>CM038795.1:250586213-250737793 GCA_021764765.1 Vicia sativa
TCAATTGCTCATTCACTACTTCCAAGGCGGTCTTCTGGCGCTCTAAAGTGGGATATGGGATTGGATATTGAAAACATTCAAACTTTCAATGACCTAGGTGAAGCTTTTGTCCAACAATATAAATTCAACTTGGACATGGCTCGGATCGAGATTAACTCGGATCGATGTCTCAAAGGAAGGAGACTTTCAAAAGTCGTGAACAATGGAGGAAATTCTTTGTCCAAGTCAATCCACCGTTAGAAGAAAAGAAATGACCAAGATCTTCTTGAATACTACGGGTCCTTTATACTAAGAATGCATGATGGCTAGTTCTCCAGTGATTTTACTGAAATGGTAAACATGGGGATGCGATTAGAAGAAGGAGTCAGCGGGATGCTTAACTAGAAGTTGGATCTTCAGCGAACCAAGAAATTTTGAGCTGGTTTCGAAGAAGAAATCACAAGATGTTGGAATGGTACCCGGAAACCCGGGAAAATGTCAATCACAACAACGGTAGCATTGTCGCACCGTTGTTATTAAAACTTCAAACATGGGAATTACCCCATTTCAACATAATCGGCAACATCGACAATAGGCTCGGTCATTCAACAACAATCAAAATCATGCTCCTAAGATTTTGCGGTTTGATCCATTCGATGTCTTACAGGAATTATATCCCGCTTAGTTGAGAGAAATCTTGTTCAAACAAGGCACCACCTCTAGTGCAGATAAATTACCTTGGTGGTGCAAAGCGATGTGTCTTGCCCTTTTCATCAAGAGGCACAGGTCACAATCTAGAGCACTATATAGCCTTGAAAATTTGAATTTCAAAGGCTGGTTAGGGCTAACCTTATTTCTTTCAAAATACGAATCCAATGTGCAAATGAATCCAAATGTGCAAATGAATCCGCTGCCTAATCATGGAGGGCCCGCTGTGAACTTAATAGCTAGATACCGAGCGATACCAAGTCACCGAGCATAAAGTTGGTAAGAGAAGATCTAATTGATTGATGCCACATTCCGTATAATGGGTGGTTTTCTCAACATGACTACATATCTTGTAGAATTTGTTACGAAGACTCTCGTGGATGTTCTCTTGTAAAGCAAATCTTCAGCAGTTAATTGACATTGGAGACATTCAAATTTTCAGAGATAGAAATGATAATGATACAAATATGATAGGGTGTTATCCGCATGAGTTTTTAGTCTCAGATATCAACTCTGTAACTCCTGAAGTAAATGCTATCATTCCTCATTTCAATATTCTTGGCCTTAAAGGTCAAAACAACAATCCTAGGGTTCTGTTTTCCTTTGATCATTTGTCTACCTGGACCTGTTCCTCATGACTCTGACAAAGAATTTCCCTATCAGTAAAATGCAACCATGATGGAAAATGGGAAGGAAGTACCCATACCTACTCTTTCATCGATGAGTTAACATCATGAAGTAAGTCGAGTAACTCGGAGTAGGTGTGTGCATACCAGATTACCAAAGCGACCTATCGCTCCTGCTGACAAGTTAAAGTCTTGTTGATGTACCGTTGTGAATCCTGTGGAATTCCGTTGGTAATCAAACTTAAATATTAGTGCATCAGTGGAACCAATATCAATCAAACTTTGATGAAATTTTAAAGGCGATCAAGAAGAGTGAGTACAAAGTTGTGGATCCACCGATGCAAACTCCTTCCAAAATCTCATATACTATTTTGCTTTTAAATTACGAAGCCAATCGAGAGGCCTTGATGAGAGTTTTGGATCAAGCCTTCATAGATCACAATGTAACTACCGACCAATTTCTGGAATCATAGCCAACACAACGACTTGCAAAATCTAAGCTTGATGAAGAACTCCCATAAGAGGTAGAGATCACAATTTCGCTCTACATATCTCTATGAGCATCAATCGGACTCTTTGTCCAACGTGCTAGTGGATCTTGGCTCATCCTTAAATGTAATGCCAAAAGCGACTCTCGTTTGTCTTACAAAGGAGTACCTATGAAATTCGGTGGTGTAATAGTCAAAGCTTTTGATGGATCAAGAAAATTTGTTATTGGAGAAATCGACCTTCGATAACAATTGGTCCATACTTTTCAAGTCACCTTCCAGGTTATGGCCGTTCAAGCCGCGTACATCTATTTGTTAGGTCGACGATGGATACATGAAGTTGAAGCAATAACATCTACACTCCACCAAAAATTGAAATTCATGACAAACACAAAGTTGGTAACCATAAGTGGGGTGCAAGCCTTGTTGGTAAGCCACTTATCCACTTTCTCTTTCATCACTGCTGACGATGTTGAAGGAACGCAGTTCCCAGGTCTCTTGTTAGAAGATGAATCTACCAAAAGAAATAGATCATCTATCTCCTCTTACAAAGAAGCAGCGTAAATAGTGAAAGACGGTATTATCGCAGGTTGGGGACAAGTTATGGTTCCTATCAACAATGAAACCAAAACGGGACTCAGATTTACTCCAGTACTCTCAAAAGCCAATAAGGAAGATGAAACTCTTCGTCCAATCAAAGAAGTATTCCACATTGGAGGTTTCCTTAACCCTGTTCCTTAAGAGGTCAACGTCCTTATTGATGAAGGAACTCAAGAAAATCTCTCTGGTTCTGAAGAATGGAAGACTTTTCTCAACGACTACGGATACATATCTCGGGAAGAACCGTATACACGTTCTATCCTTCTTCATACAAGTCGAAGGCTTATTCTAGAAAATGATAAAGAAGAACTTCCACCTATCCCACCTAAGATTTGGGATACCTTGGGGCAGCCAAGTGGAAAATTTGACTTCATGGTAAAATATACCGCTCCCGAAAATTCAAGAATTAGAATCGAATACATCTAACCAATTGGATGGGAAGATCCTCTTGAATATCTCAGTAAACCAGAAGAGGCATGCATGCCCTCTCAATCTCATCATCCATCTGAGATTACGAGTGAAGATCTTTGCTTTAATACACCTGCCGATGTTGTTGAATTTGAATTTGTCAATTCCCAGATAAAAGCAATTTTTGGAGACGATTGGGAAGATAATCCTGAAAATGACTTGGAAAGTGTCTTTGATAACGAGTCTCTTCATCCAGAAGATTGGGAAGTACATCCTAAAAGTCCAGAATACATGTCTCCTGAAGACATATGTACTGCATTTTATACTCCTCGAGCTGTCAATCAAGCGGAAGAAGATCGCTTTAGCAGTACAAAAGACGAGGTTAACAAATAAGAGTCTTCAAATCATGCTCGACCAACGATCAACGTCATCACTGAAAATGATCCTAAGGGAAAACTGTCGGAATACATAGTCTACCAAGGAGTTCGTCACTTTTGGAAAGCTGTTGAGGTTCAGACTATTGTTCATCGTTCTAAGTAGTTTTCTCGCTTTTATTTTGAACTCTCACCCCGACCAAGGCCGAGAGGTGTTTTATAGGGCTAGCTTTTAAATAATTTTCTCTTTATCCTGCATTGTTTTGATTCCCACATTTTGTGTTTGTTTTTTGTTTTTTTGCCTTTTTTCTGGAAATGGTAATCCTAAAAAACCCAATAAATACAAACATCTTTCAAATAATCTGTGTAACACGGTGAACTGACTTTGTAGGATTTTGTGTATCCAAATGTGCGGATAGCAAGAGTCGCCACCGACTTTTATTTTTATCCAATTAAGGGAAGGTAAAAGTAACAGAAAAAGACCTTCGTTAGATTAAAGTGCGGAGAATGGTTATGAAAAGGGAAGGTATTAGCACCCCTTTCCATCCGTAGTTATCTACGGGCTCTTAGTTGCTCTCTAGATTACTTTTAAAATTGCTTTCTGTGTGTTTGAAAAATGTTTTGAAAAGGCATTTCGCTTTGACTTTGTAATGACTCATGTAGGAGTGTATACAAAGTGTTCGGAAATGTTTCGTTTTTGAAAAGAGTTTGAACTTTGAAAAAGAGTGTGTGGTGTGAAAAGCATTTGGTAGGCGAGCAACTAAAGACTTATTTACCCAGAATTGGTGGTTTTGTACTTCTACGTTCCTTTAGAATAGCGCTAGCCGTACCATTAGTTAGTAGGTAGCTCCATTCGTTGGATGTAAGCGGGACATTCGAAGGACATCGGATGGTCATAGAAAGCAACTTGGGAAGTATCCTAGCACATTCGAAGGGACTATCATCATTTTTCGTAGGCGACAATCGAGGGTCAAGATCATGTATTCGGAGGCGACATCGTGGGTCTTATGATCTTTGTATCGAAGGGACTATGATGATTTGTTTGGAAGACAACGGTGCTAGAATACCTCTACGTTCGAGGGACATGACCATTGTTTGAAATCGAAGGCATCGAGAGAATTACCCTAAAGGGTGCGTGTGTGAAAGAAGTGTGTTGAATTCGAGTATTTTATCTTGCAAGTTAGAGTGAGCTATGTCCAATTATTATCTTGCCATACACGCCTAGTTACTAACAGTTTATAAGATGCGGAAATTAAAATGCGGGAATGTAAAGGCGGAAATGTAAAGGTCCTACGCTATTACAAGGCTTTGGGGCAGATACATAATTAGGAGTGCGGAAAGTAAAAGTCCTAAATTAAGCTATTACAACCCATATGCAGTTACATTATTGGAAAATAAATAATATGATAAAGCGATAAAGAAAACCATACAGATAAACAGACACGCATAAGAAGATCGGAAAATGCAATATGAATCGAACAAGGGAAAAATGTTAGAAAAATGCAGGTTTTAATATGAGAAAATGTCTGATGGAAATAAGATAAATAAATTAAAATAATTTTTGGGATTTTTGGAAAAGATTTAATAATTAAAATGCAATTAAAAGTGAATTGAATGCAAAATTAAAAATAAAATAAATATGCATGCAAAATTATATTTTAAATTTATTAAATTAAATAAACATTTTATGAAAATAATGTAAAAAGAAAAAAATGTTTTGGTAATTTTTAATGCAGAAATAAAATGTGTAAAGAAATTAAAATGGTATGCAAAATATTAAAATAAATTGGAAAATAGAAAATATTGAAAAGTTGAAGTTTTGTAAAAAAGAAACTCAAACCGGTCTGGCGAGGATCGATCCCATGACCACGAGGAGAATCTTCCCAAAGCAAGCCTTAACCTTTGGGACAACGTGTCGTTGGTGTTTGGAAAACGAGAAACATTGACACATAGCGATGACCCGTCCTAGATATGTTGAAAATCAGTCGTGGCGGGGCGATCAATCTGACAGGCGAATCGAGCGTTCCTTCACGCCCGCAAGCCATCGGAGTCAAACCCGTCGGCGGGCCCAAGCTCGGTCGTCTTCTCCGTTGCTCGACACGAAAACTCAAAAATACGCGAATAAAAGCTCTAAGGTACCTACCCCTAAATCGGACCTTCCGAATCAATGGTGCTATTGGTTTGCCACGAAAATACTGTATTAACGGTTCGATTCAAGCAGTCCTTGAACCCTAACAATGGCAATGGATGATTTCTACGTGTATGCTTGCATGTAAAGCATCAAATGCACTCTAATGAATATCTGAACATAAACAAACACACAAAAAGCATTAACAACACATGAATAATGAAATTCGAATTTCATAAATATACCAAATCGGAGCAGGCTTAGGATCGAGTTCTGGGCAGTCTTGGCTTCAAGTGAGATATGCTTTTGCTTCAGGGAACCTCTGAGCAAGATTGAATGCTCAAAACACCTTGAATTTGGTGGAAATGGAAATCGAAAATTGCAACTTTATGGAAAATTTTGGCAAAATAAGGGTTAGTGCAAGGGCTAGGGTTCGTCCTTCTTGCTTGTACACAATGCTGAGTATTTATAGAGGAAAATTGGATGGCAAAAGGAATGAAAAAAGATTGCTTGTTGATTATGCAAATATTTTCCAATAAAATCAAATCAATTTTCTTTAAAATCTTGATTTCTTCTTTCCATATGCATGGATCACGAATTTGGTAATGGTTGTGGGCTTTCTTGGACATTAAGAGAGATATAAATCCAACTTAATTGGAAAAATAACTTAATTTTCATATTTTACATAATTTATTTTTGAATTAAATGTTATAAAATTCAAATATAAACCATGAAAATAGAAAATCACCAATGCCAAGCATTTATGGGTCAAAAATATCATCATGAACAAGTTTGGATCAAAAGATTATAGGCCCATTTGGAAAATTTTGCATTTTGACCAAAATGTCCTTTTGTGCAATTGTCCAAAATTGCCAAACTTCTGAAGGGTGTATCTTGCTCAATTTTCCACATTTTTGCATGTTCTTGGACTTTTTTGAAAGCTCTAAGAGTCCTCTAACCAATGCTTTTGGTCTCATCTCAATTGGAGTTACCATGCTCAATATATCTTCAAAACAAAAAGTTGACTTTTTGTTGACTTTGAAAATGACTGTAATGTTTTGAGCCCTACCTCTCAAATGAAGCATTTTTGGACATTCTTGTGAGACATGAAGTTGTAGAGAATTGAATTTCCTTCAAAATGAGCTTTGGTGGGAAAATTTCTGAGAAAGTATGAGAAAGTTATGATCAGTCAAAGTTCAGTTGACTTTTCACCTAGAAACCCTAATTTGGAAAGTTTGACTTTTGTGCAAATCTTGAGTTTTCTTGATGAATCATGATCAACCCTTGATCAAATGATGAATATAACTTCAAAATGATGATGTTGACCAAAAATCGGAAGTTTTGTTGTATGTTGACCACGATTGACTTTTGTCTATCTGTTGATTTTCGACCATCGAGCAATTATACGAGCAATCTTGACTTGTGAGGCTTGAAACTTGACATGGAGAATATTTGAAGCATATGAGGAGGCATGATGAACATTGGAGATGTTGGAAACCCATCTTGACTTGAAAATACCAACCTAGTTTGGGTTGATTGTCTAGGAGAGAGTTTGTCGATCGACCTTGAGGAATCCTTGAGCATGGATGTATGGAATGCCTTGAGAAGATGGAGGGCAAATTTTGGGGTATGACAATCTGCATACACTTTTGCATTTGATTTTTCTAAAAAGCAACATAAATCATATATGCATATTAACAATGAATAAACCCAATGGCGAAATAACTCTATTCCTCTTTCAACTTTGAATTTCTGTGTTCGACACCAAGAAGAGGATGAAGAAGGGATCACGATGATATTTCCGACTACTTAAGCACGAGAAATAATCATTCAGTCTCATGAAGAGCCTTTAGAAACGATCAATTTGGGTTCTAAGAAAAGCAGAAAAAGTAAACATCGGAGCTCCACTCGTGAAGATGTCGAAACAATGATAAATCTTCTCAAAAAATACGTTGATGTGTTTGCTTGGTCCCTAGGGACATGCTAAGGTTGGATACCAATATCGTAGAGCATCACTTGCCATTAAAGCGGAATGTCCGCCATTAAGCAAGGCGAGAAGGACTCACCCGATATGGTGATAAGATCAAAAGGAGGTTCAAAGCAACTCGGCGGGTTTTCTCGTCACCTCCAAACATTCTCTCCTCTCCGTGGCCTTTTTCCATGTGGGGAATCGACATGATTGGAATGATTAAACCTAAAGCTTCGAATGGTCATCACTTCATCTTAGTGGCCATTGATTACTTCACCAAATGGGTCGGAGCAGCATCTTACGCCAATGTTACAAGACAAGTGGTTGCGAGGTTCATCAAGAAAAACCTCATTTGCCGATATGGAGTTCCAAGCAAGATCATTATAGATAATGGATCAAACTTGAACAACAAAATGATGAAAGAACTGTGTGAGGAATTCAGGATTGAGCATCATAACTCGTCTCCTTATCGACCAAAGATGAACGGCGTTGTGGAAGCCACCAACAAGAACATCAAGAAGATCATCCAGAAAATGGTCATCACTTACAAGGCGGCATGAAATGTTGCTATTTGCTTTACATGCGTATCGCACTTCAGTATGCACTTCAACAGCGGAAACCCCTTTCTCTTTAGTGTATGACATGGAAGCAGTGCTCCCCGTGGAAGTTGAAATTTCATCAATGAGAGTCCTCATGGAGGCTAATTTATCTCAGGCAGAATGGTGTCAAAGCAGATATGATCAGTTAAACTTAATCGAAGAAAAACGTATGGCCGCTTTGTGTCATGGACAACTATATCAAAGAAGGATGAAGAAAGCCTTCGACAAAAAGGTACGACCTCATGAATTCCAAGAAGGCGACCTCGTGCTTAAAAATATTTTGTCTTTTCCACTAGATTCTAGGGGACAATGGACTCCTAATTGTGAAGGCCCATACATCGTCAAAAGAAGCTTTTTTGGCAGTGCTATGACTCTCACAACCATGGACAATGATGAACTCTCGCATCCTGTAAATGCTGATGCAGTCAAGAAATACTTTCGAAAAAGACAAGAATAGCTTGGTAAGTCGAAAACCCGAAAAGGGCGACTTAGGAAAAAATTAGCGTCTTAGTTGAGTGAAAACCTGAAAAGGCGGTCCAGGAAAAAATTAGAGACAACAAACAAAAATTTATCCTGGTAGATTGAAAAACCTGAAAAGGCAATCTAGGCAAAAATTAAGGATCAAAATGACAAAGTAACTACATCAGTGCGTACTTCGTCAATCTGAAGAATCTTCCATCAGCGGATCATCAATCAAATCTTCTAAAGCAACAAGCACAGTTGGAATTCAAAGTTGTTAGGGAGAATAGCAGTTATTGCTTTCAATGTAGCTTTTTCCTAATATATTACCATTTCCAACTTTTGTAAATAGTCCATGGAATCATGCTTTTGTCCGATTACCATTCTATCAATAAAATTTGAGCCTTGTGCCCATTGGTTTGCAATTCTTGCTTTATTTTTTTTTGCAAAATAACGCATTTTCTTGTGAAAATCACTTTTGAAACTAAAAAAAGTTTTAAATGAATTTTTACTTCAATTTTTTTGAAATAAAAGCGAAATTTTCCTTCGAACTGTAAACACAGAAGGAATGTCAACAGTTATCTCCATGAGCGTTTCGACCTTTGAAAGATAAACAACTGTTGAGAATTTTTCTCTTCCATAAAAGAGATCATCAAAGACAGTATTCTTATCCAAAAAGATTCCCCAACAGGGTTTCCAGTAAAATGCCTTTTACCTAGAGAGGTTTAAAGCATGCAACTCAGATTCCCTATCAGTAACATCTACACCATTGCTGGAGATTTTGTTGAGTATTTGATTAAACTGTGACGTAGTCCTTTTCCAAATACACTTTGTTGTCTTGTCAAGTATTGTCAGCATGCATATGACATTCATGACATTCATCATTCATACATAATTGCTTCACTAATGCATTCTTGCATTTCTCAATGTTTGCTTCAATATCACTTGTTTAGGTTGCATTTATTCCCAAAAACAAGTATGGGTGTGTCAACTCTCCAGTAGATTATCCCCCAAGTAGAAAGAATAATTTTTTTTATCCAGTTCCCCAATCGAGATCATTCCTCATTGTTAGAACAAAGTTTGTTTCTAACAATATATTAAAGTTTTGATGATAACAAGTATAATAAATTTTGTATAAATGTTATGATCCTCGATGAATATGATACCCTAACATGCTTATGTTTAGTTTGAGAGATGTTAGACTCAAGTGCTAAAATGGAGCGTTACACTATCTTTGAGCAGAAGATGAAGTATTAGAAGTTTTGATGAGAGTAGAACTTACGGTCACGCATGCATGAGAAGCAACCGATAGAAGCATGCAGCAAACCTCGATGAAGCAGACAAGCACAATTCTGATAGAAAACACCAACAAAATGTTATGATTAAAAGATGTTTGCTTACAGAAGATCATGAAGTATTAGAAGTTCTAATGAGACTAGAATTTCTGGTCACGCACCCTAGAAGCACCTTCTGGTAGAAGCATGCAAGCCCAAACTTATGATAAGAAGCACCAAAGAATGTTTTGATTAGAAGATGTTTGCTTACCGAAGATCACGAAGTATTAGAAGTTCTAATGAGAATAGAACTTTTGGTCACGCAAGCTAGAAGTAACTTTTGATAGAAGCAGGCAAGAGTAAACTTCTGATAGAAGCACCAACAGAATGTTTTGATGAGAAGATATTCTAACAAGGCTTACAGAAGATCATTATCAATATGTACATTATCTTCTAAAAGACAAAACACTGCAACGATGCGTAAACCTCTTGACGAAGAAGACAAAATACTTGAGTGGTTCAACTTCCAAGGATTATTTAGCAAGAAAATCACGTGAAGCTAAGCAAAGTCATAATTACATTTTCGATTATCAAGACATGCTACATGCAGCGGAAAACTTGGAAGCACTATATAAGGCATTCAAATTCAAAGGAGAAAATAATAATTCACAACAAATCATCTTGAGTAAACTTACAACAAAAATAAAAAGTCATTCTTGTAATTAGTTTATTGAAACTTTGAGCTTCATATTTTGTGTAAACTTCACTTTGTGAAGAAAAGCTTTTAAACAATATTGTACAGTCATACAAATATCATTTATTTGATAGTTGTTCCTTGAGAGACCAGTTGGGTCGGTATTCTTGAGAGGGCTAGGACTAGTTGAGTCTTAGAGGTGTTAGTCACTTGCGGTTGGCTTGTGCAAAGTTGTTCCTTGAGAGACGTTTGGGTCGGTATTCTTGAGAGGGCTATGACTAGTGAGTCTTAGAAAGTTAGTCACAATAGTTGGTTGCGGTGTAATCGGTTGATTATAATGGATTAAGTCCTCGTTGAGAGCGAAATCACCTTGAATTGGATGGAGTAGTTTGAGTTTCAAGCGAACCGGGATAAAAATCCTTAGTATTTTAGTATTGTTGTTTGGGTAAAATAATTAAAAGAAGAAAAACTTATTCAACCCCTCTTCTAAGTGTTTTCCAAGCCTTTAATTGGCATTAGAGCTCTTGGTTCTGGGTGCACAACACTTATCCGTGTCAGAAAAGTTCTAGAAGAGATGAACACAATGGCAACAGATCAAAGTAACAACAACACTAAACCTCCAATGTTTGATGGAGAAGACTTTGAATATTGGAAGGACAGACTAGAAAGATTTATCTCATGATATAATCCTGATCTATGGGATATGGTGTTGGATGGTTACAAACATCCAGGAGATGCAAAAGGAAATAAGATAGATAGAAAGTCAATGGAGAAACAATAAAAGATAGATTACAAAAATCATCACAAGGCCAGAAACATTCTATTAAGTGCCATCTCTAAAGTAGAATATGAAAAGATCTCAAACAAAGACACAACACATGACATTTTTGAATCACTAAAAATGTCACGTGAAGGGAACGCACAAGTCATGGAAACCAAGGCTCTAGCACTCATCCAGAAGTATGAAGCTTTTAAAATGGAGGATGACGAGTCTATTGAGCAAATGTTCTCAAGGTTCTAAACTCCATTCTGGTCTAAGAGTGATGGACAAAGGTTACACAAATGCTTGACCACGTAAAGAAGATCTTGAGAGCTTACCCGAATATGGGCGCCTATGGTGACATCTTTCAAAGTGTCAAAGGATCGAGCATAATCTCCTTAAAAAAGCGATTAGTCTGTTGAGGTCATGAGATAGAACTTGACGAGTTTGAACCTTAGAAGAAAGGTAAGTCACTTGCATTGAAATCTACAAAAAAATCTAATGTAAATATGTTTCATGTTGAAGACGGAAGTTCTGAAGATTCAGAGTCAGAAGATGAACTATCCATGCTCTCCAAAAGAATAAACAAAATGTGGAAGCATAGGCAAAGGAAGTTCAGTCAACATATAAGATCTGAAGACAAGGGAGAATCTTCTGGACATAAGAGGTTCAGCAAGAAAGTCATCACATGCTACGAATGCAAAGAACTTAGACATGTTAGAAGTGAATGCCCCAACATACAAAAAGAAAAACCAAAGAAGAGGTTTGAAAAGAGAAGAGGAATGATGGCCACTTGGGATGATTCAGAATCCTCTAAAGGTGAATCTGACTCAGAAGATAAACATGCAAACCTTGCATTTATGGCAACTACAGCAGATGACTCTGCCTCTCAATCTGAGTCAGAAGAGGTATTTTCTGAATTAACTAGAACTGAGTTAGAAGATAGTCTTTCAGAACTTCTGGAAACATATAGTCAACTCAAAATCAAATACAAGAAACTCAGAAAGAATCTTGTATATGAAATTGAGCAACTAAAAGCAGAAAACTCTGAGCTTAAAGAAAATAATAATAAACTCAAAAATGATTTTCAAAATGCTAAACAAATTTCTAGCTCAGAAGATGCTTCAAGTTCTAAAGATATTAGGAAAGAATATGACTATAGCTTTCAAAAGTTTCTAGATAAAAGCATAGATAGAAGCTAGATGGCTTCAATGATCTATGGAGTTAGTAGAAATAACAGAAAGGGATTAAGATATGAAACCCCCAAAGGGAAATAAGTATATCAACCCAAATATGTTGATGAAATGATTATCACATATAAACCACTGCACAAACAATTTGAGTTTGGTCACACACATGATATTAAATACACATCCTATAATGAAAGTTTTCATGTTAAACCAAAGTTCAAACAGAACTTTAGAAACACTAACCAGAAAGGACCCAGAAGGATATGGGTACCAAAAGAAAGAATAATCTATGTTGCAGATATCCTTAAAGGTGACGTTGAAACACCAATCTTGGCACCTGGACTCTGGATGCTAGCTACACTTGATGGGAAAAAGGTTTATGTTCCAAAGTCTAGAACTTAAACTTGGAGGTAACCAGGAGGAAAAAATAAGTGGCTCTGGAACTATGGGAAATGGAACAGAAGTTCAATGGCCAACCTCTGGAGAAACAAAACAAAAGTACAACTCAGAAGTTCCAGCATTTGTAGAAGCTCTGGATGAAAAGTTAACCAGAAGATTATCATTTGTAAGACTCCCTATCTTTTGTTACAATACTTCTATTTAATATGAATGTTCAAGTTAACATCTTTTCAGAAGTTAGAAGAGAAGTTAAATTAGAAACCATATCTAGAAGTTCAGAAACTCTTCAAAATGTTTCATTACTAAGTATGGTTAGAAGTTCACTAGATCAAACAGCTATAACGCGTAACCCAGAAGTTGAACACGTGTTCAATAACTTCTGCTAGGTTACCCACACGCGTGCAAGCTAGTGACATGCAACTCTTAGGTAATTGTTCAAATCTCTTCTAATCTCATGTAATCCCTCAATCTGTCAGAAATCTTTAATACGTGTGATTATTAAAGTGATTTTAATTTTCTTAATTATTTCTTTTAAACGTTCATTTGCATGCATAACCTCTTTAAAAACTCTTTCAAAATTCATTTGTCACTTTTCACTCTTCAAAACCCTTTTATGCATTTCTGCTTACTTTTTTTCTCTCTTCAAAAACCGTCAACCCACAAACACTCCAGAACAAACCACAACTACAGTTCTTCCACCTCCACACTATCCAGAACATCTTTCATCACCTCACTTACCAGAACATCAAAATCCAAACCCCTAGAAACTGATGGACAAACACATTGACTCCAAGACTTACATATCCAGAAACTTTTAATTCCACAGAATTTCTGAGGACACAAGTAAATCTTCATTCCCTACCCACAAAGACCAATGTGCATTACGCTTGCAAAAATTTGAAAAAGAAATGCAGAATTGGATGGAACTTCTGAAGGATGATCTGGAAAATAATCTGAGTCCCTATGCATCCTTTGACTTGTGGAAGACCTTCAGAAGGAGATTCATTGCCGAATCCTTTACACTCAAAGAGATGTGCTTATCTCATACTTATGAGAAATTTTCTGAGTGTTTGAAAGGTTTGAAGAAGGATGTATACATCATTTGGAGTGAGAAGCCACTGTTACAACTGGACAATGCTCCGTGGCAACCACCTGCTGATTATATGGAAATATCTGATGATGAATCCTCAGAACCAGAAGTTGCTGATCCAAATTTTGGAGCTCTTATTTTATACAAACCTTTGAGTTTTATACAAATCTTGAGATTTTGAATTTGAATGGATAAATCATAGCAATTACCAGGATTAAATGTCAAACATTTCTACATTTCTAACAAATATGCAAGTGTACTTGCTTCTGAAGTATGCAGAAATAACTAAGCTCTCAAAAGGAAATTCTGAAAAGCTCAAAAGACCAAGTGATGAAATCAACACTCTAGAAAGTAAACTCTGGAAGAAAAGAAAAATCTCAGGGAAGTTCTACCTTGCAATTATTTCTTTTCAATATTTAGTTCAGGGGGGGACTATCAAATTTAGGGGGAGATTATTAATCTCAGGGGGAGATATATATTTTTTTAAATATACAAAATTTCTTAAATCAAAATCTAGAAATTTCTGTCATCACCAAAAAGGGGGAGATTGTTAGAACAAAGATTATTTCTAATAATATATTAAAACAACATCTGAGTTTTCCTAAATTCTTTTCCGAAGTTACGGAAAGAGAAACATCAATTTCGAAGTTACGGAAGAGCAACATCTGAGTTTCCCAAAATTTTTAGAAAGAGCATCATACAGATTTTCCAGAAGTTCTGGAAAGAGCATCATACAAATTTTCCAGAAGTTCTAGAAAGAGCATTATACAGGTTTTCCAGAAGTTTTGGAAAGAGCAATTATATAGATTATCCGAGAGTTGGAAAGAATAATAGCGATCCTAGAAGTTACGGCGAGGCGATGGCCCAACTTCGAAGTTACGGGCGAGTGAGCCAGAAGTTCTAGGTCAAAATGCATCAGAAGTTTTGACAAAAAATAAAAAAAAATAAATTTTAATTAAAATTAATTAATTAGAATTAGGCTTTTTACTAAAATCAACCTTCAAAAAAACAAAAATAATTCTTTCGCATTTATAATTCTAAAAAAGATGTATAGGTCCAAGGTCTTTTCCATGTAATAACGTAGATTTACATTTACGCCTTTACTTTCCTTTCGTATATTGTGTATTTTCCCAAGCCATGTAATAGTCTAGGGTTTACTTTCACTGCTTTTTCCGCACTTTAATTTACGTACATATTTATACGCTAGCTAATAGGATTGTATGGCAAGATAAAATCAACCCTAGATCACCTCTAATTCAAGACTAATATATTTGAATACAACACACTTTTGCACTCACTCACCTTAGGGTATCCTCTCTCGTTGCCTTATAGACAAAACATGGTCATGTCCCTAGAACATAGTGTCATACCCCAAAATTTGCCCTCCATCTACTCAAGATTTCATACATCCATACTCAAAGTTCCTCGAGAGTTGATCGGACAAACTCTCTCTAGACAATCAACCCAAACTAGGGTTTGGTATCTCTCAAGTCAAGATGGATTTCCAACACCTCCAATGGTCTTCATGCCTCCTCATATGCTTCAAGATTCTACATGTCAAGTTTCCTCGGGCAATTGCTCAAATGGTTGAAAATCGGTGTATTGGACAAAAGTCAACTGTGGTCAACATACATCAAAGCTTCGATTTTTGGTCAACATCCTCATTTGAAGTTACATTCATCATTTGATCAAGGGTTGATCATGATTCATCAAGAAAACTCAAGATTTGCCCAAAGTCAAACTTTCTAAATTAGGGTTTAGATGAAAAGTCAACTAAACTTTGACTTGTCATAACTTTCTCATACTTTCTCAGAAATTTTTCCACCACCTCTTGTTTTGAAGGATATTCAATTCTCTACAACTTCATGTCTCACAAGAATGTCCAAAAAATGCTTCATTTGAGAGGTATAGCTCAAAACATTACAGGTCATTTTCAAAGTCAACAAAAAGTCAACTTTTTGTTTTGAAGATATATTGAGCATGGTAACTCCAATTGAGATGAGACCAAAGACATTGGTTAGAGGACTCTTAGAGCTTTCCAAAAAGTCCAAGAACACTCAAAAATGTGGAAAATTGAGAAAGTTACACCATCCACAAGTTGGGCAATTTTGGAAGAATGCACAAAGAGAGATACTTCAAAAAATCAAATCTTTTGCAAATGGGCCTATTTTTTTCTTCATCCTAACTTGTTCCTCATGCAATTAGGAATATCCAAGCCCAATGCCACGAATTTTTGATTTGTTTTTCTATTTAATTTGTAATTTATTTATTTAAATGCAAATTAAATCTTAAAATAAATTATAAAATCAAAATTAATTGGAAGATTGATTTTATTGCTTTCTTGTGATCCAATCAACCCATAAATGCCAGCAATTTCGAAATTGGATCAAATTTGGCAAGATTGGATTGAAATTGGACAAAATTTGAAAATTTGATTTCATGAGAATATCAAAATTTGATTTCCATTGAATGTTGATCAATTCTTCCCAAAAACCATTCTAAATCCATCCAGTATAAATATATGATGCACACCTATCAAGAAAGAACGAAAAAATTGCTCTACAAACCCTATTCCAAAGCTCAAAAAACCGTGGTGCACAAGCAAGTGGGAACCTTACTTCCAGCCGTTTTCAATCGTTTTTGAGGTGTCCAACAGGTTCCTTGATACCTCCAGAAGCGAATCAGACCTTTACTTTGCACAAAACCATTCAGAATCGTGTAAACCGAATTCGGTTTGTTCTTGAATTTTCAAATTTCGATTTCTCATATTCATGCATTATTAACGTGATTTGTTGTTATATTTGTGTTTAGTGAGTTGTTTGCAAGCTTTCTGGGCAAGCCAATTGGATTTCTATGGCCGGAATCGCGTTTCACCATTGTTAGGGTTCCTGGTATCGAATTAGGGTTTCTCTATACATAAAAAATTAGACCATGAGACCTATGCCATTGAATTCGGATTGATGTCCTGAATCGAACCATGGCCTTGGATTTTATTTATATTACGTGTGTTGCATTTTTGATGTTTGCCAGGAACCTTGCGTCGAACCATGGCGTATTTGAAAATCAAATATTTGAATCGGAGAAGACGATCGTTGGCGCGAAGGAGGAGACAATGGGAAGGCGACGCGTATAATCCACTAACTCCGTTTCCAAACAGTGCAACACGCCAGCTCAGTTGGTCAAGCATGTGGTTTTCAAGGTTTGAAAGGATGTCTCGATTCGATTCTGGTTGGACAATCCCTTTTTCACTTTTACAAAACTCTATTTTCCTATTTTCATTATTTTCAATATTTTGCATTCAATTTTAATTGTTTTCATGATTTTTATTACGCATTAAAAATTACCAAAAACATTTTTCTTTTACATTATCTTCATAAAAATGTTTATTTAATTTAATAAATTAAAAATATAATTTTGCATGCATATTCATTTTATTTTATTTTAGCATTTAAATCATTATAAATTGCATTTTAATTATTAAATCTTTTCAAAAATCCCAAAAATTATTTTAATATATTTATCTTATTTCCAGCATATATTAATTTTCTCATATTAAAATTTGCATTTTTCTAACATTTTTCTCTTGTTCGATTCATGTTGCATTTCCGATTTTCTTATTCTTTCACGGGTTGCTCCGATTCGGACGTTTTCTTTTATCGTTTATTTTTCCAATAATGTAATTGCTCATGGGTTGTAATAGTTTAATCTAGGGTTTTATTTTCCATAAGTTTAAATTATGTATCGCCCCAAGCCATGTAATAAGCGTAGGTTTACCTTCGCATTTACATTCCATTTACTTTCCGCTTATATCATTGTTAGTAACTAGGCGTGTATGGCAAGATAATAATTGGACATAGCTCACACTAATCTTCAAGATAAAATATCTGAATTTGACACTTCTTTCACACACGCACCCTTAGGGTAATTCTCTCGATGCCTTTCGATTCAAAATGGTCATGTCCCTCGAGCGTAGAGGTATCCTAGCACCGTTGCCTTCAAACAAATCATCATAGTCCCCGATACAAAGATCATAAGACCCACGATGTCGCCTCCGAATACATGATCTTGACCCTCGATTGTCGCCTCGAAAATGATGATAGTCCCTTGAATGTGCTGGATACTTCCTACAAGTTGCTTTCAATGACCATCCGATGTCCCCGAATGTCCGCTTACATCCAGAATGGAGCTACCTACTAACTAATGGTATGGCTAGCACTATTCTAAAGGAATGTAAAATGCAACGACCAATTACGGTGGGTAAATAAGTCTCTTAGTTGCTTGCTCTATCAAATGCTTTTCACACCACACTTTTTCAAAGTTCAAATTCTTTTCAAAACAAAACATTTCGAACACCTTGTATACACTCCTACATGAGTCATTACAAAGTCAAAGCGAAATTCCTTTTCAAAACATTTTTGTCAAACACCAGAAAGCAATTTTAAAAGTCATCTAAGAGCAACTAAGAGCCCGTAGAATAAGCTACGGATGGAAAGGGGTGCTAATACCTTCCCTTTTCATAACCATTCTCCGAACTCGAGAATCTAACGAAGGTCTTTTTGTTACTTTTACCTTCCATAATTGGATAAAAATAAAAGTCGGTGGCGACTCTTGCTATCCGCATTTGGATACAAAATCCTACAAAGTCAGTTCACCGTATTCTGAGGCTGACTACTGTGGTCACGATCCTAAAGAGAGATTGCCTTAGGGATTTCTAGATCATTTTTGCTTTTGTTTGAATTGTATGCTTTATCTTTAAGGGTTGCTTGGGTATTATATTGTTGGGGATCCTACACGGATCGGGTTTCCTTTTAGGTAAGTGGCATTAGATCATCACGACCGTTAGGCGTATAACTACGCGGTCAACATGATGGCTACGTTAGCGTGACACTTTGGTTGTCCGATACTCTTCATTCCCAAGTTGAAGATAGTATTTGGCTTCTGCGTGGTGTCATCAGCTAATTAAACTTTTAGAACCTTAATTGACCCATCTTGGCCATTAGAAGGTAGTGAGATGGCGGCTTTGGTGTAGACCGAGGTTGGTTGATACTCGATGCTACGCTCATTGAGATTAGACTTTTGGGACATTTTCGATCGACCACTTGGCGTCGTGTTGAAATAAGCGCCTCGAGAAAGATCGTGATATGAGATTCCTAGAACCGGTTACTACTATAGGACGGATGAACCAACTCAAACTTTTGGTGGGGTAATCACCTATACCTCATGCAAGCCTTAAACCTAGGCTCATTGTGTGAATTGTTTGTGTGTGCTAAACATGACATCATGACATCATCCATTGCATATCATTTCTAACTATTTCAAGGACCTAGGTTTTATCTTTGCTCTTTTGTAGGGATTATGGCTTCAGAAAGACTATCCGAATCAACTTCATGGGTATCCTTCTCAACTCAAAGAATTGGTTTGAGAGATTCCCGATCATGCTCGGTTCATCAAAGACACGGTTATCTACTTGATTTGGTTATCTCCGGTTTTGAAGAAGATATGATGCATGTCTATTCGGTTCTTTGATCCGAAACACCATTGCTTTACATTTCCAGTTATCGGTTGGTTCCTACTTTGGAAGAATTCTCTAAGTTACTTGAGATACCTATTCTTGACCAAATGCCATTCACGGTTTGGAAAAGGTTCCTAAATGCGAAGACATTGCATCGACCTTACATCTTAAGCGTTCGGATATTGAAGCCAATTGGGAAACTAGAAGTGGAGTTAAGGGTTTACTTTCCAAGTTCTTAATCAAGAAAGCCCGAGAATTCCTCAAAGTTATGAGTTTCCATGCATTTGAGAACATTGTGGCCTTGCTAATTTATGGTTTGGTTCTATTTCCTAACTCGGATCAATTCATAGATATCAATGCCATCAAATTATTTCTTACATGATCATGCCTACCTTACTTGGAGACATCCTACATTCTCTCCACACTCGTACTACTAAGAGACAAGGAACTCTCATGTGTTGTGTACCGTTACTTTCAAGGTGGTTTATTTCGCACCTTCCTTCATCAGTTTTGAAGAATGAACAAAGGTTGAGATGGTCTCAAAGGTTGATGTCACTCTCTCATTCCGACATCCGTTGGAATCTTTTCTCTCAAAAGACTTCACATTCATTGGCGTTGTGGAGAATTCCTAATGTACCACTTGGTATAAGGGAGGTACTTACAATCCTTCTTTAGCTCTATGTCGGTTTGGTTTTGCTCGAAGAGATGGTCCACGATATGCTTCTCAAGATATTGTGTTCGATTACAATCACGATCTCGAATTCGGCGAAGGTTTATACATGCTTGGGGCATGGTAAAGAAGGCGATACCAAGACTTTGGGGCACCGAACTCCATTCCTGGGAACCTTACCTCAAATGGGTGCGAGCTCGAGCTCAAAACCTCATGATGCCATTCACGCCTATTTTACGGTAATTATGGAACTGTTGCTATAGGTGGCGTACCTATCTATTCTCCATCACGACATGCTGCTGATTTTGAAGACTTGAAGAGATCTGGATTCGACAAGAAGAGAGGATACCTTTGAAGGTCAATGCTATGCAAGTGAGAAGAAAGTTCTAGAGTTGACCAAGCTACTCCACGAGGCGAAACATCAGCCTTACATCGGCACCAAGAGGAAGCGCCCATGGGAGACTTAGAGCTTTAGGATGTTTATGTTTTCTTTTATTGCTTTGAACTATCTCTTGTACTTAAAAAGAAAAAGAATAATAAAAAGAAGTACTAATAAATGTTTGCTCATTGCTTGTTTAACAAATTTAAATCTCTTAGGTCCTTGAAAACATTGCATTGCATTCGCATAAACATCGCATAGCATAGCATAACATTGCATCACAGGTACATTGGAGATTGGTTTTCTCATTTGCTCGCTATTTATTATAGCAGAAATGGCTCTTGAACAAACTGTCAAAGATCTCCAGGCTCAGAATGCTCAGTTTCAGCAGATGTTCACCAGCTTGGTCCAAGGCCAAGAAGATCTGAAGAAGCTCATCAGCAAGAAGAAGAAGGTTGTTGGTCTCCTCTGTCATACCCCAAAATTTGCCCTCCATCTTCTCAAGACATTCTATACATCCATGCTCAAGGATTCTTCAAGAGTTGATCAGACAAACTCTCTCCTAGACAATCAACCCAAACTAGGGTTTGGTATTTCTCAAGTCAAGATGGGTGTCTAACATCTCCAATGTTCATCATGCCTCCTCATATGCTTTAAAGATTCTCCATGTCAAGTTTCAAGCCTCACAAGTCAAGATTGCTCAGACAATTGCTCAGATGGTTGAAAATCGGGTGTATTGGACAAAAAGTCAACTGTGGTCAACATACAGTCAAAACTTCTGATTTTTGGTCAACATCCTCATTTTGAAGTTACATTCATCATTTGATCAAGGGTTGATCATGATTCATCAAGAAAACTCAAGATTTGCTCAAAAGTCAAACTTTCTAAATTAGGGTTTCTAGGTGAAAAGTCAAGCGAACTTTGGTGATCATAACTTCTTCATACTTTCTCAGAAATTTTCCCACCAAAGCTCATTTTGAAGGAAATTCAATTCTCTACAACTTCATGTCTCACAAGAATGTCCAAAAAATGCTTCATTTGAGAGGTATGGCTCAAAACATTACAGGTCATTTTCAAAGTCAACAAAAAGTCAACTTTTTGTTTTGAAGATATATTGAGCATGGTAACTCCAATTGAGATGAGACCAAAAGCATTGGTTAGAGGACTCTTAGAGCTTTCCAAAAAGTCCAAGAACACTCAAAAATGTGGAAAATTGAGCAAGTTACACCATCCACAAGTTGGGCAATTTTGAAAGAATGCACAAAGAGAGATGCTTCAAAAAATCAAATCTTTTGCAAATGGGCCTACTTTTTCTTCATCCTAACTTGTTCCTCAAGCAATTAGGAATATCCAAGCCCAATGCCATGAATTTTTGATTTATTTTTCTATTTAATTTGGAATTTATTCATTTAAATACAAATTAAATTTTAAAATAAATTATAAAATCAAAAGTAATTGAAAGATTGATTTTTATTCTTTCCTTGAGACTCAAGATACTCACAAATGCCAGCAATTTTCGAAAATTAATCAATATGGCAAGATTGGATTGAGAATTAATCAAATTTTGGAAATTTGATTTCATACAAAATCAAATTTTGATTATCATTGAATGGTGATTGATTCTTGCCAATAATGATCCCAAATCCATCCAGTACTTATACCAGATGCATAGCAATCAAAAGAGAACAGAAAAATTGCTCCAGCAACCCTAACCTAAAGTCAAATTTTCGTGCACTTGAAGCAATCTGCAGCCTTGGATTCAGGTGGTTCCAGACAATTTTGAGCACTCCATCTTGTTCCTTGCCATCCACTGAATCGATCCAGACCTTCACTTTGTCCAAAACCATCAAGAAACAAGGAATCCGAGTTTGGTTTGTCTTCTAAAATTTCAAAATCGTGTTTCATTGTTCATGCATTATTAACATGTTTTGTGTTTGTTTTTGTGTTTAGTGAGAAGTTTACAAACTTTCTGGGCACTTTGATTGGATTTCTATGGCCGAAATCGTGCATTACCATGATTAGGGTTTATGTGCCGTTTTAGGGTTTCTCGTATCGGGAAAAATTGGACCTCAAGACCCATACCAGTGTGTTCGGAATGCTTCAAGGAATCGAACCATGGTCTTAGATTTCATTTATATTATGTGTATTGCATTTTGTGTTTTAGCCAGGAACGTAGCGTCCATGGAAAGCCGACGCAAGCTTCAGAAATTCAAAATGAAGAAGATGAAGCTTGGCGCGAAGGAGGAAGCGAGTCAGGAAGCAACGCGTGTAATTCCACTAACTCCGTTTTCAAACACGAATGCATACATGGCGTAGCGGTCAGCGCATTGGATCTCAAGGTTTGAAGCCCAAGTCACGAGTTCGATCCCTCCAGGGACCGGTTTTGTTTTCCTTTTCACAAACTTGCATTATTTTCTATTTTCCAATTATTTTCATATTTTGCATTTTATTTTAATTCTTTTCACAATTTTTATTCTGCATTAAAAAATACCAAAAACATTTTTTCTTTTTGCATTATTTTCTCAAAAATGTTTATTTAATTTAATAAATTAAAAATATAATTTTGCATGCATACTTATTTTATTTTAATTTTGCATTTAATTTACTTTTAATTGCATTTTAATTATTAAATCTTTTCAAAAATCCCAAAAATTATTTTAGCTTATTTATCTTATTTCCAGCATTAATTTTCGATATTAAAATTGCATTTTTCTAACATTTTCTCTTATTTCAATTTCATCATATTTCCCGAACTTCTTATTCTTTCAGAGGTTGCTCCGATTCGGACGTTTTTTTTTTTATCATTCTATTTTTTCCAATAATGTAATTGCTCATGGGTTGTAATAGTTTAATCTAGGCTTTTACTTTCCGCACTTCTGATTATGTATCTGCCCCAAAGCCATGTAATAGCGTAGGTTTATTTTTCCGCACTTTACATTCCGCATTTTACTTTCCGCACCTCTATCAAACTGTTAGTAACTAGGCGTGTATGGCAAGATAATAATTGGACATAGCTCACTCTAACTTGCAAGATAATATATCTGAATTCAACACACTTCTTTCACACACGCACCCCTTAGGGTAATTCTCTCTCGATGCCTTTCGATTTCAAACAATGGTCATGTCCCTCGAACGTAGAGGTGTCCTAGCACCGTTGCCTTCAAAACAAATCATCATAGTCCCTTCGATACAAAGATCATAAGACCCACGATGTCGCCTCCGAATACATGATCTTGACCCTCGATTGTAAGCCTACGAAAATGATGATAGTCCTTCGAATGTGCTAGGATACTTCCTCAAGTTGCCTTATGACCATCCGATGTCCCTTGATTGTCCGCTTACATCCAGCGAATGGAGCTACCTACTAACTAATGGTACGGCTAGCGCTATTCTAAGGGAACGTAGAAGTACAAAAAACGACCAATTCTGAGTGGGTAAATAAGTCTTTTAGTTGCTCGCTCTACCAAATGCTTTTCACACCACACACTTTTGTTTCAAAAGTTCAAACTCTTTTCAAAACGAAACATTTCCGAACACTTTGTATACACTCCTACATGAGTCATTACAAAGTCAAAGCGAAATGCCTTTTCAAACATTTTTCAAACACACAGAAAGCAATTTTAAAAAGTAATCTAGAGAGCAACTAAGAGCCCGTAGATAACTACGGATGGAGAGGGGTGCTAATACCTTCCCTCTTCATAACCATTCTCCCGAACTCAGAATCTAACGAAGGTCTTTTTCTGTTACTTTTACCTTCCCTTAATTGGATAAAAATAAAAGTCGGTGGCGACTCTTGCTATCGCACATTTGGATACAAAATCCTACAAAGTCGAGTTCACGTATTACAGGCTGGCGACTCTGGGGATGTCACCTAAAGAGAATTGCCTTAAGTTTCTAAATCACTTTTACGCTTTGTTTGAATTGCTTGCTTTATCTTTAAGGGTTGCTTGGGTATTATATTGTTGGGGATCCTACACCGGATCGGGTTTCCTTTTAGGTGAGTAGCATTAGATCATCGCGACCGCTGGGCGATAACTAAGCGGTCAACATGATGGCTACGTTAGCGTGACACTTTGGTTGTCCGATACTCCTCATTCCCAAGTTGAGGATAGTATTTGGCTTCTGCGTGGTGTCATCAGCTAACTAAACTTTAGAACCTTAATTGACCCATCTTAGCCATTAGATGGTAGCGAGATGGCGGCTTTGGTGTGGCCGAGGTTGGTTGATACTCGATGCTACGCTCATTGAGATCGAGACTTTTGGGACATTTTCGATCGACCACTTGGCGTCGTATTGAAATAAGCGCCTCAGAAAGATCAATGATTGAGATTCCTAGAACCGGTTACTATTATAGGGCGGGATGAACCAACTCAAACTTTTGGTGGGGTAATCACCTAGACCTCATGCAAGCCTTAAACATAGGCTCATTGTGTGAATTGTTTGTGTGTGCTAAACATGACATCACGACATCATTCGCATTGCATATCATTTCTAACTATTTCAAGGACCTAGGATTTATCTTTGCTCTTGTTTTGTAGGGTGTTATGGCTAGAAAGACTATCGAATCAACTTCATGGGTATCCCTTCTCAGCTCAAAGAATTGGTTTGAGATTCCGATCATGCTCGGTTCATCAAAAGACATGGTTATCTACTTGATTTGGTTATCTCGGTTTTGAAGAAGATATGATGCATGTCTATTCAGTTCTTTGATCAAAACACCATTGCTTTACATTCCGGATTATCGATTGGTTCCTACCTTGGAAGAGTTCTCTAAGCTACTTGGGGTACCTATTCTTGATCAAATACCATTCACGGTTTAGAAAAGGTTCCTAAGTTCGAAGACATTGCATCACCTTACATCTTAAGCGCTCGGACATTGAAGCCAATTGGGAAACTAGAAGTGGAGTTAAGGGTTTACTTGCCAAGTTCTTAATTAAGAAAGCAGAAATTCCTCAAAGCTATGAGTTTCCATGCATTCGAAGACATTGTGGCCTTGCTAATTTATGGTTTGGTTCTATTCCTAACTCGGATCAATTCATAGATATCATGCCATCAAGTTGTTTCTTACCCAATCCGATTGCCTACCTTACTTGGAGACATTCTACATTCTCTCCACACTCGTATCAAAGGCGAGGAACTCTCATGTGTTGTGTACCGTTACTTTCAAGGTGGTTTATTTAGCACCTTCCTCCATCGAGTTTGAAGAATGAACAAAGGTTGAGATGGTCTCAAGATTAATGTCACTCTCTCATTCGGATATCCGTTGGGTCTTTTCTCTCAAAGGACTTCACCTTCATTGAGCGTTGTGGAGAATTCCCTAATGTACCACTACTTGGTATAAGGGAGGTATTACTTACCCTTCTCTAGCTCTCGTCGGTTTGGTTTTGCTCGAAGAGATGGTCCACATGATATGCTTCTCAAGACATTGTGTTCGACTACAACCACGATCTCGAGTGCAAGCGAAGGTTCATGCGCTTGGGGCATGGTAAAGAAGGCGATACCAAGACTTTGGGGCACGAACTCCATTCCTTGGGAACCTTACCTCAAATGGAGTGCGAGCTCGAGCTCAAAACCTCATGATGCCATTCACGCTGTTTTACCGGTAATTATGGAACTGTTGCCATAGGTGGCGTACCTATACTATTCTCCATCGACATGCCTCTGATTTTGAAGACTTGAAGAGATCTGGATTCAACTTAAGAAGAAAGGATACCTTTGAAGCTCGGTGTTATGCAAGTGAGAAGAAAGTGCTAGAGTTGACAAAGCTACTCCACGAGGAGAAACATCAACGCACCAAGAGGAAGCGCCCGTGGGAGACTTAGAGCTCTAGGATTTATATGTTTTCTCTTATTTATTTGAACTATCTTTTGTACTTAAAAAGAAAAAGAACAAAAAGAGTACTAATAAATGTTTGTTCATTGCTTGTTTAACAAATTTAAATCTCTTAGGTCCTTGAAAACATTGCATTGCATTCACATAAACATTGCATATCATAGCATAACATACCGAGGGGAGTACCAAGGGTGATGATGGTGACCAGCGTGAGCCAAAGAAAGAAGGAGAGGACCACTACGTTATAGCGATACTCGATGAAGATGACAAGTACAAACAACTTGAAGACCGTCTGAATGCTGTGGAAAACTTGAAAATGTCCGGGCTAAATTTTGATGACCTAAGTCTTGTTCCTGGTGTTGTGATTCCTCCCAAATTCAAAGTTCCTACTTTTGCCAAGTATGATGGTGTGTCTTGCCCTAAGCTGCATTTGAAGTCCTATGTCCAGAAGATCAATCCCCATGACGAAAGTTGTGGATGCACTATTTTCAAGAGAGTTTGTCGGAACCTAGTTGGAATGGTACTATCGCTAGAGAATGGCCGTATCCGTACTTGGGTGATTTGGTGATGCTTTCTGAGACAATATGAGTACAATCTTGAGTTGACACCCACTCGCATGCAACTACAAAGCATGTCTATGGGTCGTGACGAAGTTCAAAGAGTATGCTCGAAATAGAGATCTAGCGGTGAGTTCACCACCCTTGTCCAATAGGGAGTTGGTTGATATGTTCATGGGAACAACAGGGCCCGTTCTTCAATCATCGATTGGAAATTCTTCATTCGGATTCACGGTACGTCTTGTGAGCGTATTGAAGTGGTATCAAAGTGGGAAGATCCATGTAGAGTCATCTTGAATCTTGCAAGAGATCTTTTGGTGGTAAGAAAGAAGCCAATCTTGTGTATGGTCGAAAAGGCCGAGCCAAGACCGAGCGCTCAATCGTGGGGCGGTTGTGATCTCGATCCTACATCGGCCTGACCTCGGTGAGACAGCGGCGTGGCGGGCGCCACGAGGCGGTTCTGAAGATCAACATGCCATTGTCATGAAGCCTTGCAACACATGTTGAGCGGTGATAACCTTGAGGATCCTCCTCGGAATGTTAACACTTCCTCTCAGTACAATCCTAATGCTAAGTGTGCTTACCATTCCAATAGCCAGGGCGACAACGACAATTGTTGGGCTCACGAAGAACAAGATTCAAGACATGATTAAAGCTAAGCGATTGAGTTCGATCCTCTGTTGAGACTCGAGAATGTGATCAGCGCTATGCCTAACCATGACAAGAGTTCCAATCTTTGTTGGTGGCGATACTTATATTTTCAACATAGATGACTTGACCATTCCTTTGATGGTATTAAGAAGAATTTGCTACAAGCGGTGTCGATCCGGGATGCCCGGAGGATTGCCGTTGGTGCCCATCGCACTGATGGTTGTGCTTGGTTGAGAAGGCGTGTTCGGTGTATGATGGACAACGTGAGATACTATTTACGAAACCACTGTGCGAGCGTGTGAAGAAATGTCTAAGTTGAAGATCGACAATGCGAGCAGCTGTACCATGCAATGTGGGATACCTTGGGGCAGCCAAGTGGAAAGTATGATTACATGGTGAAGTACAGTCCTGATAGTTACAAGATTCCTATTGAAGATGTTAAAGCGACGGATGGGGTGATTTCCTTGAAGACTATCTTGATGTTAACACAATAAGAATTTCCTCTGTGATCACATGCCTAGAGTGGCACCTCTCATCATTACTTCTCAAGGCCGGTTCCATATTCCTCGACAAGGCTATCCCTTGGAATTATGGGTGATGTTTACTATCATGGCGTCAAGCAAGACCCTCGACTATTGAAGATCTTCTTCTGAAGTTTCTATTCACGACATTGATAACATCAGGATCAAGTAAGGTGACGAGCCGGAAGGGTATTCTCTCGAGATCTCTCCTCCAAAGACAACTGCGACTCCGGCTCGCATTCCAGCTACTCAATCAATGTCCCACTAGAGGAAAGAACGGTGACTCATCACCTTTCGACGGAAGTACCAAAGGAAGTTCTTGAAGACACCTCAAACAAGAAATGGAGAAATTAGAAGATCATCAAGAAGAGTGATTACAATGTTGTGGAGCAGTTAGGACGAGACTCAGTCAAGATTTCCATGCTCGGTTTGCTCTTGTGCTCACGAGGCTCATACTAGCCTTGGTGAAGTTTACGAAGAATGCTCATGTGCCGCAAGACACTACCAGATCAATTCGAAGTTTGTATTGCTAGCACTGCGCCAACAACGGCCTAGGCTTCTCGATCTTGATTTGACTCCTTAGGAAAGAAACATAACAAAGCCTTGCATCTGTTGAATGCAAGGGTACTACTGTCTCATGTTTTGGTTGACACGGTTACGCTCTGAATATCCTTGAAGACTACTTTTGATCGACTTGATGTCGAAGGGTTGGTTACGAGACCCGTGACATTATCGTGAGAGCTTTTGATGGTTCTAAGCGCCGGTGCTTGGAGAGCTCACTCTCCTGTTAAAGTCGGTTCCCGGACTTTTGATTCCACTTTCTTTGTCATGGACATTAAATCCAACTCTTGCCTACTTGGGCCCTTGGATACATGGGGCGGTATTGTACCTCTACCTTGCATCGAGCTGAAGTACACGGTGAAAGGGAAGGTTGTCACGGTATGTGGTGAAGAAGAGTATATGGTCGGTCATCTGGTCATTCGATACCTTGAGATGGAAGGTGAATTCTTGAGACTCCTGTCAAGCTTTTGAAACAATACCAGTCATGCATGTGACTCTCCTGTCCTGAAGTTACACAAGTTCCGCCTAGGATGGCCTCTTGGAAAGATGCTCAAGCTTTGTTGAAGAAGGAAGAGTACTATTTGGGGTCAGCTCCACGATCTTCCTTTCAAATTTGACAAGGCTGGTTTAGGCTTCACCATCAGGACGAGAAGATGATACGCATGAGCGTGTTGGCCAACTTCCTTTCGCATCGGCCAGTGGAATTCATGCTATAGAAGGCGGCGACAATGACTTGACATCAGCAAGTGGATCTTCCAACTCGGATCATGGGCTCGACAATTGGAAGGCGAAGGCGTCATACCAATCTCCTTTAGCGGAGTAATTGCTCTTGTTTTGTTTTGCTTATTCGTATTTCTTTATGTTTTGAACAATAAACTTTGAAAGCCTAGTGCCTTGCGGGGCATCATGGCTCGTTCGAGGTTATTATCATCGTTTAGTATTTTCATTCAATTAATTCGTTGGACTTTTGCATTCAATTGTTTGTTTTCTTTCTTTTACTTTATCACCTTCAAAAGCTATGTGTTCTTACACACCCGTGATACAACTGCAGAATCACTCCGAATCTCGTTAATATGACTATGCTAGTGCTAAATATGACCGATAATCCGATCTACCAAGCCGAAGGCGAAAGTGAGGAAGATTGTGAAGTGCCAGGAGAACTTGCGGGCTCTTTCTGAAAGAAGAGCGAGTTATCTGACCACAAAGAGCAAGTTGAGGTTGTGAATTTGGAGTCTTGGCGAAACAGAAAAGAGATCAAGATAGGAGCGGGTCTTGAGGGCGGTGTTAAAGAAAGGTTGGTTCGATGCTACGAGACTATATTGAGGTTTTGCTTGGTCATACGAAGACATGTCGGGTTTAGACATTGATATTGTGGTTCATCGATTGCACAAAAGAAGGTTTTCTCCCAGTGAAACAGAAGGTTCGTCGCATGCGTCCTAAGATGTCAGAGAAAATCAAAGCCGAAGACATGAAGCAGTTCAACGCTGGTTTCTTAATGTCACCTCTTATCCCGATGGGTTGCAAATGTGGTACCGTACCTAAGAAGGATGGCAAAGTGCGAATGTGTGTGGATTCTGAGAGATCTAAACAAAGCGAGTCAGAAGAGCGATTTCCACTTCCTCACATTGATGTTATGGTTGATAACACCGCTCAGCATAAGGTTTTCTCCTTCATGGATGGTTTCTCCGGCTACAATCAGATCAAAATGGCTCCTGAAGACATGGAGAAAACTACTTTTGTTACACAATGGGGCACTTTACTGCTACAAGGTTATGCGTTCGGATGAAGCGGGCGCCACTTATCAGCGTGCTATGGTGACATTGTTTCATGACATGATTCATCACGAGATAGAGGTCTACGTCGACGACATGATAGCTCGATCACAGACAGAAGAAGAACATCTCGATCATTTGCGAAAACTATTTGTGATTGAAGAAGTGCGGTGAGACTTAATCGACAAGTGCACCTTTGGAGTCGGATCCGAAAAACTCCTAGGGTTTGTAGTCGTGGAAGAGGTATTGAGGTTGACCGCAAGGTTAAAGCTATTCAAGAATGCTAGCTCCCACGAGAAGGAGGTCGGAGGTTTCTTGGGCCGATTGAACTACATTGCCGATTCATTGCACATAGCGCTACTTGTGAGCCAATCTTCAAGTTACTAAAGAAAGATCAAGTAGTGGAATGGAGCACGATTGCGGATCGCTTTTGACAAGATCAAAAGTACCTTGGAATCCTCTATCCACGATGCCACTGCTGAAGGAAAACCTCTTATCATGTACTTGGCGGTGTTAGAGAACTCAATGGGGTGTGTGTTGGGGCAACATGGCGAGTGCAGTCGAAAAGAGCATGCAATATACTACCTTAGCAAAAGTTTACCGGTGTGAAACAAGATACTCACATCGAGAAAACTTACAACGCTACACTTGGCTGCTTTCGCCGACTAAGGCGGTATATGTTGACTCACACTACCTTGTTGATTTCAAGATGGATCCGATAAAATACATCTTTGAGAAACCAGCTCTCTCGGAAGAATAGCAAGATGGCAAATGATCTTGACCGAATATGACATCGGTACACTTCTTAGAAAGCGATCAAAGGAAGTGTGGTAGCGATCATTTGGCTCATCAAGCCGTGAGCGACTATCGATCTATGCGATTCGAACTTCAGACGAAGATGTTTTACTAATTCTGATTGTGAAGAACGAGGCCAGACGAAGGACACGAACAAGGATCCCGATGGACTATGGTTTTGATGGAGCCTCAAGCGCTTAGCAATGGCATTGGCGCCATCATTACATCCCTACGTGGACATCGCCTTTCACGCCAGATTGTGTTTCGTTGCACCAACAACATGGCGGTCTGAGCGTGCATCATGGGTCTCAAAGGCTGCTATTGACTTAGAATCAAGTTCTTACAAGTGTATGGAGACTCGGCTTTAGTGATCGGTCAGTTAAGGGCGAGTGGGATCGAAGCATCCGAATCTCATTCCGTGTCGAGCATGTTACGAGTTTGATTCCCTACTTTGAAGAGATCACTTTCAATCATATTCCACGAGAAGAGAATCGGTTAGCGAGCGCATTGGCTACTATGTCGTCTATGTTCAAGGTCGGATGGGACAACGAGGCTCCCGGATCATCATTGAGAAGTTTGTGAACCGGCATATTGTTATGAGCTTGTCTGAAGAGAAACCTTGGTACTATGGCGTGAAAAGGTATCTTGAGACTCGAGTGATCCAGGGCAAATGGACTCCCACCTCGAGGGACCGTTTGTAGTCGAGGCAGTGTTTTCGGGAGCTATGATACTTAGCACCATGGATGGTGAGGACTTCCCACACCACGTGAGAGACATAGTCAAAAATACTACGCATAAGCGAGACCCGCTGGGTCGGCGAACCTAGGCAAAAGAAGGGCATCTGGCGAACAAAGGTTCGGGCAAAATTAAGGATATATGCAAAACATGTACACGGCAAGTCGAAAACCGAAAAGGCGGCTTGGGCAAAAAGGTATCGGTGGTGAAAACCGAAAGGCGGTCTAGGCAAAAGTTAGGGATTTAAGCGTACGACTATGTCTCTTCGGATAAACGCTTCGGACTACTATCGACATTCAAGGTTCAAATGGCGAAGATCGGTCTACTCACTTTCTCGCAGCAAGGAGATGAGATGGTTGAAATATATGAGTACTAGCATAGTTGGGACTTAACGAGATTGTTTCCATAGCTTTTTACTTTTCTTGTGTACAAACTACTTGGCCATCGCCCTGATTCAAAATAAATGCAAGTTCTTGCTCTCTTTACAATTTTCCTTTGTTGTCGTTTGCAATAAGTCCAACGTTTGCTTTGAATGACTATCGCATTTGACAATAAAAATCTCTTTGCAAACATCTGAAAAATGAACATACAAAAGTACTTACTACGGTTCCGGAATTGGGATGGCGACGAAAGTCACCAAATAATTCCCAGAACATGATCCCCATAAGGTGTCACTCACAACACACCATCCCCATGGAGTATATGTTAGCGGCGATTCCACTCAATCGAACAACGTTACATCGAGTCTCAAGCGGTAACACTTCATCCCGTGGATATTCTCAATCCTCCCCTTCTCCCCGCGGTATCGGACTCGAAACTTGGTCGGATAGTGCATCGGAGGAAGCATACACCTTTATTCCCGGCCGGAGATTACAACGGACTCCAGACTCTTCTAGCCGGTCTCTCAACAACCATCAAATGCTCTCCGGCCAAGATCTACACTCGGAATCCCATGGGCGCCTCCTAAATTTCCTCGGCGGGTCTACATACAAGGTCCTCAACGGATCGCCTCCCTCTCTCCTCGGCGGTCTATATAAGATCTCCGACAACGAGCCTCTCAAAATTTCTACCTTCCTCAACAATATCTAGGCCCAAGACTTGGTCGGATAGTGCATCGGAAGAATCCGGATATCTTTCTTCTCTTTCAAAGCGGGGTTCTCACTACTCGGTTCCCCAGCGAGGTCGAAATCTTCAAGCAGAACATACACCTTCTTCAAGATGGATATGTTTTGAAATACCACAACATCTATCATTCATACATTTCTCATAAAGTCATAATTCATGCATATGTCATTCATATACAACATCATGCATCATACTTTGCATAAAACTAACCAATATTCTATCAAAGTTTCTCTTGTTTTCTCCAAAAGCAGTGAAAGTCACCACATAACAGGTCCGAGTTAAGCCCGAGCCGGCGGAAAACTATCCGAAAGACCGCCTTTGGTTGTCCTCCGACGACTAGTCGAGATTAAGCCCGAACCGGCGGAAAACTATCGAAAGACCTCCTCGGTTATCCTCCGATAACAGGCAATGGATCAACACCGATGCACAGGAAGCTATCCACATTCTTGCCAACTACAATCTCTCCCGAGTAATCGGCCACGAAGATTTATTACGATTATCAGCAGCAACCACGAGTCTAGCGTCGACTCGATTGCCTTGGATGGCATCTTAAGCCCATCTCCGACTAACTTGTCAACATCTCTTCACTTCAGAATCTGCATATATGGTTAAAATCAATACAAACCAATAACCCCATTCAAAGTGAACACGAAGTCTAACGTCGACTCCCTCCGGTGGCATTTAAGCCCATCTCCTCTGTTCGGGAACATCTCTGAGTCTAACATCGACTCACTCCCGGCATCGACCTTTCGGATGGCATCTTAAGCCCATCTCCGTCAATTCTCCTATCAACAACCTCGAGTCTAGCGTGCGACTCGTTCCCGGTGATATCCGCTTCTTCAAATGGCATCGTAAGCCCGTTCACATCATCGATAGCAGTGCAAATTTTCGGTGTACTCGGTGTTCAATCATCTTCTACCTTCGGTCGCGAAAGACAAGCATGTCAATCTAACCTTCGGTACAAGAAGATTGAGCAGGGCAGTGTCATACCCCAAAATTTTCCCTCCATCTACTCAAAGATTTCATACATCCATACTCAAGGATTCCTCAAGAGTTGATCAGACAAACTCTCTCCTAGACAATCAACCCAAACTAGGGTTTGGTATCTCTCAAGTCAAGATGGATTTCCAACACCTCCAATGGTCTTCATGCCTCCTCATATGCTTCAAAGATTCTACATGTCAAGTATCAAGCCTCACAAGTCAAGTTTCCTCAGGCAATTGCTCAAATGGTTGAAAATCGGGTGTATTGGACAAAAAGTCAACTGTGGTCAACATACAGTCAAAGCTGATTTTTGGTCAACATCCTCATTTTGAAGTTACATTCATCATTTGATCAAGGGTTGATCAAGACGATCGTTGGCGCGAAGGAGGAGACAATGGGAAGGCGACGCGTATAATCCACTAACTCCGTTTCCAAACAGTGCAACACGCCAGCTCAGTTGGTCAAGCATGTGGTTTTCAAGGACATCAAGAAAATCATCCAGAAAATGGTCATCACTTACAAAGACTGGCATGAAATGTTGCTATTTGCTTTACATGCGTATCGCACTTCAGTATGCACTTCAACAGGGGAAACCCCTTTCTCTTTAGTGTATGACATGGAAGCAGTGCTCCCCGTGGAAGTTGAAATTTCATCAATGAGAGTCCTCATGGAGGCTAATTTATCTCAGGCAGAATGGTGTCAAAGCAGATATGATCAGTTAAACTTAATCGAAGAAAAACGTATGGCCGCTTTGTGTCATGGACAACTATATCAAAGAAGGATGAAGAAAGCCTTCGACAAAAAGGTACGACCTCATGAATTCCAAGAAGGCGACCTCGTGCTTAAAAATATTTTGTCTTTTCCACTAGATTCTAGGGGACAATGGACTCCTAATTGTGAAGGCCCATACATCGTCAAAAGAAGCTTTTTTGGCAGTGCTATGACTCTCACAACCATGGACAATGATGAACTCTCGCATCAGTAAATCTTGATGCGGTCAAAATACTTTCGAAAAAGACAAGAATAGCTTGGTAAGTCGAAAACCGAAAAGGCGACTTAGGAAAAATGGCGTCTTAGTTGGTGAAAACACGAAAAGCGGTCCAGGAAAAAATTAGAGACAACAAACAAAAATTTATCCTGGTAGATTGAAAAACCTGAAAAGGCAATCTAGGCAAAAATTAAGGATCAAAATGACAAAGTAACTACATCAGTGCGTACTTCGTCAATCTGAAGAATCTTCCATCAGCGGATCATCAATCAAATCTTCTAAAGCAACAAGCACAGTTGGAATTCAAAGTTGTTAGGGAGAATAGCAGTTATTGCTTTCAATGTAGCTTTTTCCTAATATATTACCATTTCCAACTTTTGTAAATAGTCCATGGAATCATGCTTTTGTCCGATTACCATTCTATCAATAAAATTTGAGCCTTGTGCCCATTGGTTTGCAATTCTTGCTTTATTTTGTTTTGCAAAATAACGCATTTTCTTGTGAAAATCACTTTTGAAACTAAAAAAAGTTTTAAATGAATTTTTACTTCAATTTTTTTGAAATAAAAGCGAAATTTTCCTTCGAACTGTAAACACAGAAGGAATATCAACAGTTATCTCCATGAGCGTTTCGACCTTTGAAAGATAAACAACTGTTGAGAATTTTTCTCTTCCATAAAAGAGATCATCAAAGACAGTATTCTTATCCAAAAAGATTCCCCAACAGGGTTTCCAGTAAAATGCCTTTTACCTAGAGAGGTTTAAAGCATGCAACTCAGATTCCCTATCAGTAACATCTACACCATTGCTGGAGATTTTGTTGAGTATTTGATTAAGCGTAGCGTAGTCCTTTTCCAAATACACTTTGTTGTCTTGTCAAGTATTGTCAGCATGCATATGACATTCATGACATTCATCATTCATACATAATTGCTTCACTAATGCATTCTTGCATTTCTCAATGTTTGCTTCAATATCACTTGTTTAGGTTGCATTTATTCCCAAAAACAAGTATGGGTGTGTCAACTCTCCAGTAGATTATCCCCCAAGTAGAAAGAATAATTTTTTTTATCCAGTTCCCCAATCGAGATCATTCCTCATTGTTAGAACAAAGTTTGTTTCTAACAATATATTAAAGTTTTGATGATAACAAGTATAATAAATTTTGTATAAATGTTATGATCCTCTGATGAATATGATACCCTAACATGCTTATGTTTAGTTTCAGAAGATGTTCTGACTCAAGTGCTAAAATGGAACGTTACACTATGCTGAAAAGAAGATGAAGTATTAGAAGTTTTGATGAGAGTAGAACTTCTGGTCACGCACGCCAGAAGCAACTTCTGATAGAAGCATGCAAGCGCAAACCTCTGATAGAAGCAGACAAGCACAATTCTGATAGAAAACACCAACAAAATGTTATGATTAAAAGATGTTTGCTTACAGAAGATCATGAAGTATTAGAAGTTCTAATGAGACTAGAATTTACGGTCACGCACCTAGAAGCACCTTACGGTAGAAGCATGCAAGCCCAAACTTATGATAAGAAGCACCAAAGAATGTTTTGATTAGAAGATGTTTGCTTCTGAAGATCACGAGTATTAGAAGTTCTAATGAGAATAGAACTTTTGGTCACATAAGCTAGAAGTAACTTTTGATAGAAGCGAGGCAAGTAAACTTGATAGAAGCACCAGCAGAATGTTTTGATGAGAAGATATTCTAACAAGGCTTCTGAAGATCATTATCAATATGTACATTATCTTCTAAAAGACAAAACACTGCAATGCGTAAACCTCTTGGCGAAGAAGACAAAATACTTGAGTGGTTCAACTTCCAAGGATTATTTAGCAAGAAAATCACGTGAAGCTAAGCAAAGTCCTAATTACATTTTGATATCCAAGACATGCTACATGCAGCGGAAAACTTGGAAGCACTATATAAGGCATTCAAATTCAAAGGAGAAAAATAATAATTCACAACAAATCATCTTGAGTAAACTTACACAACAAAAATAAAAAGTCATTCTTGTAATTAGTTTATTGAAACTTTGAGCTTCATATTTTGTGTAAACTTCACTTTGTGAAGAAAAGCTTTTTAGAAGCAATATTGTAGACAGTCATACAAATATCATTTATTTGATAGTTGTTCCTTGAGAGACCAGTTGGGTCAGTATTCTTGAGAGGGCTAGGACTAGTTGAGTCTTAGAGGTGTTAGTCACTTGCAGTTGGCTTGTGCAAAGTTGTTCCTTGAGAGACCAGTTTGGGTCAGTATTCTTGAGAGGGCTATGACTAGTGAGTCTTAGAAAGTTAGTCACAATAGTTGGTTGTGCGGTGTAATCGGTTGATTATAATGGATTAAGTCCTCGTTGAGAGGCGAAATCACCTTGACGGGTGGACTGGAGTAGTTTGAGTTTCAAACGAACCAGGATAAAAATCCTTGAGTATTTTAGTATTGTTGTTTGGGTAAAATAATTAAAAAGAAGAAAAACTTATTCAACCCCCTCTTCTAAGTGTTTTCCAAGCCTTTAATTGGCATTAGAGCTCTTGGTTCTGGGTGCACACTTATCCGTGTCGGAAAAGTTCTAGAAGAGATGAACACAATGGCAACGGATCAAAGTAACAACAACACTAAACCTCAATGTTTGATGGAAGACTTTGAATATTGGAAGGACAGACTAGAAAGATTTATCTCATGATATGATCCTGATCTATGGGATATGGTGTTGGATGGTTACAAACATCCAGTAGATGCAAAAGGAAACAAGATAGATAGAAAGTCAATGGAGAAACAATAAAAGATAGATTACAAAAATCATCACAAGGCCAGAAACATTCTATTAAGTGCCATCTCTAAAGTAGAATATGAAAAGATCTCAAACAAAGACACAACACATGACATTTTTGAATCACTAAAAATGTCACGTGAAGGGAACGCACAAGTCATGGAAACCAAGGCTCTAGCACTCATCGGAAGTATGAAGCTTTTAAAATGGAGGATGGAGTCTATTGAGCAAATGTTCTCAAGGTTCTAAACTCCATTGCTGGTCTAAGAGTGATGGACAAAGGTTACACAAATCTTGACCACGTAAAGAAGATCTTGAGGAGCTTACCGAATATGGGCCTATGGTGACATCTTTCAAAGTGTCAAAGGATCGAGCATGAATCTCCTTAGAAAAAGCGATTAGTCTTGTTGAGGAGTCATGAGATAGAACTTGCGAGTTTGAACCTTAGAAGAAAGGTAAGTCACTTGCATTGAAATCTACAAAAAAATCTAATGTAAATATGTTTCATGTTGAAGACGGAAGTTCTGAAGATTCAGAGTCAAAAGATGAACTATCCATGCTCTCCAAAAGAATAAACAAAATGTGGAAGCATAGGCAAAGGAAGTTCAGTCAACATATAAGATCTGAAGACAAGGGAGAATCTTCTGGACATAAGAGGTTCAGCAAGAAAGTCATCACATGCTACGAATGCAAAGAACTTAGACATGTTAGAAGTGAATGCCCCAACATACAAAAAGAAAAACCAAAGAAGAGGTTTGAAAAGAGAAGAGGAATGATGGCTACTTGGGATGATTCAGAATCCTCTAAAGGTGAATCTGACTCAGAAGATAAACATGCAAACCTTGCATTTATGGCAACTACAGCAGATGACTCTGCCTCTCAATCTGAGTCAGAAGAGGTATTTTCTGAATTAACTAGAACTGAGTTAGAAGATAGTCTTTCAGAACTTCTGGAAACATATAGTCAACTCAAAATCAAATACAAGAAACTCAGAAAGAATCTTGTATATGAAATTGAGCAACTAAAAGCAGAAAACTCTGAGCTTAAAGAAAATAATAATAAACTCAAAAATGATTTTCAAAATGCTAAACAAATTTCTAGCTCAGAAGATGCTTCAAGTTCTAAAGATATTAGGAAAGAATATGACTATAGCTTTCAAAAGTTTCTAGATAAAAGCATAGATAGAAGCTAGATGGCTTCAATGATCTATGGAGTTAGTAGAAATAACAGAAAGGGATTAAGATATGAAACCCCCAAAGGGAAATAAGTATATCAACCCAAATATGTTGATGAAATGATTATCACATATAAACCACTGCACAAACAATTTGAGTTTGGTCACACACATGATATTAAATACACATCCTATAATGAAAGTTTTCATGTTAAACCAAAGTTCAAACAGAACTTTAGAAACACTAACCAGAAAGGACCCAGAAGGATATGGGTACCAAAAGAAAGAATAATCTATGTTGCAGATATCCTTAAAGGTGACGTTGAAACACCAATCTTGGCACCTGGACTCTGGATGCTAGCTACACTTGATGGGAAAAAGGTTTATGTTCCAAAGTCTAGAACTTAAACTTGGAGGTAACCAGGAGGAAAAAATAAGTGGCTCTGGAACTATGGGAAATGGAACAGAAGTTCAATGGCCAACCTCTGGAGAAACAAAACAAAAGTACAACTCAGAAGTTCCAGCATTTGTAGAAGCTCTGGATGAAAAGTTAACCAGAAGATTATCATCTGTAAGACTCCCTATCTTTTGTTACAATACTTCTATTTAATATGAATGTTCAAGTTAACATCTTTTGGTTAGAAGAAGTTAAATTAGAAACCATATCTAGAAGTTCATAAACTCTTCAAAATGTTTCATTACTAAGTATGGTTAGAAGTTCACTAGATCAAACAGCTATAACGCGTAACCCAGAAGTTGAACACGTGTTCAATAACTTCTGCTAGGTTACCCACAAGCGTGCAAGCTAGTGACATGCAACTCTTAGGTAATTGTTCAAATCTCTTCTAATCTCATGTAATCCCTCAATCTGTCAGAAATCTTTAATACGTGTGATTATTAAAGTGATTTTAATTTTCTTAATTATTTCTTTTAAACGTTCATTTGCATGCATAACCTCTTTAAAAACTCTTTCAAAATTCATTTGTCACTTTTCACTCTTCAAAACCCTTTTATGCATTTCTGCTTACTTTTTTTCTCTCTTCAAAAACCGTCAACCCACAAACACTCCAGAACAAACCACAACTACAGTTCTTCCACCTCCACACTATCCAGAACATCTTTCATCACCTCACTTACGAACATCAAAATCCAACCCCTAGAGCGATGGACAAACACATTTCGACTCCAAGACTTACATATCCAGAAACTTTTAATTCCACAGAATTTCTGAGGACACAAGTAAATCTTCATTCCCTACCCACAAAGACCAATGTGCATTACGCTTGCAAAAATTTGAAAAAGAAATGCAGAATTGGATGGAACTTCTGAAGGATGATCTGGAAAATAATCTGAGTCCCTATGCATCCTTTGACTTGTGGAAGACCTTGGAAGGATATTCATTGCGAATCCTTTACACTCAAAGAGATGTGCTTATCTCATACTTATGAGAATTTTACGAGTGTTTGAAAGGTTTGAAGAAGGATGTATACATCATTTGGGTGAGAAGCCACTTTATTACAATGGACAATGCTCCGTGGCAACCACTGCGATTATATGGAAATATCGATGCTGAATCCTCGGAACCGAGTTCTTGATCAAATTTTGGAGCTCTTATTTTATACAAACCTTTGAGTTTTATACAAATCTTGAGATTTTGAATTTGAATGGATAAATCATAGCAATTACCAGGATTAAATGTCAAACATTTCTACATTTCTAACAAATATGCAAGTGTACTTGCTTCTGAAGTATGCAGAAATAACTAAGCTCTCAAAAGGAAATTCTGAAAAGCTCAAAAGACCAAGTGATGAAATCAACACTCTAGAAAGTAAACTCTGGAAGAAAAGAAAAATCTCAGGGAAGTTCTACCTTGCAATTATTTCTTTTCAATATTTAGTTCAGGGGGGGACTATCAAATTTAGGGGGAGATTATTAATCTCAGGGGGAGATATATATTTTTTTAAATATACAAAATTTCTTAAATCAAAATCTAGAAATTTTTGTCATCACCAAAAAGGGGGAGATTGTTAGAACAAAGATTATTTCTAATAATATATTAAAGAGCAACATACAGGTTTTCCTAAATTCTTTTCGAAGTTACGGAAGAAAACATCAATTTCGAAGTTACGGAAAGAGCAACATCTGAGTTTCCCAAAATTTTTAGAAAGAGCATCATACAGATTTTCCAGAAGTTCTGGAAAGAGCATCATACAAATTTTCCAGAAGTTCTAGAAAGAGCATTATACAGGTTTTCCAGAAGTTTTGGAAAGAGCAATTATATAGATTATCCAGAAGTTCTGGAAAGAATAATAGCGGTCCCTAGAAGTTACGGCGAGAGCGATGGACTTCGAAGTTAAGGCGAGTGAGCCAGAAGTTCTAGGTCAAAATGCATCAGAAGTTTTGACAAAAAAAAAAAAAAAATTTAATTAAAATTAATTAATTAGAATTAGGATTTTTACTAAAATCAACCTTCAAAAAAACAAAAATAATTCTTTCGCATTTATAATTCTAAAAAAGATGTATAGGTCGCAAGGTCTTTTTCCATGTAATAACGTAGATTTACATTTCTGCCTTTACTTTCCGCACTCGTATATTGTGTATTTTCCCCAAAGCCATGTAATAGTCTAGGGTTTACTTTCCTGCACTTTTACTTTCCGCACTTTAATTTCTGTACATATTTATCTGCTAGCTAATAGGATTGTATGGCAAGATAAAATCAACCCTAGATCACCTCTAATTCAAGACTAATATATTTGAATACAACACACTTTTACTCACTCACACCATAGGGTATCCTCTCTGTTGCCTTATAGACAAAACATGGTCATGTCCCTAGAACATAGTGTCATACCCCAAAATTTGCCCTCCATCTACTCAAGAGATTTCATACATCCATACTTAAGGATTCCTCAAGAGTTGATCAGACAAACTCTCTCCTAGACAATCAACCCAAACTAGGGTTTGGTATCTCTCAAGTCAATATGGATTTCCAACACCTCCAATGGTCTTCATGCCTCCTCATATGCTTCAAAGATTCTACATGTCAAGTTTCAAGCCTCACAAGTCAAGTTTCCTCGGCAATTGCTCGAATGGTTGAAAATCGGTGTATTGGACAAAAAGTCAAGCTGTGGTCAACATACTGATCAAAGCTTCGATTTTGGTCAACATCCTCATTTGAAGTTACATTCATCATTTGATCAAGGGTTGATCATGATTCATCAAGAAAACTCAAGATTTGCCCAAAAGTCAAACTTTCTAAATTAGGGTTTCTAGATGAAAAGTCAACTAAACTTTGAGTGGTCATAACTTTCTCATACTTTCTCAGAAATTTTTCCACCACCTCTTGTTTTGAAGGAAATTCAATTCTCTACAACTTCATGTCTCACAAGAATGTCCAAAAATGCTTCATTTGAGAGGTATAGCTCAAAACATTAGGTCATTTTCAAAGTCAACAAAAGTCAACTTTTGTTTTGAAGATATATTGAGCATGGTAACTCCAATTGAGATGCGACCAAAGACATTGGTTAGAGGACTCTTAGAGCTTTCCAAAAAGTCCAAGAACACTCAAAAATGTGGAAAATTGAGCAAGTTACACCATCCACAAGTTGGGCAATTTTGGAAGAATGCACAAAGAGATACTTCAAAAATCAAATCTTTTGCAAATGGGCCTATTTTTCTTCATCCTAACTTGTTCCTCATGCAATTAGGAATATCCAAGCCCAATGCCACGAATTTTTTGATTTGTTTTTCTATTTAATTTGTAATTTATTTATTTAAATGCAAATTAAATCTTAAAATAAATTATAAAATCAAAATTAATTGGAAGATTGATTTTATTGCTTTCTTGTGATCCAATCAACCCATAAATGCCAGCAATTTCGAAATTGGATCAAATTTGGCAAGATTGGATTGAAATTGGACAAAATTTGAAAATTTGATTTCATGAGAATATCAAAATTTGATTTCCATTGAATGTTGATCAATTCTTCCCAAAAACCATTCCAAATCCATCCAGTATAAATATATGATGCACACCTATCAAGAAAGAACGAAAAAATTGCTCTACAAACCCTATTCCAAAGCTCAAAAAACCGTGGTGCACAAGCAAGTGGGAACCTTACTTCCAGCCGTTTTCAATCGTTTTTGAGGTGTCCAACAGGTTCCTTGATACCTCCAGAAGCGAATCAGACCTTTACTTTGCACAAAACCATTCAGAATCGTGTAAACCGAATTCGGTTTGTTCTTGAATTTTCAAATTTCGATTTCTCATATTCATGCATTATTAACGTGATTTGTTGTTATATTTGTGTTTAGTGAGTTGTTTGCAAGCTTTCTGGGCAAGCCAATTGGATTTCTATGGCCGGAATCGCGTTTCACCATTGTTAGGGTTCCTGGTATCGAATTAGGGTTTCTCTATACAGAAAAAATTAGACCATGAGACCTATGCCATTGAATTCGGATTGATGTCCTGAATCGAACCATGGCCTTGGATTTTATTTATATTACGTGTGTTGCATTTTTGATGTTTGCCAGGAACCTTGCGTCGAACCATGGCCGACGCTGAAAATTAAAATATATTTGAATCGGAGAAGACGATCGTTGGCGCGAAGGAGGAGACAATGGGAAGGCGACGCGTATAATCCACTAACTCCGTTTTCAAACAGTGCAACACGCCAGCTCAGTTGGTCAAGCATGTGGTTTTCAAGGTTTGAAAGGATGTCTCGATTCGATTCTGGTTGGACAATCCCTTTTTTCACTTTTACAAAACTCTATTTTCCTATTTTCATTATTTTTAATATTTTTGCATTCAATTTTAATTGTTTTCATGATTTTTATTCTGCATTAAAAAATTACCAAAAACATTTTTTCTTTTTACATTATCTTCATAAAAATGTTTATTTAATTTAATAAATTAAAAAATATAATTTTTGCATGCATATTCATTTTATTTTTATTTTAGCATTTAAATCATTATAAATTGCATTTTAATTATTAAATCTTTTCCAAAAAATCCCAAAAAATTATTTTAATATATTTATCTTATTTCCAGCATATATTAATTTTCTCATATTAAAATTTGCATTTTTCTAACATTTTTCTCTTCGATTCATGTTGCATTTTATTTTCTTATTCTTTCACGGGTTGCTCGATTCGGACGTTTTCTTTTATCGTTTATTTTTCCAATAATGTAATTGCTCATGGGTTGTATTTTCGGGTTTACGTTTAGCGTTTTACCTTCCGCATTTTATTTTTTTTTCCAATGTAATAATTAGGCGTGTATGGCAAGATAATAATTGGACATAGCTCACACTAATCTTCAAGATAAAATATCTGAATTTGACATTCTAGCACCTTAGGGTAATTCTCCATCATGTCCCTCGAGCGTAGATATATTGCCTTCAAACAAATCATCATAGTCCCTTGATACAAGATCATAAGACCCACGATGTCGCCTCCGAATACATGATCTTGACCCTCGATTGGCCTCGAAAATGATGATAGTCCTATGTGCTGGATACTTCCTAGTTGCTGACCATCCGTGGATGTCCCTGGTGGAGCTACCTACTAACTAATGGTATGGCTAATGTAAAGGAATGCAACGACCAATTACGGTGGGTAAATAAGTCTCTTAGTTGCTTGCTCTATCAAATGCTTTTCACACCACACTTTTTCAAAGTTCAAATTCTTTTCAAAACAAAAACATTTCGAACACTTGCATACACTCCTACATGAGTCATTACAAAGTCAAAGCGAAATGCCTTTTCAAAACATTTTGTCAAACACACGAAAGCAATTTTAAAAAGTTATCTAAGAGCAACTAAGAGCCGTAGAATAAGCTGCGGATGGAAAGGGTGCTAATACCTTCCCTTTTCATAACCATTCTCCCGAACTCGAGAATCTAACGAAGGTCTTTTACTTTTACCTTCCCTTAATTGGATAAAAATAAAAGTCGGTGGCGACTCTTGCTATCCGCACATTTGGATACAAAAATCCTACAAAGTCAGTTCACCGTATTACACATAGGGATATCTTAGCGCAGTTGGCTACAAACAATATCATCACAGTCCCTTCGAATCAAAGATCATAGTCCCTCGATGACCCTCGATTGTTGCCTAGGAATACATGATCTCATCCCTCGGTTGTTGCCTATGAAAAGTGATGATCGTCCCTACGAATATGCTAAGGTATCCCTACATGTTGCCTTCTATGACCATACGATGACCCTTCGAACGTCCCTTTACATCCAATGAATAAGATTACCTACCAACTAATGTTATGGATAGCCTTATTCTAATGGAAGCAAAATAACATGGAAACGACCATTCTGAGTAGGTAATAAGACTCTTTTGCTTGCTCCAATCAATTCAAAAATACTTTTCACACCTCACACTATTTTCAAAACTTTTCAAACACTTTGTATACATTCTAGCGTGAATCATTACAAAGTTAAATACTTTTTCAAAACAAAACATTTTCAAACACTTCGTATACATTCCAGCGAGAATCATTAAGAAGTCATAGAGAAATGCCTTTCAAAAACATCTTTTCAAACACACACACAGAAAGCAAATTTCAAAGTGAGAGAAGCAATTAAGAGCCCGTAGATAACTACGGATGGAAAGGGTGCTAATACCTTCCATTTTCATAACTACCTCCCGTACTCAGAATATAACGAAGGTCTTTTCCTGTTCTTTTTGCCTTCCCTTAATTGGATAAATGAAAATTTGGTGGCGACTCTTGCTATCCGCAACATTTGCGATAAAATGCAAAACAAACAAGTCAGTTCTCCCACCGTGTTACAGAACTGGCGACTCTGCTGGGGAAACACGCTAAAGAGAGGCTACCTTAGGGGTTTAGATCACTTTATTGCTTTCATTGTTTTACTGATCTGCTTTACTTTTAAGGGTTTCTTGGGTATTATACTTGTGGGGGATCCTACACCCGGATCCAAGTCTCCTTAGGTAAGTAGTAATAAATCATCGCGACTGTGTGGTTTCATAAGCACTAACTCAACTTTTAGCACCCTAATTGACCCATCTTAGCCATTAGAAGGTAGTGAAATGGCCGGCTTCGGTGCAGACTGAGGTTGGTTGATACTCGAGGCTACGCTCATTAAGATTCGACTTTCTGGATGTTTCGGTCGACCACTTGGTAGTCGTATTGAAACAAAGCCTATGAGAAAGATCAATGATATGAGAATCCTAGAACCCGGTTACTATTATAGGACAGGTTGAACCCACTTAAACTCAGGTAGGGTAGACACTTATACCTCATGCAAGCCTTAAACCTAGGGCTATTGTGTGAATTGTTTGTGCTTGCTACTTGTTTTAAACATGACATCATGACATCATAACATCATAACATCATATCATTTATAACTATTTCAAGGACCTAGGGATTTATCTTTGCTCTGTGTTGTAGGAGTTATGGCTTCCAGGAAGACTATTCGAATCAAATTCATGGGTATACCTTCTCAACTCAAAGAGTTAGTTTCAGAAGTTCCCGATCATGCTCATTCTCTCCATACTCGTACTACCAAAAGACAAAGAACTCTTATGTGTTGCATACCGTTACTTTCCAGGTGGTTTATTTCACACCTTCCTCAATCAGTAATGAAGAATGAGCAAAGATTGAAGTGGTCTCAAAGGCTGATGTCACTCTCTCATTCAAATATCCGTTGGTGTTTTTTTCTCAAAAGGACTTCACTTTCATTGAGCGTTAAAGGGAATTCCCTAATGTACCACTCCTTGGCATAAGGGGAGGTATCACTTACAACCCTTCTCTACATCTACGTCATTTTGGTTATGCTCGAAGAGATGGTCCTCATGATATGCTTCTCCAAGACATTGTGTTTGACTACGAAAACGATCTCTAGAACTACCGTTGAAGATTTGTGCGGGCTTAGGGCATGGTGAAGAAGAATGATACCAAGACTTTGGGGCACAAAAATTCCATTCCTTGGGATCCTTGCCTCAAATGGGTGCGAGATCGAGCTCAAAACCTCATGACGCCATTTACAGCTGTTCTACCAGTGGTTATGGAACCTGTTGCTGAAGGTGACGAACCCTATACCATTCTCCATCCAGATATGCCTACTAATTTTGAAGACTTTAAGAGATCCTGGATTTAACTTAAAGAAGAAAGGGATACCTCCGAAGATCAATGCCATGCAAGCGAGAAAAATGTATTAGAGTTGACGAAGCTACTTCACGAGGAGCGAAGCATCAATACCTACTTCAACACAAAGAGGAAGCTTCCATGGAAGATCTAAGCTCTAGGAATTTTCTTTTATTTGTTTAAACTTTCATTTTCACTTTCTAAAATTAAACTAATAAAAAGTTTGTTCGTGCTTGTTTAACAAATTTAAATTCCTAAGGTCCTTGAAAACATTGCATAACATAACATCGCATGTCATGGCATAACATTTCATAACAGGTACATTGAAGACCGGTTTTCTTATTCTCTCGCTGTTTATTTCAACTGAAATGGCTCTCCAATAGACTGTCAAAGATCTCCAAGCTCAGAACGCCCAATTTCAAGAGATGTTCGTCAATTTGGCCCAAGGCCAGAAAGATCTGAAGAAGCTCATCACCAGAAAGAAGAAGACCATTAGTATTCTCAACATGGGAAGAAATCACAAAGGACCAGTCAAGGTGATCAGACAGCTCGAATTCTCAAACAAGAGCGGCAAAACTGAAGGAAGTATCAAAAACAATGAAGGAAGCCATCATGAGTTTGAAAAAAAAGAAGAAGAATATATAGTAAGCCATCTGCAGTCGTTCCGATACATCGAAATGGAAGGTGAATTCATTGAAACCCCCTATCAAGCTTTCAAAGAAATTCCATGAGTCATACTTGTTGACTCTCCTGTCACTCCTGAAGTTACTAGAGTTCCACCGAAGATGGCCTCACTGAAGGACACCAAAGTTGTGGCAGAAGAAGGAGGTTATGCTATTTGGGGTCAGCTCTCCGATTTTCCATTCAAATCTGACAAGACTAGTTTAGGATTTACTATCAAAGGTCAGAAGATGATACGCCATGAACGTGCCGACAAACTTCCTTTCCAAATCAACAAAAGCGGAGTCCATGCTATAGAAGACGACGATGGCGACTTCAACATCAACAATTGGATCTTCCCAACTTCAGACGACAGACTCAACAATTGGAAGACTGAAGATGTCATACCAATCTCCTTTAGACATGAGTAATTGCTTTTTCTTCTGTTATGCTTTCGAACAATAAACTTTAAGCCTATTGCCTTGCCCGGGGCACCACGGCTTGTTTGTGACGGTTATTATTTGTCATTCGCATATTTTCATTCAATAAATCATTGGAATTTTGCATTCAAATATTGTGCTCTTTTTATTTCTTTTTTGCTTTATCACCCTTTCAAAAAGCTATGTGTTCTTACACACACCTACATAATACACTGCAGATTCACTCTGAATCTCGTCGATAACGACTCTACTATTGCTAAATATGACTTTGATAATCCGATCTACCAACCCGAAGATGAAGGTTAGGAAGATTGTGAAGTTCCAGGAGAACTTTCGAGCTACTACAGGAAGAGCAGTTATCTGACCACGAGGAGCTAGTCGAGTGTGAATCTAAATCTTGTGAACAAAAAGGAAATCAAGATAGGAGCGGTCTTGAGAGCAATGTCAAATAGAGATTGGTCAGTTGAGACTATCGAGATTTTGCTTAGTCCTGAAGACTTTCAAGTTTAGACATTGAGATTGTGGTACCGACTCTGAAGCGGAAGAAGGCTTTCTCCCTATGAAGCAGAAGATTCGTCGTATGCATCCTGAGATTTCCGCGAAAATCAAAGCCGAAGTTATGAAATAGTTCAATGCTGGTTTCCTAGCTGTTACTTCTTATCCACAGTGGATTGCGAACGTGGTAGGATGGCAAAGTAAGTATGTGTGTGGACTACCGAGATCTGAACAAAGCAAGTCCGAAAGACGATTTCCTACTTCCACATATTGATGTCCTGGTTGATAACACCGCTCAACACAAGGTTTTCTACTTCATGGATGGTTTCTTTAGTTAAAATTATATCTAAATGGCTCTCGAAGACATGGAAAAGACTACTTTCGTTACACAGTGGGGCACATTTTGTTACAAAGTCATGTCGTTCGGACTGAAGAACGTTGGCGACACATATCAACGTGCCATGGTAGCTTTATTCCATGACATGATTCATCACAAGGTGAGGTCTCGTCGGCGACATGATAGCTAGATCCTGGCGAAGAAGAACATCTCGATCATTTGCGAAAATTGTTTGATGGTGAAGAAATCTGAGACTAAGACTTAATCTAACAAGTGCACCTTTGGAGTCGGATCCGGTAAACTCACGGGATACATTGTCGATGGTAAAGGTCTTGAGTTGACCACCAAGGTTAAAGCTATTCAGAAATTCTAGCTCCCGTGCGAAGGAAGTCATAAGTTTCTTGGGACAACTAAACTATATTTCCAATTCATTGCACATCTAATTGCTACTTGTGAGCCAATCTTCAAGTTACTGAAGAAAGATCAAGTAGTGAAATGGAATGACGATTGCCAGGCAACTTTTGACAAAATAAAGGAGTACCTACAAAATCCTCCTATTCTGATACCACCGGTCAAAGACCTCTTATCATGTACTTAACGATTAGAGAACTCAATGGGGTGTGTGTTGGGGAAACATGGCGAGTGCAGTCGAAAAGAGTATGCAATATACTACCTTAGTAAAAAGTTTGCCGACTGTGAAATAAGATACTCACAGCTTGAGAAAACTTGCAGCGCTTTGGCTTGGGCTGATCGTCGACTAAGACAGTATATGTTGAATCACACTACCTTGTTGATCTCTAAGATGGATCCTGTCGCACCCCAAAATTTACCCTTCTTTCCATAATCTTTCTTGGAATATTGGTTCATGTTCCTTTCTCTTGTATCCACCCAAATTATTTGAAGCGAATGATTTGTCAAAATTAAATGATTCTGGATTTCTTGAAGTTTATGATTTATCGGTCAATTATTCCATTTTTGGGATTTCTTCTTAAGTTTGTGGTCTATGCAAGGGTTTGAGTTTTTAGAACAATCTTGTACATCCAAGTTCTATATCAATTACAAGATACAAGAATTGTGGTTGGTGCAAATCCATCCGAATTCCAGTTCACAATTGCAAATTCCTGAAGCCCAAAGGAAGTTCAAATTCTCGAGCGAATTGGAATGTTGGTTTATGTTTTAGCAAGTTGATCACGAGTTGGAGTTCAAAGGAAATTTTGAATTCTACTTATGGAACAAGGCAAGATAGAATTATCGGATTTTCTGACAACTCAAATGTTCAAGATTATAAATTTGGATTCTAAGTCCTAAGTTTGTATCAACATTGGTAAATTGAATTTTAGGCACCATCCAAATGCGAGCTTCATTCAAATGTTCTAAACACGTTACAAGAATTCTTACAAGTTTTGGAAATTTTGTCAAACTGGTATTTTGAACATAGTTCCTAAGTTATTTCAATTCAAGTTCAAATTGTAAGAACAATTTTATCAACATTCCAACCAATTTCAAAGGGATTCCAAGTTATTGCAAGTTTGGAACGGTTATGTTACACGATTCAAAGGCACCGTTGGTCTCTTGTTGTTAACATCTTAATAGCCGCTCAAATGCTCAAGAAATAGATTTAAACTCAAATCCTGAAGTTGTTGAATTTCTTGGCACAAAGAGAATTCTTGATAATTCAAGCTTACTTCTTAAAACTCTATTGATTCATGTGACTTCACAAGTTTTCATTCGGAAGAGTATCCAAAGAATCTTAAATTACAACTTCTTCACACAAAGAGAAAAGAAGGAAAAGTTTCAACATTACAAAAGAATTTAAACTTTCATTCATTTATGTCATGGAGATTACAATTTCGTTACAAAAGAATTCTAAGTCCTACCATTCTAAGTCCTACGGATCCTACAGTTTGTTACGAAACGTGCAAATCTTCACGTCTCCGGTCTTTGTTGCTGCATCGCTTTACTTTCTCCGTGTCACCACTCCACCATTCCATGCCACATGAAACCAAGAAACTTTGTTAGTAAGCAATCAAAGATCGAAACATAAACAAAATGCGAAATTATAAAAGTTGTTTGTCAAAGTTCATCATTAGGCGTTGGCGGGAATCAGGTTTTATATTAAGCCTCAGAATCTTGTTTAAAGATTAATCATCGGCGAATGGCTTGCTTGCAAATCGCGGGTTAACCCGGTTCACAAGCAAGCATACGGCGGGCTGCAAGAAAAAGAGGCGACCGAAAGCATACAACAGGGACAATTTTTAATTTCGGACAGCAGGCATAGCAACATAACAGCAAGCAGATATCAGTCCACAACCAACAATACAAGAGGCTACAGGCTAAAGTATGGGCTATCAGCAGTAAGTATAATCAGATAAGAAGCATCCAACAAAAGTCAAAGAACAGGCAGCATTCAAGAAATCAACATGACAGGGACAGTTTGAGAAGTTCAGAAGGAAAATAGGCAATATAAATCCCAACAAGCAATCAAAGTCTAAGTTATCAGCAGCAGTATGGGCTATCCAACAGGGACAGTTGAGAGAATCAGAGAAAAAGAAGTTCAGGGCAGGGATAGTTGAAAATTCAGAGCAGGGCATGGTGTTAAACTACTAACACAAGTAACTGGGACAGAAAAGCATGGTTGTTAACTAGCATTACAAGCCATTGGGACATGGAGATAAAAAGATCAAGTGCATAATATTTGTTAAGAACTTAAGGGACAAGAGAGAACACAAATCAAAAAACATTCAGAACCATCATCAGACCAAACAGAAACAAGTCAAGTGTAGCATTCTGTTCTATGTTAAAAACCTAGAAAATCAAAAGTGTAGTATCCATTTTTCTTATCATCCAAAAACAGACCAAACAAGCGTAGTATCAGAACTCACAAGAATCAAAACCAAACTCAGACAGTTCACTAACAAGAACAGAAAATTCCCAGAATCAAAAACGTAAACAGTAAAACCTAAACATAGAAGCATTCATCACTTTCCCTAGCCAACAGCCTTCAGAACTCATCTTTCTCAGAAATCAACTCTGACAATCGAGAAAGAAGAAAAGGATTAGAAAGGTAATATCGGGTTTTGACGTAGAGGTTGCGAATTATGTCGCCGTCCTTCTCCTTCATCCCATTTTTCTCTCGTTTTCGCACCAGCATCATCATCGCCTCAGAAAACTAGGGTTTTCTTTCCCCTTTTCCATTTCCAATCTGTAAGCAGAAAACACAAATCAAGAAACATTCAGGAAATCAGATAATAGCAACAGAGACAACGAATCGAGAGAGAGATGCTAGGTTTCTGAAATCGCGAGCCACAGTGAGAATGAGGGAGGCGAGCGGCGGCGACGACGAGAGATGAGAGAGTCCAGTGAGAGAGCGGCGAGACAGGGACGATCGCGGCCAAACGAGAGAGATGAGAGTGAGCGTTTTCCGATGAGGGTTTGCGTGAGAGAAATGAGAGCGAGAGGAAGAGAACGCGAGAGAAGATGAGAGTGAAAGGTGAGAACACGGGTGAGTGAGAGAGAGAGGAGAGTGAGATTGATTTCCTTTTTGCCCTTCCAAAAACTAAAAAAATATATTTTGTTTCCAATCTTTTTTTCTTAAATTACAAAAATGTAATATATAAAATAAATTTTATTTTATTTTCCTATTAAATCTGGTGGTGACAAGTGTCACCACCTTGTTTTTTAGATGATAAAATAAAAATCTGTTTTATTATTATTTTTGTTATTGTTAAATAAATTCTTTTTTAAAACAAAAATGTAGTATTGAACAAAAAATGTATATGTGGTGTAATATTGCCGTTTTGGACCGTCGGAGCATTTTGGGACATGATCTGTCGCACCCAGTTTACTAGCACATGTGGAGGTATTTCGGACCGGTCAAAAGTTCAGATGGTTTTCTTTCCACATCGTCCAGAATCACTGCAATCCAGGCTATTTCTGAACTTATTCTATTTTAATTAATTTATTTTGTGCAAATAATTTCATTGCGATGTACTAAATAATTATTGGGTCTGATAGTTTTTATTTGATGATTTATCGATTAAACTATTAGCCGATTTTTCATCAAATAGAAAAGATCGTCTCTAATAATTATTTAAATTTCCGATTGTATTGCATGGTATTTTGCCTGTTTATTTACTTATTCAGTATCTATTCACCAATGTACACTTCACACACAACGGAAAATAAAATCAATTCGATTTCATCTTGATTGGCTCATACGCCGATTTCTTAAAGGGTCTCATGGTTGGGGATGGGCATGGCCATCCTCACGAGATTGGTTAAAGCCCTTGTTGCTTAAATCAATCATAACCCGAAAATAACATTGGTCTACACCAATTACCATGCACCAGGGTCTCATGGTTGGGGATAGGAGGATCTATTCTCACGAGGTTAATTAAGTCCATATACTTGATTAATCATAACTCGCTTCCATTTTCTCTCAGCACGCGCATCAGAATGCTTTCATAATTTAAAACCTCGATCCAACGTCGAGTTGCTTTTCAAAACAATTTCATAAATACTCTACTTCTCCCTCCTCCCAGACATATGGTAGTCAGTCCAGTATCGACCCTCGACCGTATGTTTGGTGTCTTAATTAAATTAATCAACGTGAACCATATTTCACCTCACCTTTTCTTAACAAAAGCTTTGGGTAGGAAAAGATGATTCAGATGTTTCTGTCCACTCATCCGAGTAATTGGGGCGTTAGCCGTTGAACTCTTATGGTCCAATACTTGTCTCCCACATAAAAACAACTCAACTCACTCAAACTCTTTTTATCGCTCATATGCGATCACTAAACTCTTTTCAGATAAAGAGGGTGCAATAGTCGTTTCAAATACGAGCGAGGACTTAAGCTTTTCAAACAAACAAAACAAGTCTAGCTCAAAGCATTTGAACGTCTAAGCATACGATTTTCGAGATAAAATCAATGCAACCAATTAAAGTCTTTTAAGAGGAACTACGAGTTTTGACTTTCCCATTGCGAGGAATATGTAGGCCCGGTTACGAAACCGTGCCAAACTCAAAATGATAATAAACAAATTCAGTTTCTTTTATAACTTAGAGATTAGCGAATATACACACACACGTAGAACTAAATGGGTCCCATCGAGTACGATGGATGTAAGGGGTGCTAATACCTTCCTCTTGCATAACCGACTCCCGATTCCATATTTTTGGTCGTAGACCGCCTTATCCGTTTCTTTGGGGTTTTATCTATATTTCCCCGTTCCTTTTTGGAACGAATAAAATTAGGTGGCGATTTCACTATTTTCGAGAGTTCGAAAGGATTTTTGAAAATCGAGTTGCTTCAGATCCGATAAAATACATATTAGAAACACTGCTCTCGGAAGAATAGCAAGATGGAAAATGATCTTGACCGAATACGACATCCAGTATACTACTCAAAAGGAAATCAAAGGAATTATAGTAGCTGATCATTTGGATCATCAAGCTGTATATGACTATTAGTCTATGCATTCCAAGTTTCCAGATGAGGATATTATGTTAGTCACTGATTACGAAGAACCTGGACCAGACGAAGGACTGAACCAGGATCCCGATAAGACATATGAAGACTATTAGTAATAAAATAAGCGTGGAATTAATTAATAAAATTTAGTTGTATTGGTATTAGAAGCTGTTTCATATAATAGTTCGGCGAGGTTAATATTAGAGGAACCATCGTAGAATATTTAATAACCGAATGTAGATGTATAGTCGAGTAATTATGTAGTATTCCTGAAATGTGATCCAATTGTATTTGTGGAATTTACTATGTTGTCCTAATGTCAATATTATTATGATGTAGGATATATGTTGTTTTCGAAATGCCTCAATTTTTGGCAAGACTAAGTTGTAGGCTTATGGCCAGTGTTGAATCGTTGTTGAGTTGTTGTTGAATTGTTGTTGTTGTTGTTGTGTTGAAGTTGTTGTGTTGTTGTTGTTTTGTAGTTGTTGTGTTGTTGATGAATGATTGATGTTGTATTTGTTGTTGTTGCGTTCATAGCATAACAAGTTGGAAGCTCATGCTTTGTAACTTTTCCTGAATTGGCAAAAAGTTGAAGTTGAAGGCTTATGCCTTGTTGCTGCCTCTATTAATTGGAAAATAATTAAGTTGGGAGTTTTGTTCCATTTTTAAGTTGGGATTTCTGCTCCATTGGTACCACATGCATGTGTATTTTACTGAGTCGCATTTCGTGTTGCATATTTGAGTTGTTATGAAGTTGTAAAGTGGTGATTTTGTGTGATCTAATTCTAATATATTATTTATCATACATATGATTATATGGTTCTATATCTCACCCCTTTTGTTTGAATGTTACCCTATGTTGGTAATGTGCAGGTGTAACACGGTGGGAGAACTGACTTATTTGTTTAGCGTTTGATCGCAAATGTTGCGGATAGCAGAGTCGCCACCGACTTTTCTTTTATCAATTAAGGGAAGGAAAATAATAGGAAAAGACCTTCGTTAGATTACAGTACGAGAGGCAGTTATGAAAAGGGAAGGTGTTAGCACCCTTTCCATCCGTAGTTATCTATGGGCTCTTAATTGTTTAGCTCACTTTAATTGCTTTATGTGTGTGTTTGAAAAGATGTTTTGAAAAAGGCATTTCACTTTGACTTTGTAATGATTCACGCTGGAATGTATACGAAGTGTTTGGAAATGTTTTATTTTGGAAAAGATTTTGTAATGATTCACGTTGGAATGTATACAAAGTGCTTTGAAAATGTTTTTTTTAAAAGTGTGAGGTGTGAAAAATGTTTTGATTGAGCAATCAAAAGAGACTTATTTTTACCTACTCAGAACGGTCGTTTCCGTATTATTTTGCTTTCCTTAAGAATAAGGCTATCCATACCATTAGTTGGTAGGTAATCTTATTCGTTGGATGTAAAAGGGACATTCGAAGGGACATCGGATGGTCATAGAAGGCAACTTGTAGGGATATCCTAGCATATTCGTAGGGACGATCATCACTTTTCGTAGGCAACAATCGAGGGACGAGATCATATATTCGTAGGCAACATCGAGGGACTATGATCTTTTAAGTCAAAGGAACTATGATGATATATTATAGGCAACTGTGCTAAGATATCCCAATGTTCGAGGGACATGACCATTATTCGTAACACAACGAGAGAGGATACCCTAAGGAGGTGCATGTGTGAAGAGTGTGATGTATTCAGATATTTTTGTCTTATGATTAGCAGTGATCTATGTTGTTTTTAATCTTGCCATACACACCTAATTACTAGCAGTTAATAGGTGCGAAAAATAAATGCGGAAATGTAAAGGTCCTCACGCTATTACATGGATTTGGGAAGATACATAGTATGGGGTCAGAAAGTAAAGCGAAATATAAAGGTCCTACGCTATTACATGATAAAAACAAATTGCAACCTACACAACCTTTCTAGAATTTAAACTGCGGAATAATAAATAATAGAAAATATATTTTTTGGTTTTTTGGAGGTTCATTTTAGTGAAAAAAACCTAATTCTAATTAATTTTAATTAAGAAAAAGTTTAATGAAAATTATTTGTGGAATTAAACCTAATTAGACTAATTATTTAACCTAATTACTAATTATTTATTTATATTTATTAGTTAAATTAAAGAAAATAATAAAAAGCAGAAAAATAAAAATAAAACCCCATCGAGCTTGGACGGAAGCGCCACAAAATCAAGCCTTACGTGGTGGCGCCTTGGGCACCAGGCTGGAGTTTGGGAGGATCTTGAGAGTGTCTAGAAGGCGGGGCTTACATGTCTAAAGGGTCAGGCGGGGCTTACGGAGATTACTGCTGCTGGGACGTCTAGAAGCTGGAGCTTCTGGAGAATCTGTTGCTAAAGGGGACCCAGAAGCTGGAGCTTCTAGGAGTGATGCCTCCTCTAGGGATCCAGAAGCTGGAACTTACAGGTATCTACAGGGGTCCAGTGGAGCTCTGGCGGTGTGGAACGAAAATCGAAAAAGCGTTAAGAGTTACGGCAAGGGAGGTTCGAACCCGTGCCTTTGGAAAGGAATGGCTTAGTGCGCGCAAGGTGAACCGCTGGGGCGGTGATACATCCGTGAGTTATGTTATGTGGATTAACATGTATTTTGCTTGTTTTCCTTGCCGGTTGACTCAAAGCCAGAAGCGCCAGACGTGACTTCTGGTTATCTTTTCCGGCTATGTATTTTTTCCAAACCTGCAAAAATGCATCATTTAAAGAGAAACAAAAACCCAGATCATATATTTGGGACCTTGCGGATTCAATGGTGCCACTAGTTTAACTGAAAGTCTCTAACCATCGGTTTAAAGCTCAGCGACTTGGATGCCCTAAGAATGTTGGATCGTGGTTTACGTTAACCCAGTGACGATGGTTCAAACACTCTACTAAACCTTATGAACACATTAGCATGGTTAGATCTTGTTAAAACACGGTAAAATTTGAAATTCGAAAAATAATAAAAATGCAAAGCAGACTTCGTGGTATGCGTGATTCATGTATATTTGGCCATGGTTCTTAGCTTTGTACACTCGATATTACCTTAAACACGTTTGTGTGCACGGATTTGATTAAGCGGTGGGAATGTGAAACACGAATTCTCAAGTTTCTTTGGATTTTATGATTTTTAGGGCTGCTCCTAGAGGCGATTTTCGTCCCTTGTGCTTCTGAACTTGTGGTATATCGAGAGAGCAAATGATTTGATCAGCAATCAAGAGAAAATATATTGCTTTCAATGCAAAAATAATTTCACACCAATATTGATCCAAACTTGCCAAAAGTAGATATTTCCTTCCTTGTAGCCTCTTGCAATTTGGCATCTTGTTTGGGCTTCCTTGGTCCTCAAGATAAGTAGAAATCAAGCTCGACTTGTCTTAGACCTTGCTTTTGTATTTTATTTAATTAAAATTGAATTTAAATGCTTTAAATCCAAAATAAATTAAATAAATTGAAAAATTTTCATGGCAAGGAGTATAGACCATGGATAATCTTATAATCAAGTTTGGATCATAACATCTTAGGCCCATTTGATAAAAATTTGCTTTTGCTTGGTATTTTCCTTCATGCACCTCCTCAAAATGCTCAACTTGCACAATTTGTATCTTGCTCAATTTTAACATTTTGGGTGTTCTTGGACTTTTAGAAAGCTCAAGATGTCTTATAAACATTCCTTTTGGTTTCATCTTCATTGAAGTTTTCATGCTCATGAACACTTCTTTGCAAAAAGATGACTTTTTGTTGACTTTTTAAAAGGACCTGTAATGTTTTGATCCATAACTTCCAAATGAAGCATTTCCAGCCAAAGCTTATGAGACATGAAGTTGTAGAGAATTGAATTCTCTTCAAAATGAGCTTTGGTGGAAAATTTTCCGATAAAGTATGTGAAAGTTATGTCTGGTCAAAGTTCTGTTGACTTTTGTTTGAAGAACCCCAATTTAGAAATTTTGACTTTTGATCAAATCTTGGCTTTTCTTGATGAATCATGATCAACCCTTGACAAAATGATGAATATCACTTAAAAATATTGATGTTGACCAAAAATTATGAAGTTTGACTGTATGTTGACCACAATTGACTTTTTGTCCAATACAACTGATTTTCAACCATCTATGCAATTTTGACTTGTAAGGCTTGAAACTTGACATGGTGATCCCTTGAAGCATATGATGGGGTATGATGACCGTTTAAATCACTGGAAATCCATCTTAACTTTAGAGGAGCAGAACCCTAGCTTGGGATGGATTGCTTAGAAGAGGGTTTATCTAGAGAACCCTTGTGAAATCCTTGAGTATGGAGTTGTGGATTGTCTTGAGAAGTAGGAGGGAAAATTTTGGGGTATAACAGTTTCCCCAGTTCAACCTTCTTGTACCGGAAAGGTTAGATTGGTATGCTTGCCTTTCGTGACCTGAAGGTAGAAGATGATTGAACACTCGAGTACACCAGAGAATTTGCACTCACTGTTGTATGGAATGGAATCGTCAGTTGACGATGCGCTGGAATGGGCTTACAGATGCCATTTGGAGAAGCTGATGCTGGAGAGTGACTCGTACGCTAGACTCTGCGTTTGTCTTTTGGATGAAAGAGAGATCGAAGATGGGCTTAAGATGCCATCCGGGGTAATTGATAATAAGAGAGGATCAGAATAAACCTTCGTCTTGGATCTGAGATGAATAGTTGTCAACATGTGGATAGTTTTCCCGTCTTATTTCGGGTATTAATCCATGGTCTGCTATTTATTGGTAAACCCGTTTGGTTTCGGGAATTAATACTAGATTAGTCGCCTTGATAGTTTCCTCGTCTTGTTTCGGGTGTTAATCTTTGGCCTGTTGTCTTGAAATAATTTGCATGGTCGTTCAGATAGTTCTCCCGTCTTGTTTCAGGTATTAATCTTTGATCTGTTGTCTGGGAATAATTTGCATGGTCATTCAGATAGTTCTCTCGTCTTGTTTCAGTTATTAATCTTTGACCTTCTGTTTTGGAAAATAGCTTTTACCTATTAGGGAAATAAAACCTTGACAGAATATGGTTAGTCCGATGCAAATTATGATGCATGCGAGTATATGACAAAGTCATGAACAATGTTGTTATGATACATGCACTTGTTATGAATTTTATGAGTAATGTATGAATGTAGATATTGTGGTATTTCAAAACATATCCATCTTGAATAAGATGGGAATGTTTTTTTGCGGATCTTTGATTTCTGCTTGGGGATGTAGTCGTTTGAGACCTGGATTGGGGAATAAGAGATGATTCGGATTCCTCCGATGAACTATCTGACCAAGTTTCGAGTTTGGATGTTAATGCTACTGGAAGAATAATAATGATTGAGAGATGCTCGGATGGGGATCTTGTGTGTAGATCTTTTCGGGGATGATTACATTGTCCATAGACCCTGCTGGGGACAACGTGATGAAGTTGATAGGATCACTGCTCGGGGACCAATGTGATTAAGTTGATAGGATCACTGCTCGGGGACCAATGTGATGAAGTTGATAGGATCACTGCTCGGGGACCAATGTGATGAAGTTTGATAGGATCACTGCTCGGGGACCAATGTGATGCAATTTGAAGGTTGGAACACAGTCGGGATCACTGCTCGGGGCTGACGTGATGAGTGTTGAAGTGTTGGAACACTGTCGGGAGGAGATGATAATGTAGTATTTCGTTGGAGAAGATTTGCCTTTGTAAGGATAGTGATGTCTCTGTGGGGATTGGTACTCCAGTGAATGTATCTCTTGTGAAAGTGACTCTGTGGGGATGCATTGGTGACTTTAGTGTCATCTCAATTCCTAGAGCCTGTAGTAATTACCGTTTTTTTGTTCGCTTTTCATATGTTTGTGAACAGATACTTATTGTCAGATACATATAATCATTCAAAGCATTCATTGGACTTTATGCAAAAAACAATAAAATTGGAAAAGGAATTTGCATTGAAATTGAAAAAGTGGCCTAAAGTCAGGCAATTTGTGTACAAGAGATGAACATCCTAGTAAGAGGAAATTGTCGGAATAGTAAAAAACTATGTGGAAACAATCTTGTCGAGTTTCAACTATGTTATTGCTCATATATTTTCGACTATCTCATCTCCTTGCTGTCAGAAGAAAATGATTGAACTGATTTGCGCCATTCGAATCTCGAAGCTGATAGTAGTGTAGCCTTGTAAGTAGCTGATATGGACGAGACATAGTCGTACGCTTAAATCCCTAACTTTTTCCTAGATCGCCCTTTCGGGTTTTCAGTCTACCGGGATACCCTTTTTTGCCTAAGCCGCCTTTGCAGGTTTTCGACTTACCGGGTGTACATTTTTTTTGTATATCCTTAACTTTTTCCCGAACCTTTTTGGTTCGCGGGATGCTATTTTGCCTAGGCGATCAACCGGGTCTCGTTTATGCGTAGAATTTTTTGACTATGTCTGCGTTCACAGGGTGTGGGAAATCTTCTCCATCCGTAGTGCTAAGTATCATAGCTCCGTCGAAAAATATTGTTTTGACTACAAATGGTCCCTCATAGGTGGGAGTCCATTTGCCCATGGGATCACCTTGTGGAAGGATGGTGTGCTTGAATACTAGATCACCGACTTGGTAGACTCGGTGCTTGACTTTCTTGTTGAATGCTCTGATCATTCGACGGTAGATCATCCATTGTAGATGGTGCGAGCCGTTTTCATCGGTCAAGTTGATCTTGTCAAAGCGATCTGGACCAATCGTCTTCTCCCATTCTGCGTCTGGAGGACTACGGTTGAGGTATCCCGAACCTCGATTGGTAGGAGAGAGGGGTTGCCCTGTAGATGTATGTCTGGTGAGCCGACTTTGAGATTTTGTATATCGCAAATGTTGCGGATAATAAGAGTCGCCACCGACTTTTCTTTTATGCAATTAAGGGAAGGTAAAAAGTACAGAAAAAGACCTTCGTTAGATTCTGAGTACGGGAGAAAAGTTATGAAAAGGGAAGGTATTAGCACCCTTTTCCATCCGTAGTTATCTACGGGCTCTTAGTTGCTCTTAGATCATTTTAAAATTGCTTTCTGTGTGTTTGAAAAAAATGTTTTGAAAAGGAATTTCGCTTTGACTTTGTAATGATTCATGTAGGAATGTATACAAAGTGTTTGGAAATATTTTGTTTTTGAAAGAGTTTGAACTTTGACAAAAGTGTGTGGTGTGAAAAGCATTTTGATAGAGCAAGCAACTAAAAGTCTTATTACCTACTTAGAATTGGTCGTTTTCGTATTATTTTACGTTCCTTTAGAATAGTGCTATCCATACCATTAGTTGGTAGGTAACCCCATTCGTTGGATGTAGAAGGGACATTCGAAGGGACATCAGATGGTCATAAAAGACAACTTGTAGGAAGTATCCTAGCACATTCGAAGGGACGATCATCACTTTTTGTAGGCAACAATCGAGGGACGAGATCATGTATTCGTAGGTGACATCGTGGGTCTATGATCTTTGTATTGAAGGGACTATGATGATTTATTTTGAAGGCAACGGTGCTAGGATACCTCTACGTTCGAGGGACTTGACCATTTGTATTCGTAAAGGCAACGAGAGAGAATTACCCTAAGGGGTGCATGTGTGAAAAGAGAGTGTGTCATTTCAGATATGTTATCTTGGAGTTAGAAGTGATCTATGTCCAATTTTATCTTGCCATACATGCCTAGTTACTAACAGTTTATAGGGTGCGGAAAATAAATTGCGGAAAGTAAAGTGCGGAAAAGTAAATCCTACACTATTATATGGCTTTGGGGCAGTTACATAATTAGAGTGCGGAAAATAAAAGTCCTAATTAAACTATTACATCCCATAGGCAGTTACATAATATTTGAAAAGAATGCGAGAAAATAAATCCTAACTATTACAACTTGTGAACAGATACATAATAATCGGAAAATACAAGAAACTCGCACAAGAGAAAAAATGTTAGTAAAAATAAGGTTTTTGGATGAGGAAAAAATATTTTATGTTAGTAATGACATTAATATGATAAGATAATTTTTTGGTAATTTTCTGAATTGATTTGATAATTTAAATGCAATTAAAAGTCAAATTAATGATTAATTAGCAATTAAATAAAATATACATGCAAAAATATTAATGTTAATATTAAAAATTAAATAAACATTTTTCTGATAATAATGCAAAAAAGAAATATTTTTGGAGTTTTTTAGATGCATGATAAAAATATTTGAAGATAAATTAAATTAGATGCAAAATATTAAAGAAAAAAGAAAAATAGAAAAAAATATGTTAGTTTTGCAAACTTGTAAAAAGTATTTGGTCCTGCCAAGGCTCGAACCGGTGTCCCTTGCTTCACACACGCGCTGCCATGACTAACTGAGCTAGAGCGTCCACATGTTTAAATTGAAGCGAAAGCGCTTTTAAGCGTTGTTGCCTTGATTCCCAGGCAGCGAAGATCTTCATCTTCTTCGTTTGAATTTTTGAAAACTTAGCGCCAGCTGAGTTCGACGCTATGGCCCCTGCAAATATCAAAAATCCAGTACAAGCAATATAAATGAAATTCAAAGGCATGGTTCGATTGGAAACATCGTCCTGAACACGATGGTAGTGTTCGTTTTGTCCAATTTTACGTATTTTGTGAGATCCCAATTCGAGCAGTGGAACCCTAACTGTGGTGAATCACGTTTCAGGCCATGGAAATGCAATTAAACTATCCAGAAAGCTTGCAAACATCAAACTAAACACAAAGCAAACAGCAAAACACGTTAAAGATGCATGAATGATAGAAATCGAAATTTGAAAAAGTGTGACAAACCGAAATCGTGTTCCCTCAATTCTTGATGTTTTTGAGAGTTGTAAAGGTCTGGATCGACTCTAAAGACCTCAAGGAATGCAATGGAGTGCTTGGAATCAATTGAAACGAACTAAATCCAAGGTTGCAGGTTGCTTGAAGGGCACAGATTTTTTGACTTAGGTTAGGGTTCCTCCAAGCAATTTTTCTGTTCTAATTCATGTTGTATGCATTGTACATTTATAGTGGATAGATTTTGGGCTGAATTGAAGAACAAATATTGATCAATCAATGCAAAAATTATTTGATTTTGTACAAAATCAAATCTTCCTTTTTTGATCCAATTTCAATCAATTTCTTGCCAAATCAATGCAAATTTCAAAATTTGCCAACTTGTATGAGTTGCTTGGATCCCAAGAATGAGAAAAAAATCAACTTTGCATTTAATTTTGATTTTATACCTTATTTTCAAATTTAATTTGTTTTTAAATGAATAAAATCCAAATTAAATAGAAAAATAAAGACAAAATTCGTGGCATTGGGCTTGAAGGTTCCAAATAAGGTAAGGAACAAGTTTAAACCAAGAAAAACTAGGCCCATTTGCAAAATTTTGGATTTTGACAAGTATCTCTTTGTACACCTCTTCAAAAATGCCCAACTTGTGCAAGGTGTATTTTGCTCAATTTTCCACATTTTTTAGTATTCATAGACTTTTTATAAAGCTCTAGGTGTCCTCTAAACAACCTCTTTGCTTTCATCTCATTTGGAGTTACCATGCTCAATAAATCTTCATTTCAAAAAGTTGACTTTTTGTTGACTTTGAAAAGGACCTGTAATGTTTTGACCCATATCTTCAAAATAAAGCATTTTTTGAACATGCTTGTGAGACATGAAGTTGTAGAGAATGGAATTTCCTTCAAAATGAGAGGTGGTGGAAAATTGTTTGATAAAGTATGAGAAAGTTATGATCAGTCAAAATTTAGTTGACTTTTCACTAGAAAACCCTAATTTGGAAAGTTTGACTTTTGAGCAACTCTTGAGTTTTCTTGATGAATCATGATCAACCCTTGATCAAATGATGAATGTCACTTCAAAATATGGATGTTGACCAAAATCATGAAGTTTGACTGTATGTTGACCACAGTTGACTTTTGTCAATACTGTGATTTTCAACCAAGTGAGCAATTATGCGAGGAAACTTGACTTGTAAGGCTTGAAACTTGTCATGGAGATTCTTTGAAGCATATGAGAAGGCATGATGATCATTGGAGGTGTTGAGAACCTATCTTGATCTGAGAATTGCCAAACCCTAGTTTGGGTTGATTGTGTAGGAGAGGGTTTGGATGGTCAACCCTTGAGGAATCCTTGAGTATGGATGTATGGAATGTCTTGAAGAGTAGGAGGGCAAATTTTGGGTATGACAGCTGCCCCTGTTCAATCTTCTTGTACTGGAAGGTTTAGATTGGCATGCTTGCCTTTCGTGGCCTATAGGTAGAAGATGATTGAACACTCGAGTACACCTGAAAATTTGCACTCGCCGTTGATTGACGATGTATGGGAATGGGCTTATAGATGCCATTTGCAGAAGATGGAGACTTCACTGGGGAATGAGTCATACGTTAGACTTGAGAGAGTCGCCTGGATAGGAGAGACGCCGGAGATGGGCTTAAGATGCCATCCGGAGAGATTGATGCTGAGGAATGAGCCGTGTGCTAGGCTCTGTAGATATTCCTGAAAGTAGAGGAGATGGGCTTAAGATGCCATCCGGAGGGAGAGTCGTACGCTAGACTCCATGCTCGTCTTTGAATGAAATTATTGGTTTGTATTGGTTTTTAACCAAATATGCGGCGATACGAAAGTGGGGAGTGGCGACAAGCGATCGGAGATGGGCTTAAGATGCCATCAAGGCAAGAGTTGTACACTAGACTACGTGAGTTCTTTGTTGATAATAAGAGAGTGTCAGAATAAATCTTTCATCTTGATTACTCTGAGGGGATAATAGGCATGGTGCAGATAGCTTCCCTGTTGTGCTTCGGGTGTTGATCCAATGCCTGTTGTTGGAGGACAACTCGAGCAGTCGTTCAGATAAGGTTTCTCGTCTGGCTTCGGGTATTAATCCTGGACTTGTTGTTATGGTCGTTCAGATAGTTTTCCCGTCTGGTTTTGGGTGTTAATCTTTTGACCTTTCGCTTGGAAGCGATTTCCACCTGCTAGGGAAAAGAGAAGGAGAAATTTTGACAGGATAATTGTTAGATTGATGCAGATCATGATGCATGCAAGCATATGGCAATGTGTATGAATAATACATGCACATGCTATAATTTTTATGCATAATGTATGAATGCGTATCTCAGTATTTCAAAACATATCCATCTTGAAGAAGGTGTAGATGTCTTTGCTTGGAATTCGTGGTTTACGCGAGGGCGAGTGGAAACCTTGATTTGGAATAAGAGTAGGTGACTTTGATTCCTCCGATGCACTATCGACCAAGTCTCGATCACGGACACTGTTGGGGAATAAAGATGGAATATGCTCCGCTGGGGATCTTGTGCGTTTACCCTACTGGGGATGGTGGAAGTTGGAAAACACTCCGCTGGGGATCACGGGAATGAGGACAAACTGCTGGGGATCTTGTGCGTCTATCCTGCTGAGGATGATGGAAAATGAAGGGCACTCTATGGGGAGTAAGATATGTAGTTTTCCTCCGATGCACTATCCAACCAAAGTTTAGTCGAGATCTGCTTTGTTGTCGGGAGAATGAGAGATATTTTCTTTGGGGATGAATACCTTGGGAGATCCTTTTGGTGAAAAGGGTATATACTTTGCTTGAGAGCATTTATAACGAGCGAAGGCCCTGCGGGGGTTTGTGCTCTGTGAGGGGGACGTGTTGGTGACTTTCGTCGTCATCTCAATTCCTAGAGCCTGTGGTAAGTACTTTTGTATGTCTGCTTTTCGTATGTTTGTAAACAGATTTTTATTGTTAAATGCATATAATCATTCAAAGCAATCGTTGGACTTTGTGCAAAAAACAACAAAAACAAACACTTTGTGAAAAGAAAGAATTTGTATTAATTTGAAAAGGTGGCGTATGGCCGATCAGTTTATATCTGAGAGAAAGTAAAGCTATCTGAAACTATCTCGTTAAGTCCCAACTATGCTAGTGCTCATATATTTCGACTATTTCATCTCCTTGCTGTCAATAGAAAGTGAATGAGTTGATATTCACCATTTGAATCTTGAATGCTGATAGTAATAGTCTGCAGGTAGGTGATCTGGACGAGACATGGTCATACGCTTAAATCCCTAACTTTTGCATAGACCGCCCTTTCGGGTTTTCAGTCTACCGGGATACCCTTTTTTGCCCAAGCCGCCTTTGCAGGTTTTCGACTTGTCGGGTGTACATGTTTTTTATATCCTTAACTTTTGCCCGAACCTTTTAGTTCGCCAGGATGCCCTTATTTTTGCCTAGGTCAGTCGACCTAGCAGGTCTCGTTTATGCGTAGTATTTTTTGACTATGTCTGCGTTCACAGGGTGTGGGAAGTCTTCGCCATCCATAGTGCTAAGTATCATAGCTCCGCGGAAAATCTTGTTTGACTACAAATGGTCCCTCGTGGGTGGGAGTCCATTTCCCACAGGATCACCTTGTGGAAGAATGATCGCTTGACTACTAGATCACCGACTTGGTAAACTCGGTGCTTGACTTTCTTGTTAAATGCCACGATCATAAACTCGATAGATCATCCATGGCGGATGGACACGAGTCGCTTCTCGTCTATCAAATTGATCGATCGAGGCGATGCGGATCCATTCATCTTAGCTAACTCTGAATCTGGAGGACTCTGGTTGAAGGTGTCCCGAACCTCGATGGGTGGGGCTGCTTCCATACCGTATACAAGAGAGGGGTTGCCCACAGCAGATGTTAAATCTTGTGGTGCGATAACCATGAAGAGCAAATGGTAGCATCTCATGCCAATCCTTGTGAGTTCTTGTCATCTTACGTATGATCTTCTTGATATTATTGTTGGCGGCTTCCTGCCATTCATCTTAGGCCGATCTTGAGAAGAGTTATGATCGTGATCTTGAGCTGCGTCGAGTTCGGTAATCATCTTATTGTTGAGATTAGAACCGTTATCGTGATAATCCTTTCGGAGTGCCATGCAAGCGGATAAGATTATGCTTGATGAATCGAGCCACAACATTCTTGGTAACAAATGAGAGCGAGGCTTCTACCCTTGGTAAAGTAATCAATTGCCACAAGGATGAAGCGATGTCCGTTAGAAGCGGTGGGCTTGATTTCTCGATCATGTTAATGCCCCACATTGCGAAGGCCAAGGAGGCGGTAGAACATTCAGCGGTAGAATGCGTGCACTTTGTCGCATATATCGGCATTTGTGACAAGATCGAGCATAGTGGTGACAATCGGCTTCCATGGTGTATAAATAGTAACTTTGTTCTCGAGAATCTTCTTAGCCATGGTATGTCCACGGAGTGAGTACCAAATCGCCTTCGTGTAATTCTTCCATGATACGTTCTGTTTTTTCGGTCTACGGTGAGTAAGCCGGTCGTGGTTGCGCTTGTATAAGATGTCGTTCTTTGGGAAGAATTTGGATCTGAACCTTCTCAAACTTCTTATCATTGTGGATGCCCTGCGGGATATTCACGAGTCTCAAGATACCTCTTCACATCGTAGAACCAAGGTTTCTCTTACGTATCAAGTTCACAACAATATCTTTGGTTCATCAACCTTTCAATGATGATGCAGGGAGCCTCGTTGTCCCATCTAACCTTGAACATAGGCGACATAGTAGCCAGCGTGCCTTGTGATTCTCTTCTCGTGGAATGTGATCAGTAATTTCTTGATAGGGGATCAAACTCAAGACATGCTCTCGACGGAATGAGATTCGGATGCTTCGTATCCTCGCCTTTAATTTGACTGATCACTAAAGCTGAGTCTCCATACACTTGCAAGAACTTGATTCTTAAGTCGATAGCAGCTTTGATACCCATGATACACGCTTCATATTCGGCCATATTGTTAGTACAACTGAAACATAATTTGGCGGTGAAAGGCGTATGTCTGCCTGTTGGAGATGTAATGATGGCGCCAATGCCAATGCCAAGTGCGTTTGAGGCTCCATCAAAAACCATGGTCCATCGGGATCCTTGTTCAGGTCCTTCGTCTGGTCCTAGTTCTTCATAATCAGTAACTAGTAAGACATCTTCATCTGGAAATTCGAACTGCATAGACTGATAGTCATCTACGGCTTGATGAGCCAAATGATCGGCTACTACACTTCCTTTGATTGCTTTCTGGGAAGTATACTGGATGTCGTATTCGGTCAAGATCATTTTCCATCTTTCTATTCTTCAGGAGAGAGCTGGTTTCTCAAATATGTATTTTATCGGATCCATCTTGAAATCAACAAGGTAGTGTGAGTCAACATATCTTGTCTTAGTCGACGACCAAAAGCTGCAAGTTTTCTTGTGGTATCTTGTTTCACGATCGGTAAACTTTTGCTAAGGTAGTATATTGCATACTCTTTTCGACCAGACTCGTCATGTTGTCCCAACACACACCCCATTGAGTTCTCTAACACTATTAAGTACATGATAAGAGGTCTTCCTTTGGCAGGCGGAATCAGGATAGGAGGATTCTGTAGGTACTCCTTGATTTTGTCAAAGCGATATGGCAATCGTCGTTCCATTCTACTACTTGATCTTTCTTGATAACTTGAAGATTGGCTCACAAGTGCGATTAGATCGCAATGAATCGGCAATGTAGTTCAACGTCCCGAAACCTCTGACTTCCTTCTCGGTGTGGGGAGTGGGCATTTCTTGAATAGCTTTAACCTTGGCGGGGTCAACTTCAATACCTATATTATTGACAACGAACCTAGAGTTGACGGATCGACTCAAAGGTGCACTTGTTAGGATTAAGTCTCGATTTATACTTCTCAACCTATCAAACAACTTTTGCAAATGATCGAGATGTTCTTCTTGATCGTGATCGAGCTATCATGTCGTCGACGTAAACCTCTATCTCGTGATGGATCATGTCATGAAATAATGTCACCATGGCACGCTGATAAGTGGCGCCTGCGTTCTTCAGTCCGAACGACATAACTTTGTAGTAGAAAGTGCCCCACGTATAGCAGTAGTCTTCTCCATGTCTTACGGAGCCATTTTGATCGATTGTAGGAGAAACCATCCATAAAAGAGAAAACCTTATGATGGGCAGTGTTGTCAACTAGAACATCAATATGAGGAAGTGGAAAATCATCTTTCGGACTCGCTTTGTTCAAATCTCTGTAATCCACACACATTCGTACTTTACCATCCTTCTTAGGTACGAGTACCACGTTTGCAACCTTGTGGATAAATGCGGCTAGAAAACCGGCATTGAGCGCTTCATAACCGGCTTTGATTTTCTCGACATCTCGGGGCGCATCTGACGGACCTTACCTTCTTGGAGGAAACCTTGTTTTGTCGGTAATCGGTGTACCACAATGTCAATGTCTAACCCTGGCATGTCTTCGTATGACCAAGCAAAAACCTCAATAGAGTCTCGTAGCATCTGAATCAATCTTTCTTTGACACTATTCTCAAGACCCGCTCCTATCTTGATCTCTTTTCTGTCTTCGTCAGTACCTAGATTCACAACCTCAACTAGCTCTTGTGTGGTTGTATAACTCGCTCTTCTTCTTTGCGATCGACAAGTTCTCCTTGTACTTCACAATCTTCCTCACCTTCGTCTTGACTTGGTAGATCGGATTATCGAAGTCATATTTAGCAATAGCATAGGCTGTTATCAACGAGATTGAGTGATTACGCGATGTATCACGTGGGTGTGTAAAAACACATAGCTTTTGAAGGGGTGATAAAGTAAAGAAAACAACATTTAAATGCAAAAGTCCAACGATTTTATTGAATGAAAATATGCAAATGACGGATAATAACCCTCACAAGCGAGTCATGATGCCGGGCAAGGCACTAGGCTTTAAAGTTTATTGTTGAAACATAGAAAGCGAAAAGCAAAGCAGAAAACAAAAGCAATTACTCTGTCTAAAGGAGATTGGTATAGCGTCTTGGTCTTCCAATTCTTTGAGTCCGTTGTCGGGGCTGGGAAGATCCATTTGCTGATGTCGAAGTCGTTGTAAATCGTCTTCTATAGCATGGACTCCATTACGGCGTCGGAAGGAAGTTGGCGGCACGTTCGCGGCGTATCATCTTGACCCTTGATGGTGAAGCCTAAACCGGTCTTGTCGGTTGAAAGGAAGGTGAAGCGACCCCAAATAACTACCTCCTTCTTCAGCTGTAGCTTGGCGTCTTTCGGAGAGGCCATCCTAGGAGGATCTTGTGTATCTTCAAGTAAGGAGAATCAGAGCACGACTTTTGGGCTGTTTCAAAAGCTTGGCGAGTCTCAAAATTCACCTTCCATCTCGAGGTATCGGAATATTGCAGATGTTGACCATGTATTCCTCTTCACTACACCTTAACAACCTTCCCTTTCACGGGGACTTCAACCCGATGTAAGGTAGAGTAACCCCCGTATCAAGGGCATCCAAGCGGGAAAGAGTAGGCTGGACGGATGTCCATGACAAAAGAAAGTTGACTCGAAAGTTTGGGAACCGACTTTAAAAGCGAGAATAGAGCTCTCCAATCTTGTTAAGCTTAGAACCATCAAAAGCTCTCACGATAATGTCCTTTGGGCTTCAAAACCAATCCTTCACATCAAGTCTAACAAAAGCACTCTTGGTGGGATATTGAGGCGAGCGGTATCTACCAAGACATGAGACAATGTAGTGCCTTGCATTCCAGAGAGATGTGCGAGGCTTTGTTGTGTTTCTTTCGGAAGGTCAAATCGACATCGGAGAAGCCTAGGCGTTGTTGGCAGCCAGACTAGCAATACAAACTTCAAATTGATCGATGGTAGTGTCTTGCGGTATGTGAGCATTCTTGAAACTTAAAGGCCTTAGCGTGAGCCTCGAGCACAAGCGTGAGCAAGCATGGAGATCTTGGGCCAGTCTGTCCCAGCTATTCCACAACATTGTAGTCACTTTTCTTGATAATCTTGAATTTCCTCCATCTCTTATTTGGGCATCCTAGCAACTTCCTTTGGTATACATGCGGCGGGATGAGTCCTTTGGTTCCTTCCCTCTAGCTTGGGAATGGATTGAATAAATTTGGAATCGTTGGAGTCGTAGTGTCTTTTGGAGGAGAGATATCTGGAGAGAATACCCTTCTGGTTCTGGTCACCTTACTTGATCCGGTGATATTGTCAATGTTAGGAGTAGAAACTTCAACTGTAAGATCTTCAATGGTCAGAGGGTCTTGCTTGACGCCATGATAGTAAACATCAGCTCCATAGTTCCAAGGTATAGCTATGTCAGAGGAATATGGGCGGTCTTAGAGAAGTAATAATGAGAGGTGCCACTCTCGGCACAGGATCAACAGAGGAAATCCTTATGGTATTAACATCAGCATAGTGTTCTGGGAAATCGTCTCCCCATCCGGTCACTTTGACATCTTCAATAGGAATTTTGTAGCTCTCAGGAACAGTATACTTCACCATGTAATCAAACTTTCCACTTGGTTGCCCCAAGGTATCCCATGCAGACAATTCAGCTTTGCTCACATCCTCGATCTTCAGCTTAAACATGTCTTCACATAGACTTTCCACAGGTGGTTTCAGAAATAGCACTTCACGGTTATCCATCATGCACTGGACGCGTCTTCTCAACCAAGCACAACCATCAGGCGCGGAGAGGCACCAACGACAATTCTCTGGGCATCCTGGATTGACACCAGCTTGCAACAAATTCTTCTTAACAATCATCAGAGGAATGATCAAGTCATCTATGTTGAAAACATAAGCATTATTGTCAATAGCATTGGAACTTTTGTCATGGTTAGGCATAGGCGCGTTGATCACATTCGGGGTCTCAACAGGAGGATCAAACTCAATCTCTTTAGCTTCAATCATGTCTTGGATCTTGTTCTTTAGAGCCCAACAATCATCAGTACTATGCCCTGGGCTGTTGGAGTGGTAAGCACACTTAGCATTAGAATTGTATCTCGGAGAGGAAGTATTGATGTTTTGAGGAGGATCCCTCAAGGTAGTCAACTTTGCTTTCAACATGTGTTGCAAGGCCTGCGACAATGGTATGTTGATCTTCGTAAATTGTCTTCGTGGCGTGTTCTGGTTACGCGCATTGTTTCTTTGTGGTTGTGCTGATGTAGGATTGGAGATCATAACTACCCCCACAGATTGAGCACGGTCGGTCTTGGCTCGGCTTTTCTGACCATACATAACATTGGCTTCTTTCTTACCACCAAAAGATCTCTTCGCAGCGTTTGAAGATGACTCTACTTGAATTTTTCCGCTCTTGATTCCAGCTTCAATGCGTTCTCCTGTAAGTATCAGCTCAGTGAATCCGGCTGATGAGTTCCCAATCAGGTGATTGAAGAATGGGCCTGTCAGTGTCCCCATAAACATATCAACCAACTCCCTATTGGACAAGGGTGGCTGAACTCTGCCTGCTAGATCTCTCCATTTCTGAGCATACTCCTTGAACTTCTCATCACGGCCCATAGACATGCTTTGTAGTTGCATGCGGGTGGGTGCCAATTCGACATGTACTCATCTTGCTTGTAAAGCATCGCTAAGTCACTCAAGTACGGATACGGTCATTCTCTAGCGTAGTACCACTCCAGCGAGTTAGGATAAACTCTTTTGAAAATAATGCATCCACAACTTTCTATCATCGGTGTGAGGTTGATCTTGAACATAGGACTTCAAATGCGACTTGGACAAGAAATGCCATCATACTTGGGAAAGGTAGGAACTTTGAACTTGGGAGGAATCACCACACGGGAACAAGACTCGGATCGTCAAAGTTCGCCGACATTTCAAATTTTCCACGACATTGAGACGGTCTTCAAGTTGCTTGAACTTGTCATCTTCATCGAGAATGATCATTCTCATAGTGGTCTTCTTCTTTCTCGACCTCACGTTGTTCTTCTTCTTCCCTTGACACTTCTCGGTCTTGCACTCCCTTACGAGAGCTCTATTGTGACCACTTTAGGACCACCTTTGTAGCGTCTACCCATGTTGAGAACACCAGCGACCCTCTTCTTTCTATTGATGAGCTTCTTGGATCTTCTTGGCCTTGGACCAAGTGGTGAACATCTCACGGAATTGAGCATTCGAGCACGGAGATCTTTGTGATCTGTTCAAGAGCCATTTATGCTAAAATAAATAGCGAGAAAATGAGAAAACCAATCTTCAATGTACTTGTGATGCAATGCTATGCTATGGTATGCAATGTTTATGCGATGCAATGCAATGTTTTCAAGGACCTCTAGGAATTTAAATTTGTTAAACAAGCATGAACAAACTTTATTAATTTTTATTCTCTTTTTCTTTTTCTCTTTTTTTTAGTACAAGAAATAGTTCGAAAAAGTAAAACAAAAGAACAAAAATCCTAAAACTCTAAGTCTCCCATGGGCGCTTCCTCTTGGTGCCGAGGTAGGCGTTGATGTTCGCTCCTCGTGAAGTAACTTGGTCAACTCTAGTACCTTCTTCTCGCTTGCATAACATTGAGCTTCGAATATGTCCCTTTCTTCTTTAAGTTGAATCTAGGATCTCTTCAAGTCTTCAAAATCAGTAGGCATGTCAGGATGGAGAGCGATATAGATCGTCACCTATAGCAGGTTCCATAATTCTTGGTAAAGCAGTGAATGGCATCATGAGGTTTGAGCTCGAGCTCGCACCCATTTGAGGTAAGGTTCCCAGGAATGGAGTTACGGTGCCCCAAAGTCTTGGTATCATTCTTCTTTACCATGCCCCAAGCGTGTATGAACCTTCTTCGGTGATTCTGGAGGTCGTGGTTGTAGTCGAACACAATATCTTGGAGAAGCATATCATGAGGACCATCTCTTTGAGCATAACCAAACTGGCGTAGAGCTAGAGAAGGGTTGTAAGTAATATCTCCCCTTATACCAAGGAGTGGTACATTAGGGAATTCTCCACAACGCTCAATGAATGTGAAGTCCTTTTGAGAGAAAAGACACCAACGGATATCTGAATGAGAGAGTAACATTAGTCTTTGAGACCACTTCAACCTTTGTTCATTCTTCAAAGCTGATGGAGGAAGGTGCGAAATAAACCATCTGGAAAGTAATGGTACACAACACATGAGAGTTCCTTGTCTTTTGATAGTACAGTGTGGAGAATGTAGGATATCTCCAAGTAAAGTAGGCACAGGATTGTGAGTAAGGAATATCTTGATGGCATTCACATCTATGAATTGATCCGAGTTAGGAATTCTCGAGCTTTCTTTATCAGAAACTTAGCAAGTAAACCCTTAACTCCACTTCGGGTTTTCCAATTGGCTTCAATGTCTGGGCGCTTTAGGTGTAAAGGCGATCGATGTCTTTGTACCTAGGAACCTTTTCTAAACCGTGAATGGCATTTGATCAAGAATAGGTATCCCAAGTAGTTTAGAGAACTCTTTCAAGGTAGGAACCAATGATAATCAAAATGTAAAGCAATGGTGTTTCGGATCAAAGAATTGGAACAAGACATGCATCATATCTTCTTCAAAACCGGAGGTAACCAAGTCAAGCAGATAACCCTGTATTTTGATGAATTGGGCATGATCGAGAATTTTTGAAACCAATTCTTTGAGTTGAGAAGATACACCCATGAAGTTAATTCGGATAGTCTTTCTAGAAGCCATAATCCCTATAAAATAGAGCAAAGATAAATCCCTAGGTCCTTGAAATAGTTAGAGATGATATGCAATGCAAATGATGTCATGATTTCATGTTTAGCACACACAAACAAATCACACAATGAGCCTAGGTTTAAGGCTTGCATGAGGTATAGGTAATTACCCCACCAAATGTTTGAGTTGGTTCATCCTGTCCTATAATTGTAACCGGGTTCTAGGAATCTCATATCATTGATCTTTCTCGTAGGCGTTTATTTCAATACGACTACCAAGTGGTCGACGAAAATATCCCAAAGTCGATCTTAATGAGTGTAGCATCGTATCGGCCAACCTCGGTCTACACCAAGCCGACCATCTCACTACCTTCTAATGGCCAAGATGGGTCAATTAGGGTTCTAAAAGTTTAGTTAGTCTTGATGACACCACGAAGCCAAATGTTATCCTCAACTTGGGAATGAGGAGCATCGGGACATCAAAGTGTCACACTAACGTAGCCATCATGTTGACCGTTTGGTATCGCCTAACGTTCGCGATGATCTATTGCTACTTACCTAAAACACGGATCCAGTGTAGGATCCCGAGCAAAATAATACCCAAACAACCCTTAAAAGTAAAGCATACAAATCAAGCAGAAAGCAATAAAGGTGATCTAAATATCCTAAGGTATTCTCTCTTTAGGGTGTATCCCAGTAGTCGCGATTACGTGTCGGTGGCGACTTTGAGATTTTGTATCGCAAATGTTGCGGATAGCAAGAGCGCCATCGACTTTCTTTTATCCAATTAAGGGAAGGTAAAAAGTACAGAAAAAGACCTTCGTTAGATTTTAGTAAGGAGAAAAGTTATGAAAAGGGAAGGTATTAGCACCCCTTTCCATCCGTAGTTATCTCACTCTTAGGCTCTTAGTTGCTCTTAGATCATTTTAAAATTGCTTTACGTGTGTTTGAAAAATGTTTTGAAAAGGAATTTCGCTTTGACTTTGTAATGATTCATGTAGGAATGTATACAAAGTGTTTGGAAATGTTTCGTTTTGAAAGAGTTTGAACTTTGACAAAAGTGTGTGGTGTGAAAAGCATTTTGATAGAGCAAGCAACTAAAAGTCTTATTACCTACTCGAAATGGTAGTTTTGTGTTGTTTCGTTCCTTTAGAATAGTGCTATCCATACCATTAGTTGGTAGGTAACCCATTCGTTGGATGTAGAAGGGACATTCGAAGGGACATCGGATGGTCATAGAAGGCAACTTGGAAGTATCCTAGCACATTCGAAGGGCGATCATCACTTTTCGTAGGCAACAATCGGGCGAGATCGTGTATTCGTGGGCGACATCGTGGGTCTATGATCTTTGTATCGAAGGGACTATGATGATTTATTTTGAAGCAGCGGTGCTAGGATACCTCTACGTTCGAGGGACTTGACCATTTGTATTCGTAAAGGCAACGAGAGAGAATTACCCTAAGGGGTGCATGTGTGAAAAGAGTGTGTCATTTCAGATATGTCATCTTGGAGTTAGAAGTGATCTATGTCCAATTTTATCTTGCCATACATGCCTAGTTACTAACAGTTTATAGGGTGCGGAAAATAAATTGCGGAAAGTAAAGTGCGGAAAAGTAAATCCTACACTATTATATGGCTTTGGGGCAGTTACATAATTAGAGTGCGGAAAATAAAAGTCCTAATTAAACTATTACATCCCATAGGCAGTTACATAATATTTGAAAAGAATGCGAGAAAATAAATCCTAACTATTACAACCTGTGAACAGATACATAATAAACGGAAAATACAAGAAACTCGCACAAGAGAAAAAATGTTAGTAAAAATAAGGTTTTTGGATGAGTAAAAAAGATTTTATGTTAGTAATGACATTAATATGATAAGATAATTTTTTGGTAATTTTCTGAATTGATTTGATAATTTAAATGCAATTAAAAGTTAAATTAATGATTAATTAGCAATTAAATAAAATATGCATGCAAAAATATTAATGTTAATATTAAAAATTAAATAAACATTTTTCTGATAATAATTCAAAAAAGAAATATTTTTGGAGTTTTTTAGATGCATGATAAAAATATTTGAAGATAAATTAAATTAGATGCAAAATATTAAAGAAAAAAGAAAAATAGAAAAAAAATATGTTAGTTTTGCAACCTTGTAATAAGTACTTGGTCATGCCCAGGCTCGAACCAGTGTCCCTTGCTTCACCGCAGCCATGACCAAGAGCTAGGCGTCCACACGTTTAAAATTGAAGCAAACGCTTTTAAGCGTTGTTGCCTTGATTGCCCGAGCGGCGAAGATCTTCATCTTCTTCGTTTGAATTTTTGAAAACTTAGCGTCGGCTGAGTTCGACGCTATGGCCCCTGCAAATATCAAAAATCCAGTACAAGCAATATAAATGAAATTCAAAGGCATGGTTCGATTGGAAACATCGTCCTGAACACGATGGTAGTGTTCGTTTTGTCCAATTTTACGTATTTTGTGAGATCCCAATTCGAGCAGTGGAACCCTAACTATGGTGAATCACGTTTCAGGCCATGGAAATGCAATTAAACTATCCAGAAAGCTTGCAAACATCAAACTAAACACAAAGCAAACAGCAAAACACGTTAAAGATGCATGAATGATAGAAATCGAAATTTGAAAAAGTGTGACAAACCGAAATCGTGTTCCCTCAATTCTTGATGTTTTTGAGAGTTGTAAAGGTCTGGATCGACTCTAAAGACCTCAAGGAATGCAATGGAGTGCTTGGAATCAATTGAAACGAACTAAATCCAAGGTTGCAGGTTGCTTGAAGGGCACAGATTTTTTGACTTAGGTTAGGGTTCCTCCAAGCAATTTTTCTGTTCTAATTCATGTTGTATGCATTGTACATTTATAGTGGATAGATTTTGGGCTGAATTGAAGAACACATATTGATCAATCAATGCAAAAATTATTTGATTTTGTACAAAATCAAATCTTCCTTTTTTGATCCAATTTCAATCAATTTCTTGCCAAATCAATGCAAATTTCAAAATTCTCCAACTTGTATGAGTTGCTTGGATCCCAAGAATGAGAGAAAAATCAACTTTGCATTTAATTTAGATTTTATACCTTATTTTCTAATTTAATTTGTTTTTAAATGAATAAAATCCAAATTAAATTGAAAAATAAAGACAAAATTTGTGGCATTGGGCTTGACGGTTCCAAATAAGGTAAGGAACAAGTTTAAACCAAGAAAAACTAGGCCCATTTGCAAAATTTTGGATTTTGACAAGTATATCTCTCTTTGTGCACCTCTTCAAAAATGCCCAACTTGTGCAAGGTGTATTTTGCTCAATTTTCCACATTTTGAGTATTCTTGGACTTTTTAGAAATCTCTAGGTGTCCTCTAAACAACCTCTTTGGTTTCATCTCATTTGGAGTTACCATGCTCAATAAATCTTCATTACAAAAAGTTGACTTTTTGTTGACTTTGAAAATGACCTGTAATGTTTTGACCCATATCTTCAAAATGAAGCAATTTTTGAACATGCTTGTGAGACATGAAGTTGTAGATAATGGAATTTCCTTCAAAATGAGAAGTGGTGGAAAACTTTCTGATAAAGTATGAGAAAGTTATGATCAGTCAAAGTTCAGTTGACTTTTCACTAGAAAACCCTAATTTGGAAAGTTAGACTTTTGAGCAAATCTTGAGTTTTCTTGATGAATCATGATCAACCCTTGATCAAATGATGAATGTCACTTCAAAATATGGATGTTGACCAAAAATCATGAAGTTTGACTATATGTTGACGACAGTTGACTTTTGTCAATCAGCGATTTTCAACCATCTGAGCAATTGTTTGAGGAAACTTGACTTGTAAGGCTTGAAACATGTCATGGAGATTCTTTGAAGCATATGAGAAGGCATGATGATCATTGGAGGTGTTGAGAACCTACCTTGATCTGAGAATTGCCAAACCCTAGTTTGGGTTGATTGTGTAGGAGAGGGTTTGGATGGTCAACCCTTGAGAAATCCTTGAGTATGGATGTATGGAATGTCTTGAAGAGTAGGAGGGAAAATTTTGGGGTATGATAAGATGTTCGTACTATAGTGCGATAACCATGGAGAGCAAATGGCAACATCTCATGCCAATCCTTGTAAGTCACTGTCATCTCTTGTATGATCTTTTTGAGATTCTTGTTGGCGGCTTCCACTGCGCCGTTCACTTTTGGTCGATATGGAGAAGTGTTGTGATGCTTAATCTTGAACTGCGCACAGAGTTTGGTGATCATTTTGTTGTTGAGATTGGTACCATTGTCCGTGATGATCCTTTCGGGGATGCCATACCGACAAATAAGATTACACTTGATGAATTGAGCCACAACATTCATAGGCGGTCGACGAGGCTGCTTCTACCCACTTGGTAAAGTAGTCAATTGCAACAAGGATGAAACGGTGTCCATTAGAAGCAGTGGGTTTGATCTCTCCAATCATGTCAATGCCCACATTGCGAAAGGCCACGAAGCGGTCAAAACATTCAATGGAACTGGAGGCACGTGCACTTTATCTGCATATATCTGGCATTTATGACAAGATCGAACATAGCAGTAACAATCAACTTCCATGGTGGACCAATAGTAACCTGATCTTAGAATCTTCTTAGCCATTTTATGTCCACTAGAGTGAGTACCGAATGCGCCTTCATGTAACTCTTCCATGATCCTTTCTGTTGTTCTTTGATCTACACAACGAAGTAAACACAGGTCGTGATTGCGCTTGTATAAGTTGCCATTACTGAGGCAGAATTTGGAAGCGAATCTTCTTAAGAACTTCTTATCGTTGACAGAGGCCCCTGCGGGATATTCTTGAGTCTCGAGATACCTCTTCACTTCGTAGATGATTTGGGGAGCTTCGTTGTCCCATATAACTTTGAACATAGATGACATGGTAGCTAATGCGTCTGCCAACTGATTCACTTCTCGTGGAATGTGATCAAAAGTGATTTCTTCGAAGTAAGGGGTCACACTTAAAACATGCTCTCGATATGGAATAAGATTCGGATGATTCATATCCCAATCGCCTTTAATTTGACTGATCACTAAAGCTGAGTCTACATATACTTTCAAGAATTTGATTCTCAAGTCAATAGCAGCTTTGATACCCATGATGCACGCTTCGTATTCGGCCATGTTGGTGGTGCAGTCGAAACAAAGTCTGGCGGTGAAAGGCGTATGTCCGCCTGTAGGAGATGTAATGATGGCACCAATACCATTGCCAAGTGCATTTGAGGCTCCATCAAATACCATGGTCCATCGGGATCCTGGTTCAGGTCCTTCATTTGATCCTGGTTCTTCGCAATCAGTGACTAGCAAAACATCCTCGTCTCGAAACTTGAATTTCATAGACTGATAGTCATCTATGGCTTGATGAGCCAAATAATCGGCTACTACACTTTCTTTGATCGCCTTCTGAGTAGTATACTGGATGTCGTATTCGGTCAAGATCATTTTCCATCTTGCTATTCTTCCGGAGAGGGCAGGTTTCGCGATATGTATTTTATCGAATCCATCTTGGAGATCAACAAGGTAGTGTGAGTCAACATATACTGTCTTAGTCGTGACGAGAAGCCATTGCAAGTTTTCTCGAGCTGCAGTATCTTGTTTCACAGTCGGTAAACGTTTTGCTAAGGTAGTATATTGCATAATCTTTTCGATCAGACTCGTCATGTTGCCCCAACACACACCCCATTGAGTTCTCTAATACTGTCAAGTACATGATAAGAGGTCTTCCTTGGCAGGTGGCATCAAGATAGGAGGATTTTGTAGGTACTCCTTGATTTTGTCAAAAGCTGTTTGGCAATCATCGTTCCATTCCATTACTTGATCTTTCTTCAGTAACTTGAAGATTGGCTCACAAGTAGCAATTAAGTGTGCGATGAATCTGGAAATGTAGTTTAATCGTCCCAGGAAACCTCTGACTTCCTTCTCGGTATGGGGATCTGGAATTTCTTGAATAGCTTTAACCTTTGCAGGGTCAACTTCAATACCTTTACCACTGACGACAAATCCCAGGAGTTTACCGGATCTGACTCCAAAGGTGCAGTTGTTAGGATTAAGTCTTAGTCTGTACTTCTTCAGCCTATCAAACAACTTTCGTAAATGATCGAGATGTTCTTCTTCAGTTTGGGATCGAGCTATCATGTCGTCAACGTAGACCTCTATCTCGTGATGAATCATGTCATGAAACAAAGCTACCATAGCACGTTGATATGTGGCGCCAATGTTCTTCAGTCCGAACGGCATGACTTTGTAGCAGAATGTGCCCCAATGTGTAACAAAAGTAGTCTTTTCCATGTCTTCGGGAGCCATTTTGATTTGATTGTAACTGGAGAAACCATCCATGAAGGAGAAAACTTTGTGTTGAGCGGTATTATCAACCAGAACATCAATATGTGGAAGTGGAAAATCGTCTTTCGGACTTGCTCTGCTCAGATCTCTGTAGTCCACACACATTCGCACTTTACCATCCTTCTTTGGTACGGGTACCACGTTTGCAACCCATTGTGGATAAGAAGTAACGGCTAGGAAACCGGTGTTGAACTGTTTCATAACTTCGGCTTTGATTTTCTCTGACATCTCAAGACGCATACGACGAACCTTCTGCTTCACTGGGAGAAAACCTTCTTTCGTTGGTAGTCGGTGTACCACAATGTCAATGTCTAAACTTGGCATGTCTTCATAGGACCAAGCGAAAACCTCGATATAGTCACACAACATCTAGACCAATCTCTCTTTGACACTATTTTCAAGACCTGTTCCTATCTTGATTTCCTTTCTGTCTTCGTCAGTACCTAGATTCACAACCTCAACTGGCTCTTCGTGCGGCTGTATAACCTGTTCTTCCTGTTGTAGTAGTCTGACAAGTTCTCCTGGCACTTCACAATCTTCCTCACCTTCATCTTCGGCTTGGTAGATCGGATTATCGAAGTCATATTTAGCAATAGCAGAGCTGTTATCGACGAGATTCAGAGTGAATCTGCAGTGTATCACGTGGGTGTGTGTAACAACACATAGCTTTATGAAGGTTGATAAAGTAAAAGTAAAGAAAGAGCACAGTATTTAAATGCAAAATTCCAATGATTTTATTGAATGAAGACATGCGAATGACAAGTAATAACCCTCACAAACGAGCTGTGGTGCCCCGGGCAAGGCACTAAGCTTTAAGTTTATTGTTCGAACGTAATGAAAAAAGCGAAAAGCATAACAGAAAACAAAAAAGCAATTACTCCTGTCTAAAGGAGATTGGTATGACATCTTCAGTCCTCCAATTGCTGAGTCTGTGGTATGGAGTTGGGAAGATCCAGTTGTTGATGTCGAAATTGTTGTCATCGTCTTCTATAGAAAGGACTCCGCATTTGTTGATGTGGAAAGGAAGTTTGTCGTCACGTTCGCGGTGTATCATCTTCTGGACTTTGATGGTGAAGCCTAAATAGTCTTGTTAAATTTGAATGGGAGATCGGGGAGCTGACCCTAAATAGTACAACCTCCATCTTCAATCGCAACTTTGGAGTCTTTCAGTGAGGCCATCTTTGGTGGAACTCTAGTAACTTCAGCAGTGACATGGGAGTCAACAGGCATGACTCGTGGAACTGCTTTGAAATCTTGACATGGAGTTTCGACGAATTTTCCTTCCATTTCGATTTATCGGAATGACTGCAGATGGCTTACCATATATTCTTCTTCACCGTATACTGTAACAATCTTCCCCTTCACTGGGTACTTCAGCTTCTGATGCAGGGTAGAGGTGACGGCGCCTGCCCCATGTATCCAAGGGCGTCCAAGTAGGCAAGAATAAGCTGGACGAATGTCCATGACAAAGAAAGTGGAGTCGAAAGTCTGGGAACCGACTTTAACTGGTAGGACGAGCTCTCCAAGTACTGTTCTTTTTTGAACCATCAAAAGCTCTTACGATCATGTCACTGGGCTTCATGACCACCTCTTCAACATTAAGTCGGTCGAAAGCGCTCTTTGGCAGAACATTCAGAGCAGAACCAATATCCACCAATACGTGAGACAATGTAGTGCCCTTGCATTCAATGGAGATGTGCAAGGCTTTGTTGTGATTCCTTCCGGCAGGAATTAAATCAGCATCAAAGAAACCCAAACCATTGTTGATGGTCAGCCTAGCAATACAACCTTCAAATTGATCAGTTGTAGTGTCTTGCGGTATGTGAGCATTCTTCAGAAACTTTACCAAGGCTTTAGCATGGGCCTCAGAACACAATAGCAGAGCTAGCATGGATATCTTGGACAGAGTTTGTCCCAATTGTTCCACAACATTGTAGTCACTCTTCTTGATGATCTTCAGAATTTCCTCCATTTCTTGCTTAGAGGTATCTTCAGCAACTTCCTTTGGTACTTCTGTCTGAGCAGGATGAGTTACTGGTTCTTTCCCTCTAGCTTCGGGAACTGATTTGATAGCAGGAATGCGAATTAGTGTAGAGGTATCTTTTAGAGGAGAGATCTCTGGAGAAAATACTCTTCTGGTTCGGGTTACTTTGCTTGATTCGGTGATGTTGTCGATGTTAGGATTGGTAGCTTCAGCTGCAATGTCTTCAATGGTCAAAGGTTCTTGCTTGACGACATAACAGTAAATTCGGCTCCATAATTCCAAGGTATAGCTTTGTTAGAGAAATATGGAATTGGTCCGGGAGAGGTAATAATGAGAGGTGCCACCCTAGGTGCGGGATCGAGAGAGGTGATCCTTATTGTGTTCACATCAGCATAGTCTTCTGGGAAATCGTCTCCCCATCCAGTCGCCTTGATGTCTTTGATAGGAATCTTATAACTTTCAGGAGCGGTATACTTAACCATGAAATCAAACTTTCCACTTGGCTGCCCCAAGGTATCCCAGACTTCTGGTATGGCTTCGTCTACGTCTTCAATCTTCAGATTCTTAGAAATGTCTTCACACAGATTCTCCATAGATGGGGGTTTCAGAAATAGCACTTCTCGGTTATCCATCATGCATTGAATACGCCTTTTCAACCAGGCACATCCATTAGATTCAGATGCACACCAACGACAATCATCCGTGCATCCTGGAAATACACCAGCTTACAACAAATCTTTCTTGACAGTCATCAGTGGAATAGTCAGCTTGTTCACATCATAAACGTAGGAGTCATTGTCAATAGCATTGGAACGTTTACCATGGTCAAGCATTGGTGCGTTGATCACATTTGGAGTTTCGACAGGAGGGTCCAATTCAATTTCCCTTGCTTTAATCATGTCCTGGATTTTGTTCTTCAGGGCCCAATAGCTGTTGGTGTCGTGCCTTGGGCTGTTGGAGTGGTATGCACACCTTACGTTAGGATTGTACTTTGGAGAGGAAGTGTTGACGTTTTGATGAGGATCCCTCAAAGTAATGAGCTCTGCTTTCAACATGTGTTGTAATGCTTGTGACAAGGTGTCATACCCCAAAATTTGCCCTCCTACTTCTCAAGATATTCCATGTATCCATACTCAAGGATTCCTCAAGGGTTGACTAGACAAACCCTCTCCTACACAATCAACCCAAACTAGGGTTTGGCAATTCTCAGATCAAGATGGGTTCTCAACACCTCCAATGATCATCATGCCTCCTCATATGCTTCAAAGAGCCTCCATGACAAGATTCAACCCTCACAGGTCAACTTTCCTCAGACAATTGCTCAGATGGTTGAAAATCAGTTGTATTGGACAAAAAGTCAATTGTGGGCAACATACAGTCAAACTTCATGATTTGTGGTCAACATCCTCATTTTGAAGTGACATTCATCATTTGATCAAGGGTTGATCATGATTCATCAAGAAAACTCAAGATTTCCTCAAAAAGTCAAACTTTCCAAATTAGGGTTTTCTAGTGAAAAGTCAACTGAACTTTGACTGATCATAACTTCTTCATACTTTGTCAAAAAAATTTCCACCACCTCTCATTTTGAAGGAAATTCAATTCTCTACAACTTCATGTCTCACAAGTGTAATACGGTGAACTGACTTTGAGGTTTTGTATCGCAAATGTTGCGGATAGCAAGAGTCGCCACCGACTTTTCTTTTATCCAATTAAGGGAAGGTGAAAAGAGCAGGAAAAGACCTTCGTTAGATTCTGAGTAAGGGAGAAGGTTATGAAAAGGGAAGGCATTAGCATCCCTTTCCATCCGTAGTTATCTACGGGCTCTTAGTTGCTCTTAGATCATTTTAAAAATTGCTTTATGTGCGTTTGAAAAGATGTTTTGAAAAGGAATTTCGCTTTGACTTTGTAATGATTCATGTAGGAATGTATCCAAAGTGTTCGAAAATGTTTCGTTTTTGAAAAGAGTTTGAATTTTGACAAAAATGTGTGGTGTGAAAAGCATTTTGAAAGAGCAAGCAACTAAAAGTCTTATTACTTACTCAGAATTGGCCGTTTTCGTGTTATTTTACCTTCCTTTAGAGTAGTGCTATCCATACCATTAGTTGGTAGGTAACCCTATTCATTGGATGTAAAGGGACATTCGAAGGGACATCGGATGGTCATAGAAAGCAACTTGTAGGAAGTATCCTAGCACATTCGTAGGGACGATCATCACTTTTCGTAGGCAACAATCGAGGGTCAAGATCATGTATTCGTAGGCGACATCGTGGGTCTATGATCTTTGTATCGAAGGGACTATGATGATATATTTGTCGGGAGGCAACAGTGCTAGGATACCTCTACGTTCGAGGGACATGACCATTTGTATTCGTAAAAGCAACGAGAGAGAATTACCCTAAGGGGTGCATGTGTGAAAGGAGTGTGTCAAATTCGGATATATTATCTTGCAAATTAGTAGTGATCTATCTCCAATTTTATCTTGCCATACACGCCTAATTACTAACAATTTATAGGGTGCGGAAAGTAAATTGCGGAAAGTAAAGTGCGGAAACGTAAAGTCCTACGCTATTACATGGCTTTGGGGCAGTTACATAATAAGAAAAATGCGGAAAATAAAATTCCTAATTAAACTATTACATCCCATTGGCAATTACATAATTGGAAAAAAGAAAACGATAAAAAGAAATCGTCCGAAGCGGGATAACCTGTGAAAAGATGAGAAATCGGAAAATACGAGGAAATCGAATAAGAGGAAAATGTTAGTGAAAATAATAATTTTTGAATGGGAAAAAGTTTTCATGCTGGAAATAACATTAATATGCTAAAATCATTTTTTGGGATTTTTTAGGGTTAATTTAATAATTAAAATGCAATTAAATGTGATTTAAATGATAAATTGGCAATTAAATTAAATATGCATGCAAAAATAATATTTTTAATTTTATAAATTAAATAAACATTTTCTGAAAATAATGCAAAAAGAAAAATATTTTTTGACAAGAAATTTAAATGGATGCAAACATTAAGAAAAATATGAAAATATAAGAAAAATGTGAAGTTTGTAAAAAAAAAAAGGAAAACCGGTCCTGGCAGGGGTTGAACTCATGACCCTTGAGAGAATCTCCTCCATCCAATGCCTTAACCACTGCGCCACATGACACTTGGTGTTTGTAAAACCAAACCAAACGTTTTTGAATGATTACGTGTCCTGGATATTTTGAAAAAATCAAACACGATCGGTAGCAGGCCGATCACTTACGCGAGCAGAATCAAATCGCTCTCTACGCCACTCGCGGTCAACAAAGTCCATGGCGGGCCCTAGCTCGGTTGTCTTCTCCGTGACCTCGATCATCAAACACGAAAATACACGAAATAAAGAAGCAAGAGGTACCCTACCCCCCTAAATCGAGGGCTGCGATCTCAATGGTGGCATTAGTTTTGGCTAAATCGTCTTGTACACTGAGTTTCGAAGGAGATAACCTAAACTTCCCTAACAATGGCAGTTGATGTTCTCCACGTGCAAGCTTTCATGAGATGTATCATACATGATCTAATCATCGTCCTGAACACATACAAATAGCCAAAAGCAATTAATAGTGCATGAAATCAGAAAATCGAATTCAAGAAAACTACCAAACCGGTGCAAGCTGTAGATCGAGTTCTGGGCAGTCTTGGCTTCAAGTGAGAGATGGTTTCGATTGCTGGGAACCTCAGGAGAGTGTTTGGATGGTTGGTTTGCCTTGAAACCTGCTAGAATTTGGAATTCGAATTTTGACAATTTGAGAAAAAAATTGACAAAATAAGGGTTGTGTATGGGGCTAGGGTTTCGTTCCTTTTGTTGTGTGTAATGCTGGGTATTTAAAGAGTGATTTGGGATGGCAAAGAGAGTGAAAAAATATTTGATCTTGAATGTGCATTTATTTCTTATCAAATAAAATCAAATTTTGGAAAAATTTGATTTTCCTTCCATGTAAGAGGCTAGCACGAATTTGGCAATTGTCATGGGCTATCTTGGGCCTCAAGTTTGATCAAAATCCAATCCTCTTGAAAAAATATCTTGTTTTCAAATTTTATATAATTTAAATTTGAATTAAATGGTTTTAAATTCAAAAATAAATCAATAAAATAGAAAATTGTCATGGCCAAGCATCAATAGGTCACAAATAATATTATGATCAAGTTTGAATCATAAAATTATAGGCCCATTTGGAAAAAATTGCATTTTGACAAATATCTCCTTTTGTGCAATTGTTCAAAAATGCCAAACTTCTGAATAGTGCATCTTGCTCAATTTTCCACATTTTTGAGTGTTCTTGGACTTTTTGGAAAGCTCTAAGAGTCCTCTAACCAACCTCTTTGTTTTCATATCAATTGGAGTTACCATGCTCAATATATCTTCAAAACAAAAAGTTGACTTTTTGTTGACTTTGAAAAGGACTTGTAATGTCTTGATCCATACCTTCCAAATGAAGCATTTTTTGAACATTCTTGTGAGACATGAAGTTGTAGAGAATTGAATTTCCTTCAAAACAAGAGGTGGTGGAAAAATATCTGAGAAAGTATGAAGAAGTTATGCTCAGTCAAAGTTTAGTTGACTTTTCACTAAAAACCCTAATTTGGAAAGTTTGACTTTTGAGCAAATCTTGAGTTTTCTTGATGAATCATGATCAACCCTTGATCAAATGATGAATGTCACTTCAAAATATGGATGTTGACCAAAAATCATGAAGTTTGACTATATGTTGACGACAGTTGACTTTTTGTCCAATACAACTGATTTTCAACCATCTGAGCAATTGTTTGAGGAAACTTGACTTGTAAGGCTTGAAACATGTCATGGAGATTCTTTGAAGCATATGAGAAGGCATGATGATCATTGGAGGTGTTGAGAACCTATCTTGATCTGAGAATTGCCAAACCCTAGTTTGGGTTGATTGTGTAGGAGAGGGTTTGGATGGTCAACCCTTGAGGAATCCTTGAGTATGGATGTATGGAATGTCTTGAAGAGTAGGAGGGCAAATTTTGGGTATGACAGCTGCCCCTGTTCAATCTTCTTGTACTGGAAGGTTTAGATTGGCATGCTTGCCTTTCGTGGCCTATAGGTAGAAGATGATTGAACACTCGAGTACACCTGAAAATTTGCACTCGCTGTTAGTTGATGATGCGGGAATGGGCTTATAGATGCCATTTGGAGAAGCCGGGGGCTTTGCTGGAGAATGAGCCGTACGCTAGACTCGAGATGGTTGCGCGGATAGGAGAACCGACGGAGATGGGCTTAAGATGCCATCTGGAATGATCGATGCTGGGGAGTGAGCCGTATGCTAGGCTCTGTAGACGCCTCTGGGAGTGAGAGGAGCATGGAGATGGGCTTACAGATGCCATCCGGCGGGAGTCGTACGTTAGACTTCGTGCTCGTCTTTGAATGAAGTTATTGGTTTGTATTGATTTTTAACCAAATATGCAGCATTTTGAAAGTGGAGAAGTGTTGATAACTAGTCGGAGATGGGCTTAAGATGCCATCCAAGGCAACTGAGTTGGACGCTAGACTCTGTAGTTGCTGTTGATAATAAGAGCGAGTCAGAATAGATCTTCGTGCTGATTGCTCTGAAGGGATAATAGGCGGCAGAATGTGGATAGCTTCCCTGTTGTGCTTCGGGTGTTGATCCAATGCCTGTTATCGGAGGATAACTTGTGATCGTTCAGATAGTTCTCCCGTGTGGTTTCAGGTATTAATCCTGGATCCGTTGTCGGAGGACAACGTTGGCGGTCGTTCGAGATAGTTTTCCGTCGGCGGGCATTAATCTGGACGGTTGTCGGAGGACAACTAGGCGATCGTTCGAGATAGTTTTCCGTCGGCGGGCATTAATCTGGACCGGTTTGCTTTTGAAGAGATTTTCACCTGTTTTGGAGAAAACAAGAGAAGCTTTGATAGGAATTTGTTAGTTTTATGCAAAGTATGATGCATGACAATGTGTATGAATGACATATGCATGAATTACGACTTTTATGAATAATGTATGAATGATAGATGTTGTGGTATTTCAAAACATATCCATCTTGAGGAAAGTGCGGATGTTCTGCTTGAGGACTTCTGACTCCTGTTTGGGGATGAAGTGGGGGAAAGCCCTGCTTTTGAAAGAGAAGGAAGATATCCTTGATTCCTCCGATGCACTATCTGACCAAGTCTTGGGCCTAGATATTGTTGAGGATGATAGAGATCGAGGGGCGCACCTCGGAGGACCTTGTGCATAAACCCTGCCGGGGAAAGATCAGAGGGCGCTCTACTGGGGATCTTGCATGTAGATCCTGCTGGAGAGCGTTTGATAGTTGCTGAGGAACCGGGTTAGAAGAATCTGGAGCCCGTTGGAGTCTCTGGCTGAGGAACAAGAGTTGTAGGTTTCCTCCGATGCACTATCGGACCAAGTTTCAGGTCTAGATACTGCTGCTACCGGGGAGGTGATGATTGCTGAGAGATATTTTGCTGGGGATACCTCTGCCGGTGATGAATCGTTACTGCTTGGAGACTGATGTAACATGGCTTAATTTGATTGGAATCATTGCTCGGGGACTAACGTGATGAAGCTTGGAATGCCAGGACTAGTGGAGGAAAAGTGTGTACTCCGCTGGGGAAGGTTTGTGATGGGGACATCTCTGTGGGAGATTGTACTTTGCAGGGGAATGTATTGGTGACTTTTGTCGTCATCTCAATTCCTATAGCCTGTAGTAATTATCCTTGTTCGTTCACTTTTCGCATGTTTGTAAGAAGATACTTATTGTTAAATGCATATAATCATTCAAAGCAAACGTTGGACTTTATGCAAACAACAGTAGCAAAAATTGTAAAGAGAAAGAACTTGTATTAATTTGAAATGCGGCGTATGGCCAAGTAGTTTGTACACAAGAAAAGTAAAAAGCTATCGGAAACAATCTCGTTAAGTTCCAACTATGCTAGTACTCATATATTTCAACTATCTCATCTCCTTTTTGTCGGTGAAAGTGAGTGAATTGATTTCCGCCATTTGAATCTTGAATCTTTGATAGTAGTGGAAGTAGGTGATCCGGACGAGACATAGTTATGCGCTTAAATCTAACTTTTGCCTAGATCGCCCCGGGTTTTCGGTCTACGGGATACCCCTTTTTGCCCAAGCCGCCTTTTAGGTTTTCGACTTAGGGTGTACATGTTTTGTATATATCCTTAACTTTTGCCCGAACCTCTTTGGTTCGCAGGATACTCTATTTTTGCCTAGGTCGATCGACCTAGTGGGTCTCGTTATCGTAGTATTTTTGACTATCTGTGTTCACTCGGTGCTTGACCTTCTTGTTAAATGCTCTTATCATTAAACAGATCATCCATGGCGGATGGGCGTCGTTTCATCAATCAAGTTAATGCGGTCGGGCGATGCATATCCATTCATTTTCGCCTAACTGCATCTTGGAGGAATACGGTTGAGGTATCCGAACCTCGATAGGCGGGGCTTCCATCCATAGTATACAAGAGAAGGGGTTGCCCTGTAGATGTTCGTGCTGTAGTGCGATAACCATGAAGAGCAAATGGCAACATCTCGTGCCAATCCTTATAAGCCACTGTCATCTTCCGTATAATCTTCTTAATGTTCTTATTGGCGGCTTCCACTGCGCCATTCATCTTAGGCCGATATGGAGAAGAGTTGTGATGCTTGATCTTGAACTGCGTGCAGAGTTCGGTGATCATCTTGTTGTTGAGATTAGAACCATTATCTGTGATAATCCTTTCGGGAGTGCCGTATCGATAGATAAGATTATGCTTGATGAATCGAGCCACAACATTCTTGGTAACAGATGCGAACGAGGCTGCTTCTACCCACTTGGTAAAGTAATCGATTGCCACAAGGATGAAATGATGTCCGTTGGAAGCCGTGGGCTTGATTTCTCCGATCATATCAATGCCCCACATTACAAATGGCCAAGGAGCTATTAAAACATTTAGAGGTACTGGAGGTACATGTACTTTGTCGGCATATATCTGGCACTTGTGACAAGATCGAGCATAGCGGTGACAATCAGCTTCCATGGTGGACCAATAGTATCCCATTCTCAAAATCTTCTTATCCATAGTATGTCCACTGGAGTGGGTACCAAATGCGCCTTCGTGTAACTCTTCCATGATCGTTCATTTTTCCGGTCTACAGTAGAGTAAGCACAAGTCATGATTGCGCTTGTATAAGATGTCATTCTTTGAGGAAGAATTTGGATGCAAATCTTCTCAAGAACTTCTTATCATTGTGAGATGCCCTCGGATACTCACGAGTCTCAAGATACCTCTTCCGTCGTAGTACCAAGGTTTCTCTTACGTATCAAGCTCATAATAGTATCTTTGGTTCGTCAAACTTTTCAATGATGATTTGGGGAGCCTCGTTGTCCCATCTAACCTTGAACATAGATGACATAGTAGCCAATCGTGCATGTGATTCTCTTCTCGTGAAATGTGATCAAAGTAATCTCTTGATAGGGGACAGACTTAGAACATGTTCTCGATCTGAATGAGATTCGGATGCTTATCCCATTATAATCGGTGATCACCAAAGCGAGTCTCTATACACTTGCAAGAACTTGATTCTTAAGTCAATAGCGACTTTGATACCCATGATGCAACGTACTCGGCCATATTGTTCGTACAAGCAAGCAAAATCGGCGGTGAAGGCGTGTGTCTGTGGAGATGTAATGATGGCGCCAATGCCATTGCCAAGTGCGTTAGAGGCTCCATCAAAGACCATGGTCCATCGGGATCCTTGTTCGGGTCCTTCGTCGGTCGGGTTCTTAATCGATAACTAGTAAAACATCTTCGTCAGGAACTCGGTGCATAGGCGATAGTCATCTATGCTTGATGAGCCAAATGATCGGCTACTATACTTCCTTTGATTGCTTTAAAGTATCTTGAATGTCGTATTCGGTCAAGATCATTTGCCATCTTGCTATTCTTCAGGAGAAGTGGTTTCTCGAATATGTACTTTATCGGATCCATCTTGGAGATCAACAAGGTAGTGTGAGTCAACATATCTTGTCTTAGTCGTGACATTAAAAGCTTGCAAGTTTTCTCGGTTGTGAGTATCTTGTTTCACGATCGGTAAACTTTTTGCTAAGGTAGTATATTGCATACTCTTTTCGACCAGACTCATCATGTTTCCCCAACACGCACCCCATTGAATTCTCTAATACTGTCAAGTACATGATGAGAGGTCTTCCTTAAGCGGCATCGGTAGGAGGATTACATGGGTACTCCTTGATTTTGTCAAGCGATCGGGAATCGTCGTTCCATTCCACTACTGATCTTTCTTGACTTGAAGATTGGCTCACAATAGCGATTAGATGAGCAATGAATCGCAATGTAGTTCAACGCCCCAAAACTCTAACTTCCTTCTCGGTGCGGGGAGCTGGCATTTCTTGGATAGCTTTCACCTTGGCGGGGTCAACCTCAATACCTCTGTTGCTGACAACAAACCCTAGGAGCTTACCGGATCTGACTCTGAAGGTGCACTTGTTAGGATTAAGTCTTAGTTTGTACTTCTTCAACCTATCAAGACTTTGCAAATGATCGAGATGTTCTTCTTGATGCGTGATCGAGCTATCATGTAGTCGGCGTAGACCTCTATCTCGTGATGAATCATGTCATGAAATAATGCCACCATGCACGCTAATAAGTGGCGCTGCGTTCTTTAGTCCGAGCGGCATAACTTTGTAAAAGCGTGCCCACATGTAACAGTAGTCTTCTCCATGTCTTGAGAGCCATTTTGATCGATTGTAACCGGAGAAACCATCCATGAAGGAGAAGACCTTGTGTTGGGCGGTGTTGTCAACCAGAACACCAATGTGAGGAAGTGGAAAATCATCTTTCGGACTCGCTTTGTTCAGATCTCTAAAATCCACACACATTCATACCTTGCCATTCTTCTTGGGTACGGGTACCACGTTTGCAACCTTGTGGATAAGAGTATGACTAGGAAGGCATTGAAGCTGTTTCATAACCCGGCTTTGATCTTCTTTGACATCTCGGGGCCATCTGACAGGACCTTACATTTCTTGGGAGACAATCCTCTTTCGTTGGTAGTCGGTGTACCACAATGTCAGTGTCTAAACCTGGCATGTCTTCGTATGACCAAGCAAAAACCTCGATGTAGTCTCGTAGCATCTGAACCAATTTTTCTTTGACAATGTTCTCAAGACCCGCTCCTATCTTGATCTCTTTTACATCTTCATTACCAGTTTCACAACCTCATTGGCTCTTCGTGTGGTGTATAACTCGTTCTTCTTCTTGCGATCGACAAGTTCTCTGGCACTTCACAATCTTCCTCACCTTCGTCTTCGGCTTGGTAGATCGGATTATCGAAGTCATATTTAGCAATAGCATAGCTGTTATCAACGAGATTCAAAGTGATTCTGCAGTGTATCACGTGGGTGTGTGTAAGAACACATAGCTTTTTGAAGGGGTGATAAAGTAAAAGAAAGAAACATTTAAACACAAAAGTCCAACGATTTTATTGAATGAAAATATGCAAATGACAGGTAATAACCCTCACAAACGAGCCACGATGCCCCGGGCAAGGCACTAGGCTTTAGAGTTTATTGTTCAAAACATAGAAAATACGAAAAGCGAAACAAAACAAGAGCAATTACTCCTGTCTAAAGGAGATTGGTATGACGTCTTCAGTCTTCCAATTGCTGAGTCCGTTGTCGGGAGTTGGGAAGATCCATTTGCTTATGTCGAAGTTGATGTCGTCGTCTTCTATAGCATGGACTCCACTCTGGCTGATGCGGAAAGGAAGTTGGCCGGCACGTTCGCGGCGTACCATCTCCTGACCCTTGATTGTGAAGCCTAAACCAGTCTTGTCGGTTGAAAGGAAGGTTGGGGAGCTGACCCCAAATAGCACTACCTCCTTCTTCAACTGCTGCTTGAGCATCCTTCAAAGAGGCCATCCTAGGCGGAGCCGGTATAACTTCAGGAGTGACAGGAGAGTCAACAGGCATAACTCTGGGAATTGTTTCAAAAGCTTGCGAAGTCTCAAAATTCATCTTCCATCTCATGGTATCGGAATGAGCGGATAGTGACCATGTATTCTTCTTCACCATCTTGTAACAACCTTCCCTTCCTGGATACTTGACCGATGCAAGGTAGAGTAACGCCGCCCATGTATCAAGGGCGGCGAGCAAAGTAAGTCGGACGGATGTCCATGACAAAGAAAGTGGAGTCAAAGTCGGGAACCGACTTTGATGGGCGAAATAAGCTCTCAGAACTGTTCGCTTAGAACCATCAAAGCTCTCACAATAATGTCCTTTGGGTTTCAAGACTAATCCTTCAACATCGAGTCGATCAAAAGCACTCTTTGGTAGAATATTCAGAGCTGAACCGGTATCTACCAAGACATGAGACAGTAATGCCCTTGCATTCAACGAGAGGCGTGCAAGGCTTTGTTGTGTTTCCTTCCGATCAAATCGACATCGAGAGAAGCCTAGGCCGTTGTTGGCAGCCAGGCTAGCAATACAAACTTCAAATTGATCAGTATTAGTGTCTTGCGGTATGTGACCATTCTTCAAAAACTTCACCAAGGCTTTGGCATGAGCCTCGGAGCACAAAGGCGAGCAAGCATGGAGATCTTGGATGGTCTGTCCTAAGCATTCCACAACATTGTAGTCACTCTTCTTGATAATCTTGAATTTCCTCCATTTCTTGTTTGGAGCATCTTGACAACTTCCTTTGGTACTTACATGCGGCGGGATGAGTCCTTTGGTTCTTTCCCTCTAGCTTGGGGAATGGGTTGAATAAATTTGGAATCGAGTTGGAGTCATGGTGTCTTTTGGAGGAGATGTCGGAGAATACTCTTCGGTTCTTGTCACCTTACTTGATCCGGTGATGTTGTCAATGTCGAGAATAGTAGCTTCAGCTGTAAGGTCTTCAATGGTCGAGAGGTTCTTGCTTGGCTATGATAGTAAACATCGACTCCATAATTCCAAGGGATAGCTTTGTCGGAGGAGTATGGGCCAGTGCAGGAGAAGTAATGATGAGAGGTGCCACTCTGAGCACGAGGATCGAGAGAAATCCTTATTGTGTTAACATCGGCATAGTCTTACGGAACTCGACTCCCCATCCGGTCACTTTGACATCTCAATAAAATTTTGTAGCTCTGGAGCAGTATACTTCACCATGTAATCAAACTTCCCTTGGTTGCCCCAGGTATCCCATGACAGTTCAACTTTGCTTACATCTTCAATCTTGATTTGGACTGTCTTCACATAGCTTCTCCATAGGTGGTTTGAGAATAGTATCTCACGGTTATCCATCATACCTTTGGACACGTCTCCTCGACCAAGCACAACCATCGGTAGCGAGATGGACACCGACAATTCTCTGGACATCTGGATTGACAAACTTGCGACAAATTTTTCTTAATAGTCATCAAAGGAATGGTCAAGTCATCTATGTTGAAAATGTAAGTATCCTCTCATGACATTGGAACTTTTGTCATGGTTAGGCATAGGCGCGTTGATCACATTGGTCTCGGCAGGAGGGTCAAACTCAATCTGTTTAGCTTCAATCATATCTTGAATCTTGTTCTTCAGAGCCCAACAATCGTCAGTACTATGCCCTGGGCTGTTGGAGTGATAAGCACACTTAGCATTAGGATTGTACCTCGGAGAGGAAGTATTGACACCCTGAGGAGGATCCCTCAAGGTAATCAGCTCTGCTTTCAACATGTGTTGCAAGGCTTGCGACAATGGCATGTTGATCTTAAATGCTTGTCTTCGTGGGCGTTACGGCTCTGGCGTTGTCTCGTTGAGGTTGTGCTGATGTAGGATTAGAGATCACAACTGCCCCTACAGATTGAGCACGGTCGGTCTTGGCTCGGCTTTTCTGACCATACACAACATTGGCTTCTTTCTTACTCCCAAAAGATCTCTTTGCAGCATTTGAAGATGAATCCACCTGAATTTTTCCACTCTTGATACCAGCTTCAATGCGCTGCTTTGTCGATATCATTTCGGTGAATCCGGTGAAGAGTTTCAATCGGATGATTGAAGAATGGGCTGTCGGTGTCCCCATGAACATATCAACCAACTCCCTATTGGACAAGGGTGGCTGAACTCTGCTTGCTAGATCTCTCCATTTCTGAGCATACTCTTTGAATTTCTCATCACGACCCATAGACATGCTTTGTAGTTGCATGCGAGTGGGTGTCAACTCAGCATTGTACTCATACTGCCTATAGAAAGCATCGGCTAAGTTACTCCAAGAGCGGATGGGTCATTCTCTGGTGATAGTACCACTCCAAGCGAGTTCGGATAAACTCTCTTGAAAATAATGCATCCACAACTTTACATCATCGGTGTGGGGTTGATCTTACGAACATAGGACTTCAAATGCGACTTGGACAAGAAATGCCATCATACTTGGCAAAAGTAGGAACTTTGAATTTGGGAGGAATCACCACACGGGAACAAGACTCGGATCATCAAAATTCAGCCGGACATTTCATTTTCCATAGCATTGAGACGGTCTTCAAGTTGCTTGAACTTGTCATCTTCATTAGAGTGCTGGCTATAGTCGGAGTGATCCTCTTTCTCAGGCTCACGCTGGTCATCTTCATCACCCTTGGCACTCCCCTCATTCTTGATACTTCCTTCAGAGAGTTCTATCCGGCTGACTACTTTAGGACCACCTTTGTAGTGTCTACCCATGTTGAGAAGACCAATGACCTTCTTCTTTCTGCTGATGAGCTTCTTCGGATCTTCTTGGCCTTGGACCAAGCTGGTGAACATCTCTTGGGCCAGGCATTACGAGCACGGAGATTTTGACGATTGTTCAAAACCATTTGCTAAAATAAATAGCGAGAAAATGAAAACCGATCTTCAATGTACAGTGATGCAATGTTATGCTATGCTATGTAATGTTTATGCGAATGCAATGCAATGTTTTCAAGGACCTCTAGGAATTTAAATTTGTTAAACAAGCAATGAACAAACTTTATTAGTTACTTTTATTCTCTTTTTCTTTTCTTTTTGAGTACAAGAAATAGTTCGGAAAAGTAAAACCAAAGAAACAAAAATCCTACAGCTCTAAATCTCCCATGGGCGCTTCCTCTTGGTGCCGAGGTAGGCGTTGATGTTCTGCTCCTCGTGACGTAGCTTGGTCAACTCTAGTAGCTTCTTCTCACTTGCATAGCATTGAGCTTCGAATGTATCCCTTTCTCCTTTGACGTGAATCCAGGATCTCATCAAGTCTTCGAAATCAGTAGGCATGTCAGGATGATGAATAGTATAGGATTAGTCACCTATAGCAGTTCCATAATTCTTGGTAGAGCAGTGAATGGCATCATGAGGTTTTGAGCTCGAGCTCGCACCCATTTGAGGTAAGGTTCCCAAGGAATGGAGTTTTGGTGCCCCAAAGTTTTGGTATCGATCTTCTTTACCATGCCCCAGCGTGTATAAACCTTGTGATGCAGGAGATCGTGGTTGTAGTCGAACACAACATCTTGGAGAAGCATATCATAAGGACCATCCTTTGGGCATAACCAAGCGGCGTAGAGCTAGAGAAGGGTTGTAAGTGATGCCTCCCCTTATGCCAGGAGTGGCACATTTGGGAATTCTCCATAGCTCAATGAATGTGAAGTCCTTTTGAGAGAAAAGACACCAACAGATATCTGAATGAGAGAGTGTCATTAGCCTTTGAGACCATCTCAACCTTTGCTCATTCTTCAAAACTGATGGAGGAAGGTGCGAAATAAACCACCTGGAAAGTAACGGTACACAACACATGAGAGTTCCTTGTCTTTTGATAGTACAGTGTGGAGAGAATGTAGAATGTCTCCAAGTAAGGTAGGCACTGGATTACGGGTAAGGAATATCTTGATAGTGTTCACATCTATGAATTGATCTGAGTTAGGAAATAAAACCAAACCATAGATTAGCAAGGCCAAGATGTCTTCGAATGCATGGAAACTCATAGCTTTGAGGAACTCTCGGGCTTTCTTAATTAAGAACTTGGCAAGTAAACCCTTAACTCCACTTCTGGTTTCCCAATTGGCTTCAATGTCGGCGCTTTAGGTGTAAAGGCGATGCGATGTCTTCATACCTAGGAACCTTTTCTAAACGGTGAATGGCATTTGGTCAGAATAGGTATCCCAAGTAGCTTAGAGAACTCTTCCAAGTAGGAACCAATGATAATCGGAAATGTAAAGCAATGGTGTTTCGGATCAAAGAACTGGAATAGGACATGCATCATATCTTCTTCAAAACCGGAGGTAACCAAATCAAGGAGATAACCATGTCTTTTGATGAACTGGGCATTGTCATACTCCAAAATTTGCCCTTCTACTCCTCAAGACATTTCATACATCCATACTCAAGGATTTCTCAAGGGTTGATCAGACAAACTCTCTCCTAGACAATCAACCCAAACTAGGGTTTGGCAATTCTCAGATCCAGATGGACTTCCAACATCTCCAATTGTCATCATGCCTCCTCATATGCTTCAAAGATCCTCCATGTCAAGTTTCAAGCCTCACAAATCAAGTTTCCTCAGACAATTGCTCAGATGGTTGAAAATTAGTTGTACTGATCAAAAAGTCAACTGTGGTCAACATACAGTCAAAATTTCTGATTTTTGGTCAACATCCTCATTTTGAGGTGGTATTCATCATTTGATCAAGTTTTGATCATGATTCATCAAGAAAACTCAAGATTTGCTCAAAAGTCAAACTTTCCAAATTAGGGTTTTTAGTGAAAAGTCAACTAAACTTTGACTGAGCATAACTTCTTCATACTTTCTCAGATATTTTTCCACCACCTCTTGTTTTGAAGGAAATTCAATTCTCTACAACTTCATGTCTCACAAGAATGTTCAAAAAACGCTTCATTTGGAAGATATGGATCAAGACATTACAAGTCCTTTTCAAAGTCAACAAAAAGTCAACTTTTTGTTTTGAAGATATATTGAGCATGGTAACTCCAATTGAGATGAAACCAAAGAGTTTGTTTAGAGGACTCCTAGAGCTTTCTAAAAAGTCCAAGAAAACTCAAAAATGTGGAAAATTGAGCAAGATAAACTATTCAGAAGTTGGGCATTTTTGAACAATTGCACAAAAGGAGATATTGGTCAAAATGCAATTTTTTCCAAATGGGCCTATAATTTTATGATCCAAACTTGTTCATAATATTATTTGTGACCTATTGATTCTTTGCCACTACCATTTTCTATGAAAACAAGATATTTTTTCAAAAGGATTGGATTTTGATCAAACTTGAGGTCCAAGATAGCCCATAACAATTGCCAAATTCGTGCTAGCCTCTTACATGGAAGGAAAATCAAATTTTTTCCAAAATTTGATTTTATTTGAAAATTTATTACACATTCAATATCAATATTTTTCCTTCTTATTGCTCCACATTGCACTCTATAAATACCAACACATTGCCAAGAACAAGACACGAAACCATAGCCCTTACAACAACCTCACTTTGCTCAAAATTTTCATAAACTTGTGAAAATCGAATTCTAATTAGCAGCCACTTTCAGCCAAAGCCATCCATCAAACGTGTTCTTGAGGTTCCAGGCCAAAACCATCTCTCACTTGAAGCCAAGGCGCCTAGAACACGATCTATAGCCTGCTCCGATTTGGTAAACTTTTGAAATTCGAAATTCTTTATTCATGCGTTGTTAATGCTTTTTGTGTGTTTGTTTGTGTTCAGGATGTTCATTAGAATGTATTTGATACCTTACATGCAAGCATATACGTAGAAATCATCAATTGCCATTGTTAGGGAAGTTCGTGTTCTTTTTTTCGAAACTCATTACACAGGCCGATTCAACACAAATGGATGCCACCATTGAATTCGCAGGGGTCGATTTAGGGGGGTAGGGTTACCCTTGTGCTTTGATTTTGGCTATTTAGCAGGTTTTAGAAAAACAGCTTGCCAGAGAAGATGATCGGCATTAGGGTTCCGATGGCTGACTCCGGCGCTGACTCCTTGACTGCTTGCGTGGCGTGATGGCGCTCTCTGATTCGCTCACGTATTCAAACCGGGGCCCGCGCGCTGACTGTGTTTGATTTTTTAAATATCCAGGACACGTAAACAGTTATATACACACGTTTGTATTTCCATAACACCAAGGCAAGCCAGCTCAGTTGGTCATGTGTTAGTGGATTTCTGCAAAGGACATGGGTTCGAATCCTGGCATGTCCACTTTCTTTTTACTACTTTACAAGTGACTTGTTTTTTCTTTTTCTATTTTATATTTTCTTTAATATTTTCATACCATTTATTTTATCTTCTATAATTTTTATCATGCATTTTAATAAACCCAAAAATATTTATTTTTTGCATACTCATCAGAAAAATGTTTATTTAATTTATAAAATTAAAAATATTTTTTTTTTGCATGCATATTTAATTTAATTATTAATTTATCTTTTAAATCCCTTTTAATTGCATTTTAATTATTAGATTAACTCCAAAAAACCCCAAAAATTTATTTTAGCATATTAATGTTATTTCTAGCATGAAACATTTTTTCTCATTCAAAAATTATTATTCTTACTAACGTTTTTCCTCTTATTCGATTTCCTCGTATTTTCCAATTCTTCATCTTTTCACAGGTTATCCCATTTCGAACGATTTCTTTTTATCGTTTTCTTTTTTCCAATTATGTAATTGCCCATGGGATGTAATAGTTTAATTAGGACTTTTATTTTCCGCAATTTTTTCAATTATGTATCGCCCCAAAGCCATGTAATAGCGTGGATTTATCTTTCCGCTTTACATTTCCATAATTATTTTCCGCACCCTATAAATGCTAGTAATTAGGCGTGTATGGCAATATAAAATTGAACATAGCTCACTCTAATTTTCAAGATAACATATCGAATTTGACACTCTTTCACACATGCACCCTTAGGATAATTCTCTCTCGATGCCTTACGAATACAAAATGGTCATGTCCCTCGAGCGTAGAGGTATTCTAGCACCGTTGCCTTCAAAACAAATCATCATAGTCCCTTCGATACAAAGATCATAGACCCACGATGTAAGCCTACGAATACATGATCTTGACCCTCGATTGTTGCCTCGAAAGTGATGATCGTCCCTTGAATGTGCTAGGATACTTCCTACAAGTTGCCTTCTATGACCATCCGATGTCCCTTGAATGTCCTACTACATCCAACTAATAGGGTTACCTACCAACTAATGGTATGGATAACACTATTCTAAAGGAAACGTAGAATAACACAAAAACGACCAATTCTGAGTAGGTAATAAGACTTTTAGTTGCTTGCTCTTTCAAAATGCTTTTCACACCACACACTTTTGTCAAAGTTCAAACTCTTTTCAAAACGAAACATTTCCGAACACTTTGTATACATTCCTACATGAATCATTACAAAGTTAAAGCGAAATGCCTTTTCAAAACATCTTTTCAAACACACAGAAAGCAATTTTTAAAATTTATCTAGAGAGCAACTAAGAGCCCGTAGATAACTACGGATGGAAAGGGGTGCTAATACCTTCCCTTTTCATAACCTTTCTCCCGTACTCAGAATCTAACTAAGGTCTTTTTCTGTACTTTTTACCTTCCCTTAATTGGATAAAAGAAAAGTCGGTGGCGACTCTTGCTATCCGCAACATTTGCGATACAAAAATCTCAAAGTCAGTTCACCGTGTTACAGAACTGGCGACGCTGCTGGGGAGACACCCTAAAGAGAGAATGCCTTAGGGATTTCTAGATAAATTTTATTGTTTTCTGTTTGACTTGCTTGCTTTATCTTTAAGGGTTGCTTGGGTGTTATACTATTGGGGGATCCTACACCCGGATCCAGGTTTCCTTTTAGGTAAGTAGCAATAGATCGTCGCGACCGTTAGGCGTATACCGAAATGGTCAACATGATGGCTACGTTAGCGTGACACTTTGGATGTCCTGATACTCTTCATTTCCAAGTTGAGGATAGTATTTGGCTTCTGCGTGGTGTCATCAAGCGCTAACTAAACTTTTAGAACCTTAATTGACCCATCTTGGCCATTAGAAGGTAGTGAGATGGCCGACTTTGGTGTAGACCGAGGTTGGCTGATACTCGATGCTACGCTCATTAAGATCAGACTTTTGGGATATTTTCGGTCGACCACTTGGTAGTCGTATTGAAATAACGCCTCAAGAAAGATCAATGATATGACTTTCCTAGAACCCGGTTACTATTATAGGACAGGATGAACCAACTCAAACTTTTGGTGGGGTAGTCACCTATACCTCATGCAAGCCTTAAACCTAGGCTCATTGTGTGATTTGTTTGTGTGTGCCAAGCATGACATCATGACATCATTTGCATTGCATATCATATCTAACTATTTCAAGGACCCAGGGAATTTATCTTTGCTTTCTGTTTTGTAGGGATTATGGCTTCTAGAAAGACTATCGAATCAACTTCATGGGTTTACCTTCTCATTCAAAATTGGTTTGAAATTCCGATCATGCCAGTTCATCAAAAGACATGGTTATCTCCTTGACTTGGTTACCTCGGTTTGAAGAAGACATGATGCATGTCTATTCGGTTCTTTGATCCGAAACACCATTGCTTTACATTTCCAGATTATCGTTAGTTCCTACCTTGGAAGAGTTCTCTAGTTTACTTGGGATACCTATTCTTGATCAAATGCCATTCACGGTTTAGAAAAGGTTCCTAGATGCGAAGACATCGCATCCCTTACACCTAAAGCGCTCCAACATTGAAGCCAATTGGGAAACTAGAAGTGGAGTTAAGGGTTTACTTGCCAAGTTTCTAATAAAGAAAGCCCGGGAATTCCTCAAAGCCATGAGTTTTCATGCATTCGAAGACATTTTGGCTTTGCTAATCTATGGTTTTGTTCTATTTCCTAATTCGGATCAATTTATAGGCGTGAGCATCATCAAGATATTCCTTACCGTAATCCACATGCCTACTTTGCTTGGAGATGTCCTACATTCTCTCCACACTCGTACTATCAAAAGACAAGGAACTCTCATGTGTTATGTACCGTTACTTTCCAGGTGGTTTATTTCGCACCTTCCTTCATCAGTTTTGAAGAATGAACAAAGGTTGAGATGGTCTCAAAGGCTAATGTCACTCTCTCATTCAGATATCCGTTGGTGTCTTTTCTCTCAAAAGGACTTCACATTCATTGGCGTTGTGGAGAATTCCTAACGTGCCACTCCTTGGCATAAGGGAGGTATCACTTACAACCCTTCTCTAGCTCTCGTCGGTTTGGTTATGCTCGAAGGATGGTCCTCATGATATGCTTCTCAAGATATTGTGTTCAACTACAACCCGATCTCTAGAATTACGAAGAAGGTTTATACGCTTGGGGCATGGTAAAGAAGGCGATACCAAGACTTTGGGGCACCAAAACTCCATTCCTTGGGAACCTTACCTCAAATGGGTGCGAGCTCGAGCTCAAAACCTCATGATGCCATTCACGCTGTTCTACTAGTAATTATGGAACTGTTGCTATAGGTGACGAATCCTATACTATTCATCATCGACATGCTTCGATTTTGAAGACTTGAAGAGATCACGGATTCACTAAAGAAGAAGGGATATATTTGAAGCTCGGTGTTACAAGCAAGAAGAAGGTACTAGAGTTGACCAAGCTACTTCACGAGGCGGAACATCAGCCTACCTCGGCACCAAGAGGCGCCCATGGGAGACCTAGAGCTTTAGGATTTTGTTTCTTTTGTTTTACTTTTCGAACTATTTCTTGTACTCAAAAAAGAAAAATAAAGAGAATAAAAGTAACTAATAAAGTTTGTTCATTGCTTGTTTAACAAATTTAAATTCCTAGAGGTCCTTGAAAACATTGCATCGCATTCGCATAAACATTGCATAGCATAGCATAACATTGCATAACAGGTACATTGAAGATCGGTTTCTCATTTTCTCGCTATTTATTTTAGCAGAAATGGCTCTTGAACAGACTGTCAAAGCTCTCTAGGCTCAGAATGCTCAGTTCCAGGAGATGTTCACCAGCTTGGTCCAAGGCCAAGAAGATCTGAAGAAGCTCATCAACAGAAAGAAGAAGGCCGTTGGTCTTCTCAACATGGGTAGGCGTTACAAAGGTGGTCCTAAAGTAGTCAGCCGGATAGAACTCTCTGAAGGAAGTATCAAGAAAGAGGGGAGTACCAAGGGTGATGAAGATGACCAGTGTGAGCCTGAGAGAGAGGAAGATCACTATGAGCGTGAGCAGTACTCTGATGAAGATGACAAGTATAAGCAACTTGAAGACCGTCTGAATGCTGTGGAAAATCTGAAAATGTCCGGGCTGAATTTTGATGATCTAAGTCTTGTTCCTGGTGTAGGGATTCCTCCCAAGTTCAAAGTTCCTACTTTTGCCAAGTATGATGGCATTTCTTGTCCGAAGCTGCATTTGAAGTCCTATGTTCAGAAGATCAACCCCCACACTGATGATAGAAAGTTGTGGATGCATTATTTTCAAGAGAGTTTATCGGAACTCGGTTGGAATGGTACTATCGACTAGAGAATGACCGTATCCGTTCTTGGGTGACTTAGCGGATGCTTTCTATAGGCGATATAGTACAATCTTGAATTGACACCCACTCGCATGCAACTACAAAGCATGTTTATGGGTCGTGATGAGAAGTTCAAGGTATGCTCGAAATGGAGATCTAGCGAGTTCACCACCCTTGTCCAATAGGGAGTTGGTTGATATGTTCATGGGGACACTACAGGCCCATTCTTCAATCATCGATTGGAAACTCTTGACGATTCACGCGTCTTGACGCGCATTGAAGGTGGTATCAAAGTGGGAAAATTCAGGTTGATTCATCTTCAAATGCTGCGAAGAGATCTTTTGGTGGTAAGAAAGAAACTAATGTTGTGTATGGTAAGAAAAGCCGAGCCAAGACCGACCGTGCTCAATCTATGGGGGCAGTTGTGATATCCGATCCTACATCGGCCAACCTCGGTGAGACAACAGCGTGGCCGAGCGCACCACGAAGGCGATTCTGAAGATCAACATGCCATTGTGCAAGCCTTGCAACACATGTTGAAAGCGGTGATTACCTTGAGGATCCTCCTCAGTGTCAACACTTCCTCTCAAAATACAATCCTAATGCTAAGTGTGCTTATCACTCTAATAGCCCAGGGCACGACACTGACAACTGTTGGGCTCTGAAGAACAAGATTCAAGATATGATTGAAGCTAAGAAGATTGAATTTGATCCCCCTATCGAGACTCCGAATGTGATCAACGCGCCTATGCCTAATCATGACAAAAGTTCCAATCTTTGTTGGTGAGGATACATACGTTTTCAACATAGATGACTTGACCATTCCTCGATGGTATTAAGAAGAATTTGATGCAAGCGGTGTCAACCGGGATGCCCGAAGAATTATCGTTGGTGCCCATCTGCACACGATGGTTGTGCTTGGTTGAGGAGGCGTGTCGATGCATGATGGATAATCGGAGATACTATTCTGAAACAACTGTGGAGAAGCTATGTGAAGATATGTCTAAACTGAAGATTGAAGATGTAGGCAAAGCTGAACTATCTGCATGGAATACCTTGGGACAACCAAGTGGAAAGTTTGATTACATGGTGAAGTATACTGTTCCTGAAAGCTACAAAATTCCTATTGAAGATGTCAAAGTGACCGGATGGGGAGACGAGTTCCCAGAAGTCTATGCTGATGTTAACACAATAAGGATTTCCTCTGCTGATCCTGTGCCTAGAGTGGCACCTCTCATCATTACTTCTCCCAGACCAGTTCCATACTCCTCTGACAAGGCTATCCCTTGGAATTATGGAGCCGATGTTTACTATCATGGCGTCAAATAAGACCCTCTGACCATTGAGGGTCTTACAGTTGAAGCTACTATTCTTGACATTGACAACATCACCGGATCGAGTAAGGTGACCAGAACCGGAAGGGTATTCTCTCCAGATATCTCTCCTCCAAAGACAACTGCGACTCGACTCGCATTCCAGCTGAATCAATTCCCTAAGCTAGAGGAAAGAACGGTGACTCATCCTGCCCAAGGAAGTTGCTTAAGATGCCTCCAAACAAGAAATGGAGGAAATTCTGAAGATTATCAAGAAGAGTGACTACAATGTTGTGGAACAGTTGGGACAGACTCCGTCCAAGATCTCCGTGCTTGCTCTGCTCTTGTGCTCCGAGGCTCATGCCAAAGCCTTGGTGAAGTTTCTGAAGAATGCTCGCATACCGCAAGACACTACTATTGATCAATTTGAAGTTTGTATTGCTAGCCTGGCTGCCAGCAACGGCCTAGGCTTCTCTGATGCTGATTTGACTCCTACCGGAAGGAAACACAACAAAGTCTTGCACGTCTCTGTTGAATGCGAGGCGTCACTTTCTCATGTCTTGGTGGATATCGGTTACGCTCTGAATATTCTACCAAAGAGTGCTGACCGACTTGATGTTGAAGGATTGGTTCTAAAGCCCGGTGACATTATTGTGAGAGCTTTTGATGATTCTAAACAAAGCGTATTTGGAGCTCATTACGCGGTGAAAGTCGGTTCCCAGACTTTTGACTCCACTTTCTTTGTCATGGACATCCGTCCAGCTTACTCTTGCCTACTTGGACGGCCTTGGATCAGAAGTTGAAATACCCAGTGAAGGGGAAGGTTGTTACAGTGTATGGTGAAGAGGAATACATGGTCAGTCATCTGCAGTCATTCTGATACCTTGAGATGGAAGGTGAATTCTTTGAGACTCTCTGTCAAGCTTTTGAAGCAATCCCCAGAGTCATGCTGTTGACTCTCTGTCCTCTGAAGTTACACGGCTCGCCTAGGATGGCCTCGAAAGATGCTCAAGCTGCGGTTGAAGAAGGAGGTAGTGCTATTTGGGGTCGACTCCACGATCTTCCTTTCAAATCGACAAGGCGGGTTTAGGCTTCACCATCAAAGGTCGAAGATGATGCCACGGCGTGCCGGCCAACTTCCTTTCCACATTAGCAGTGGAGTCCATGCTATGAAGGCGAAGACATCAACTTGACATCGGCAAATGGATCTTCCCAACTCGACAACGGAATCAGCAATTGGAAGACTGAAGACGTCATACCAATCTCCTTTAGACAGGAGTAATTGCTCTTGTTTTGTTTCGCTTTTCGTATTTTCTATGTTTTGAACAATAAACTTTAAAGCCTAGTGCCTTGCCCGGGGCATCGTGGCTCGTTGTGAGGTTATTATCATCATTTGCATATTTTCATTCAATAAAATCGTTGGACTTTTGTGTTTAAATGTTTCTTTCTTTTACTTTATCACCCCTTCAAAAAGCTATGTGTTTCTTACACACACCCACGTGATACACTGCAGAATCACTCCAAATCTCGTTGATAACAGCTATATTATTGCTAAATATGACTTCGATAATCCGATCTACCAAGCCAAAGACGAAGGTGAGGAAGATTGTGAAGTGCCGGAGAACTTGTTAGCTACTACAAGAAGAAGCGAGTTATCTGACCACACGAAGAGCAGTTGAGGTTGTGAATCTGGGTACTGATGAAGAAAGAAAAGAGATCAAGATAGGAGCGGGTCTTGAGAACAGTGTCAAAGGAAGATTGATTCAGATGCTACGAGACTACATCGAGGTTTTTACTTGGTCATACAAAGACATGCGAGTTTAGACAACGATATTGTGGTACACACTACCAACGAAAGTTGTCTCGATAAAGCAGAAGGTTAAGTCGTATCGTCACGAGATGTCGAGAGAAGATCAAAGAAGTTATAAACAGTTCAATGCCGATTTCCTAGCGTTACTTCTTATCCACGATGGGTTGCAAGCGTGGTGCCGTACCAAAGAAGGATGGTAAAATCGAATGTGTGTGGATTCTGAGAGATTTGAACAAAGCAAGTCAAAAGATGATTTTCCACTTCCTCATATTGATGTTACGGTTGACAACACCCAACATAAAGTTTTCTCCTTCATGGATGGTTTCTCCGGTTACAATCAGATCAAAATGGCTCACGAAGACATGGAAGACTACTTTTGTTACGGTGGGCACTTTCTTCTACAAAGTCATGCCGTTCGGGTTGAAGAACGAGCGCCACTTATCAATGTGCCATGGTGGCCTTATTTCATGACATGATCCATCACGAGATAGAGGTTTACGTCGATGAAATGATAGCTCGATCACGGTGAAGAGGAACATCTCGATCATTTGCGAAGTTGTTTGACATTGAAGAAGTACAAATTGAGACTTAACCTAACAAGTGCACTTTTGAGTCGGATCGATAAACTCACGGGGTTTGTTGTCGATAATAGAGGTATTGAAGTTGACCCGCCAAGGTCAAAGCTATCCAAGAAATGCCGACTCCCTTGAGAAGGAAGTCGGAGGATTCTTGGGCGTTTGAACTACATTGCGATTCATTGCACATCTAGCGCAACTTGTTAGCCAATCTTCAAATTCTTGAAGAAGATCAAGTAGTGGAATGGAGCAGCGATTGCCGGATCGCTTTTGACAAAATCAAGGAGTACCTACAGAATCCTCCTATCCTGATGCCGCCTACCGAAGGAAGACCTCTCATCATGTACTTGGCAGTGTTAGAGAACTCAATGGGGTGCGTGTTGGGGAAACATGATGAGTCCGGTCGAAAAGAGTATGCAATATACTACCTTAGCAAAAGTTTACGTTGTGAAACAAGATACTCACAGCTCGAGAAAACTTGCGGCGCTTTGGCTTGGGCTGCTCGCCGACTAAGACAGTATATGTTGACTCACACTACCTTATTCATTTCCAAGATGGATCCGATAAAATACATCTTTGAGAAACCAGCTCTCTCCGGAAGAATAGCAAGATGGCAAATGATCTTGACCGAATATGACATCGGTACACCTCTCGGCGATCAAAAGAAGCGTAGTAGCCGATCATTTGGCTCATCAAGCCGTAGATGACTATCGATCTATGCGATTCGAGTTTCAGACGAAGATGTTTTACTAATTCTTGTTGTGAAGAACGAACAGACGAAGGACACGAACAAGGATCCCGATGGACCATGGTCTTTGATGGAGCCTCAACGCGCTTGGCAATGGCATTAGCGATCATCACATCTCCTACAAGGACACACGCCATTCACCGAGACTTTGCTTGATTATACGAACAACATGGCGAATCTGAGCGTGCATCATGGGTATTAAAGTTGCTATTGACTTAAGAATCAAGTTCTTGCAAGTGTATGGAGACTCAGCTTTAGTGATCAGTCAGATTAAGGGCGAGTGGGACACGAATCATCCGAATCTCACTCCATACCGAGAGCATGTTCTAAGTTTGATCCCTATTTGAAGATTACTTTCAATCACATTCCACGAGAAGAAATCGGTTGGCGACGCATTGGCTACTATGTCATCTATGTTCAAGGTTAGATGGGACAACGAGGCTCCCCAGATCATCATTGAGAAGTTTGACGAATCAGCATATTGTTATGAGCTTGATACAGAAGAGAAACCTTGGTTCTTCGATGTGAAGAGGTATCTTGAGACTCGAATATCCAGAGGGCATCATCAATGATAAGAATTTTTGAGAAGGTTCGCATCCAAATTCTTCCTCGAATGACATCTTATACAAAGCGCAATCATGACTTGTGCTTACTCGTATGTGCCGGAAAAGCAGTGGGCGTATCATGGAAGAGTTACGAAGGCGCATTTGGTACTCACTCCGGTGGATATACTATGGCTAAGAAGATTACGAGCGGGTTACTATTGGTCCACCATGGGCGATTGTCACCGCTATGTTCGATCTTGTCACAAATGCCAGATATATGCAGACAAAGTGCACGTACCTCCAGTACCGTTGAATGTTTTAACAGCTCCTTGGACATTTGCAATGTGGGGCATTGATATGATCATAGAAATCAAGCCCACAGCATCCAACGGACATCGTTTCATCCTTGTGGCAATTGATTATTTCATCAAGTGGGTAGAAGCAGCCTCGTATGCATCTGTTACCAAGAATGTTGTGGCCCGATTCATCAAGCATAATCTTATCTATCGGTATGGCACTCCTGAAAGGATTATCACAGATAACGGTTCTAATCTCAACAACAAGATGATCACCGAACTCTGCACGCAGTTCAAGATCCAGCATCACAACTCTTCTCCATATCGGCCTAAGATGAATGGCGCAGTGGAAGCCGCCAATAAGAACATTAAAAAGATTATACAGAAGATGATAGTGACTTACAAAGATTGGCATGAGGTGTTACCATTTGCTCTCCATGGTTATCGCTTTGACACGAACATCTATAGGGCAACCCCTTCTCTCTTGTATAAGGTATGGGCAGTCCTACCCATTGAGGTTCGAGATACCCTCGACGAGTCCTCCGGGCCGAGTTAAGCGAGCGATTGGATCGGACTCGCCTCGACGGATCAATCGATTGATGAGAAGCGACTCGCATCTATCGCCATGGGCAAATCTATCGAAGCGAATGATCGGAGCATTTAACAAGAAAGTCAAGCACCGAGCCTACCAAGTCGGTGATCTAGTAGTCAAGCGCATCATTCTTCCACAAGGTGATCCCAGGGGCAAATGGACTCCCACCTATGAGGGACCATTGGTAGTTAAAACAGTATTTTCGGCGGAGCTATGATACTTAGCACCATGGATGGCGAAGACTTCCCACCTGTGAGCGGGCGTAGTCAAAAATACTACGCATAAACAAGACCCGCTAGGTCGGTGACCTAGGCAAAAATAAGGGCATCTGACGAACCAAGAGGTTCGGGAAAAGTTAAGGATATATGCAAAAAATGTACACGGCAAGTGAAAACACGAAAAGGCGGCTTGGGCAAAAAGGGGTATCCCGGTAGACTGAAAACCCGAAAGGGCGGTCTAGGCAAAAGTTAGGGATTTAAGCGTACGACTATGTCTCGTCCCGATCACCTATCTACAGACTACTATCAGCATTCAAGGTTCAAATGGCGAAAATCAGTCCACTCACTTTTTATGACAGCAAGGAGATGAGATAGTCGATATATATGAGTACTAGCATAGTTGGAACTTAACGAGATAGTTTCCGTATAGCTTTTCACTTTCTCTGTATACAAACTACTTGGCCATACGCCAGATTTGAAATAAATACAAGCTCTTTCTCTCCACAGTTCTTGCTATTTTGTTATTTTGCATAAAGTCCAATGTTTGCTTTGAATGATTATATGCATTTAACATTAAATATCTGCTTACAAACGTGCGAAAAGTAAACAAACAAAAGTAGTTACTGCAGGCTCCAGGAATTGAGATGGCGACAAAAGTCACTAAAATATTCCCCATGAGGCATGATCCCCAGAGTCACTTACCTCCCTAGGTGGAGTATATATGTCGGTACCGGCGGTGGTGCCACCCGACTTAATCAGTTACACGGTCTTGACGGTAACATTCCACCTAGCGAGGTGTTCATCCACGTAGAATATCTTTTAACAATTCCTCTTTTTCCCAATGCATTAGTATCTAGACTTGAAACTTGGTGGATAGTGCATCGGAGGAAGCCTACACCTCTTATTCCTCATCGGAGATTCCAGCGGGTTCCGATTCCTCTAACTCGGTTCCCCAACAACTATCAAACGCTCTCTAGCGGTACACACAAGATCCCGGTGGGCGCCCTCGATTTTTCCCAGCGGGGTCTATGCACAAGATCCTCCGAGGCCGCCCTCGATCTCTATCATCCTCAACGATATCTAGGCCCGAGATTTGGTCAGATAGTGCATCAGAGGAATCAAGGATATCTTTCTTCTCTTTCAAAAGCAGGGCTTTCCCCCACTTCATCCCCAAGCGAGTCGAAGTCCTCGAGCGGAGCATCACTTTCTTCAAGATGGATATGTTTTGAAATACCACAACATCTATCATTCATACATTATTCGTAAAAGTCATAATTTGTGCATATGTCATTCATACACATTGTCATGCATCATACTTTGCATAAAACTGACAAATTCCTATCAAAGCTTCTCTTGTTTTCTCTAAAACGGTGAAAGTCTCTTCTAAAAATAAGCGAGTCCGAGATTAATGCCGAAGCAGACGGAAAACTATCGAGCGACCGCCTAGTTGTCCTCGACAAGCGGTCCGGATTAATGCCGAAACCGACGGAAAACTATCGAGCGACCGCCAGCGTTGTCCTCCTACAACGGATCCGGATTAATGCGAAACCGGGGAAATATACGAGCGATCACCAATTATCCTCCGATATGCGTTGGACCAACACGAATCACAATAGAAGTTGTCCAAATTTTGCCAACTACTATCTCCTCGAGTAATCGGCGAAGATCTATTCTAACTCTCTCTTATTATCAGCAAACTACAAAGTCTAGCGTATGACTCAATTGCCTTGGATGGCATCTTAAGCCCATCTCAGACTACTTATCAATATTTCTCCATTTTTAGAATCTGCATATTTGGTTAAAAATCAATACAAACCAATAACTTTATTCAAAAATGAGCACGAAGTCTAACATACGACTCCCGCTGGATGGCATCTGTAAGCCCATCTCCATGCTCCTTTCACTCCCGAGGCGTCTCGAGTCCGGTACGGCTCACTCCCGGCATCGATCATTCGGATGGCATCTTAAGCCCATCTCAAGCGGTTTTCCTATCCACGCAACAATCTCGAGTCTAGCGTCGGCTCATTCTCCAGCAAAATCCCGACTTCTCCAAATGGCATCTATAAGCCCATTCCGCATCATCGATCAATGGCGGTGCAAATTTTCGGTGTACTCGGTGTTCGATCATCTTACCTCCGGTTCGAAGAAAGCATGCCAATCTAACCCTTCCATTACAAGAAGATTGAGCAGGGGCAGTATCATACCCCAAAATTTTCCCTCCTACTCCTCAAGACATTTCATACATCCATACTCGAGGATTTCTCAAGGGTTGATCGGACAAACTCTCTCTAGACAATCAACCCAAACTAGGGTTTGGAAATTCTCGGATCGGATGGACTTCAACATCTCCAATGGTCATCATGCCTCCTCATATGCTTCAAGATCCTCCATATCAAGTTTCAAGCCTCACAATCAAGTTTCCTCAGACAATTGCTCAGATGGTTGAAAATCAGTTCTATTGATCAAAAAGTCAAGCTGTGGTCAACATACTGTCAAAATTTCGATTTTTGGTCAACATCCTCATTTTGAGGTGGTATTCATCATTTGATCAAGGGTTGATCATGATTCATCAAGAAAACTCAAGATTTGCTCAAAGTCAAACTTTCCAAATTAGGGTTTTAGTGAAAAGTCAACTAAACTTTGGTGAGCATAACTTCTTCATAATTTCTCGAGATATTTTCCAACACCACTTGTTTTGAAGGAAATTCAATTCTCTACAACTTCATGTCTCACAAGAATGTTCAAAAAATGCTTCATTTAGAGGATATGGATCAAGACATTTCAAGTCCTTTTCAAAGTCAACAAAAAGTCAACTTTTTGTTTTGAAGATATATTGAGCATGGTAACTCAATTGAGATGAAACTAAAGAGGTTGTTTAGAGGACTGCTAGAGATTTCTAAAAGTCCAAGAACACTCAAAATGTGGAAAATTGAGCAAGATACACTATTGAGAAGTTTGGCATTTTGAACAATTGCACAAAAGGAGATATTGGTCAAAATGCAATTTTTCAAAATGGGCCTATAATTTTACTATCCAAACTTGGTCATAATATTATCATGACCTATTGATGCTTTACGACCATTTTCTATTTTATTGATTTATTTTTGAATTTAAAACCATTTAATTCAAATTTAAATTATATAAAATATGAAAACAAGATATTTTTCAAAAGTTGGATTTTGAACAAACTTGAGGTCCAAGATAGCCCATAACAATTGCCAAATTCGTGCTAGCCTCTTACATGGAAGGAAAATCAAATTTTTCCAAAATTTGATTTTATTTGAAAAATTTATTACATTCAATATCAATATTTTTCCTTCTTTTTGCTCGGATTGCACTCTATAAATACCCGACATTGCCAAGAACAAGACACGAAACCATAGCCCTTACAACAACCCCACTTTGCTCAAAATTTTCATAAACTTGTGAAAATCGAATTCTAATTAGCGCCACTTTCAGCCAAAGCCATCCATCAAACGTGTTCTTGAGGTTCCGAGGCCAAAACCATCTCACTTGAAGCCAAGGCGCCTAGAACTCGACCTATAGCACTCTCGATTTGGTAAACTTTTGAAATTCAAAATTCTTTATTCATGCGTTGTTAATGCTTTTTGTGTGTTTGTTTGTGTTGGGATGTTCATTAGAATGTATTTGATACCTTACATGCAAGCATATCGTAGAAATCATCAATTGCCATTGTTAGGCGGTTCGTGTTCTTTTCTTGAAACTCATTACGGGCCGATTCAACACAAATGGATGCCACCATTGAATTATTTGAGGTCGAATTAGGGGCGGGTTACCCTGTGCTTTGATTTTGGCTATTTTGCGTTTTAGAAAAGCGACTTGGAGAAGATGATCGGCGTTAGGGTTAGATGGTGACTCGGTGACTCCTATTTGCTACGTGGCGTGATGGCGCTCTCGATTCGCTCACGTATTCAAGCGGGACTGCGCGTGTGTTTGATTTTTAAATATCGGGACACGTGCGATTATATACACACGTTTGTATTTTCATAACACCAAGGCAAGCCAGCTCAGTTGGTCACGTGTTAGTGGATTTCTGCAAAGGACATGGGTTCGAATCCTGGCATGTCCACTTTCTTTTACTACTTTACAATGACTTGTTTTTTCTTTTTATTTTATATTTTCTTTAATATTTTCATACCATTTATTTTATCTTCTATAATTTTTATCATGCATTTAAATAAACCCAAAAATATTTATTTTTTTGCATACTCATCAAAACAATGTTTATTTAATTTATAAAATTAAAATTTTTTTTTTTTTTGCATGCATGTTTAATTTAATTATTAATTTATCATTTAAATCCCTTTTAATTGCATTTTAATTATTAGATTAACTCCAAAAAACCCCAAAAATTTATTTTAGCATACTAATGTTATTTCTAGCATGAAACATTTTTTCTCATTCAAAAATTATTATTCTTACTAACGTTTTTCCTCTTATTCGATTTCCTCGTATTTTCCAATTCTTCATCTTTTCACAGGTTATCCCGTTTCGGACGATTTCTTTTTATCGTTTTCTTTTTTCCAATTATGTAATTGCCAATGGGATGTAATAGTTTAATTAGGAATTTTATTTTCCGCATTTTTCTTATTATGTAACTGCCCCAAAGCCATGTAATAGCGTAGGACTTTACGTTTCCGCACTTTACTTTCCGCAATTTACTTTCCGCACCCTATAAATTGTTAGTAATTAGGCGTGTATGGCAAGATAAAATTGGAGATAGATCACTACTAATTTGCAAGATAATATATCCGAATTTGACACACTCCTTTCACACATGCACCCCTTAGGGTAATTCTCTCTCGTTGCTTTTACGAATACAAATGGTCATGTCCCTCGAACGTAGAGGTATCCTAGCACTGTTGCCTACAAATATATCATCATAGTCCCTTCGATACAAAGATCATAGACCCACGATGTCGCCTACGAATACATGATCTTGACCCTCGATTGTTGCCTACGAAAAGTGATGATCGTCCCTACGAATGTGCTAGGATACTTCCTACAAGTTGCTTTCTATGACCATCCGATGTCCCTTCGAATGTCCCTTTACATCCAATGAATAGGGTTACCTACCAACTAATGGTATGGATAGCACTACTCTAAAGGAAGGTAAAATAACACGAAAACGGCCAATTCTGAGTAAGTAATAAGACTTTTAGTTGCTTGCTCTTTCAAAATGCTTTTCACACCACACATTTTTGTCAAAATTCAAACTCTTTTCAAAAACGAAACATTTTCGAACACTTTGGATACATTCCTACATGAATCATTACAAAGTCAAAGCGAAATTCCTTTTCAAAACATCTTTTCAAACGCACATAAAGCAATTTTTAAAATGATCTAAGAGCAACTAAGAGCCCGTAGATAACTACGGATGGAAAGGGATGCTAATGCCTTCCCTTTTCATAACCTTCTCCCTTACTCAGAATCTAACGAAGGTCTTTTCCTGTTCTTTTCACCTTCCCTTAATTGGATAAAAGAAAAGTCGGTGGCGACTCTTGCTATCCGCAACATTTGCGATACAAAAATCTCAAAGTCAGTTCACCGTGTTACAGGCATGATTGGGAATTTCTAAAACCAATTCTTTGAGTTGAGAAGATACACCCATTAAGTTGATTCGGATAGTCTTTCTAGAAGCCATAATCCTACAAAGCGAGCAAAGATAAATTCCTAGGTCATTGAAATAGTTAGAGATGATATGCAATGCAAATGATGTCATGATGTCATGTTTGGCACACCAAACAAATCACACAATGAGCCTAGGTTTAAGGCTTGCATGAGGTATGGGTGATTACCCACCAAATTTTGAGTTGGTTCATCATGTCCTATAATAGTAACAGGTTCTAGGAATCTCATATCATTGATCTTTCTCGGGCGTTTATTTCAATCGACTACCAAGTGGTCGACGAAAATATCCCAAAGTATGATCTTAATGGCGTAGCATCGGTATCAACCAACCTCGGTCTACACCAAAGGCCATCTCACAACTTTCTAATGGCCAAGATGGGTCGATTAAGGTTCTAAAAGTTTAGTTAGTGCTTGATGACACCATGCGAAGCCAAATACTATCCTCAACTTGGGAATGAGAAGCATCGGGACATCAGGTGTCACACTAACGTAGCCATCATGTTGACCGTTTGGTATCGCCAGTGTGACGATCTAATGCTAGTTACCTAAAAGGAAACGGTTGGGTGTAGGATCCCCAACAATATAATACCCAAGCAACCCTTAAAGATAAAGCAAGAAAATCAAGCGAGCGGTAAAGATGATCTAAATATCCCTAAGGTAATTCTCTCTTTTAGGGTGCATTCCCAGTGTCGCCGATTACATGTCTGGTGAAGCGACTTTGAGGTTTTGTATCACAAATGTTGCGGATAGCAAGTCGCCACCGACTTTTCTTTTATCCAATTAAGGAAGGTGAAAAGAGCGAGGAAAAGACCATCGTTAGATTATGAGTAAGGGAGAAGGTTATGAAAAGGGAAGGTATTAGCACCCTTTTCCATCCGTAGTTATCTACGGGCTCTTAGTTGCTCTTAGATCATTTTAAAAATTGCTTTCTGTGCGTTTGAAAAGATGTTTTAAAAAGGAATTTCCCTTTGACTTTGTAATGATTCATGTAGGAATGTATACAAAGTGTTCGGAAATGTTTCATTTTTGAAAAGAGTTTGAATTTTGAAAAAAGTGTGTGGTGTGAAAAGCATTTTGAAAGAGCAAGCAACTAAAAGTCTTATTACTTACTCAGAATTGGCCGTTTTCGTGTTATTTTACGTTCCTTTAAAGTAGTGCTATCCATACCATTAGTTGGTAGGTAACCCTATTCATTGGATGTAAAGGGACATTCGAAGGGACATCGGATGGTCATAGAAAGCAACTTGTAGGAAGTATCCTAGCACATTCGTAGGGACGATCATCACTTTTCGTAGGCAACAATCGAGGGTCAACATCATGTATTCGTAGGCAACATCATGGGTCTATGATCTTTGTATCGAAGGGACTATGATGATATATTTGTAAACAGCGGTGCTAGGATACCTCGTTCGAGGACATGACCATTTGTATTCGTAAAGGCAACGAGAGAATTACCCTAAGGGGTGCATGTGTGAAAGGTGTGTCAAATTCGGATATATTATCTTGCAAATTAGTAGTGATCTATGTCCAATTTTATCTTTCCATACGCCTAGTTACTAGCGGTTTATAGGGTGGAAAGTAAATTGCGGAAAGTAAAGTCTTAAACGTAAAGTCCTACGCTATTACATGGCTTTAGGCGATTACATAATAAGAAAAATGCGGAAAATAAAATTCCTAATTAAACTATTACATCCCATAGGATATTACATAATTGGAAAAAAGCGATAAAAGAAATCGTCCAAGCGGGATAACTTTGTGAAAAGATGAGAAATCGGAAAATACGAAATCGAATAAGAGGAAATTGTTAGTGAAAATAATAATTTTTGAATGGGAAAAAGTTTTCATGCTGGAAATAACATTAATATGCTAAAATAATTTTTTGGGATTTTTTAGGGTTAATTTAATAATTAAAATGCAATTAAATGTGATTTAAATGATAAATTGGCAATTAAATTAAATATGCATGCAAAAATAATATTTTTAATTTTATAAATTAAATAAACATTTTCTGAAAATAATGCAAAAAGAAAAATATTTTTTGATGTTTTTAATGCATGATAAAAAAAATTATTGAAAAGAAATTAAAATGGATGCAAACATTAAGAAAAATATGAAAATATAAGAAAAATGTGAAGTTTGTAAAAAAAGAAAGGAAAACCGGTCCTGGCAGGGGTTGAACTCATGACCCTTGAGAGAATCTCCTCCATCCAATGCCTTAACCACTGAGCCACATGACACTTGGTGTTTGTAAAACCAAACCAAACGTTTTTGAATGATTACGTGTCTTGGATATTTTGAAAAAATCAAACACGATCGGCAGGCCGATCCTTACATACGAGCGAATCAAATCGCTCCATCTCGCCCATGATGTCATACCCCAAAATTTTCCCTCCTACTTCTCAAGATCTTTCATACATCCATACTCAAGGATTCCTCGAGGTTGATCGACAAACCCTCTGAACAATCAACTCAAACTAGGGTTTGGCAATTTCGAGATCAAGATGGACTTCCACACCTCAATGTTCATCATGCCTCCTCATATGCTTCATAGATTCTCCATGTCAAGTTTCAGGCCTCAGAGGTCAAAGTTCCTCAGACAATTGCTCAGATGGTTGAAAATCAGTTGTATTGGACAAAAAGTCAACTATGGTCAACATACAGTCAAAACTTCTAATCTTTGGTCAACATCCTCATTTTGAAGTGATATTCATCATTTGATAAAGGGTTGATCATGATTCATCAAGAAAACTCAAGATTTAATCAAAAGTCAAACTTTCCAAATTAGGGTTTCTAGTGAGAAGTCAACTGAACTTTGACTGAGCATAACTTCTTCATACTTTCTCAGAAATTTTTCCATCACCTCTTGTTTTGAAGGAAATTCAATTCTCTACAACTTCATGTCTCACAAGAATGTTCAAAAAATGCTTCATTTGGAAGGTATGGATCAAAACATTACAGGTCCTTTTCAAAGTCAACAAAAAGTCAACATTTTGTTTTGAAGATATATTGAGCATGGAAATTCCAATTGAGATGAAACCAAAGAGGTTGTTTAGAGGACTCCTAGAGCTTTCTAAAAAGTCCAAGAACATGCAAAAATGTGGAAAATTGAGCAAAATACACTATTCAGAAGTTGGGCATTTTTGAGCAATTGCACAAAAGGAGATATTGGTCAAAATGCAAAATTTTCCAAATGGGCCTATAATCTTATGATCCAAACTTGTTCATGATGTTATTTGTGACCCATTAATGCTTGGCCATGGCAATTTTCTATTTTATTAATTTATTTTTGGATTTAAAACCATTTAATTCAAAATTAAATTATATAAAATATGAAAATAAGATATTTTTCCAAAAGGAGTGATTTTATATCATACTTGAGGTCCAAGGAAGCCCATGATACATACCAATTTCGTGCTTGATCATTCATTTAAGAAAATCAAATTTCTTTCAAAAATTTGATTTTATTTGAAAATATTCAATGCATTCAAAACCAAATCTTTTTCCTTGTTTTCTCTCTAATCCATTCTATAAATAGCCGTGTATCACAAAACCACGAAACCCTAGCCCCATACCACCCTCTCTTTGCCAAAATTTTTCAAGGATTCTCAAAATCGAGTTTTGATTTTCATTTTTTCAAGACAAACAAACCATCCAATCTTGTTCACGAGGTCTCCGTGGCAATCCCATCCTCACATCCATTGTTTGCCGGATCGTGTTCTTGGACTCTCACGGTTTGGTAAACTCACCAATTTGATTTTCTTTTCCATGCGTTATTAATTGTTTTCGTGTGTTTGAATAGATTCGAGCATCAAATAGATCATGAATGATGCCTTTCATGCAAGCTTAGGCGTAAGCGTAAATCACCATTGCTAGGGCATTTTGGTTTGTTTCGTTCGAGCCAGGTGTTCTGAGCACTTTCGGGAAAACTAATGCCACCAATGGATTCCACGGTTTGCGGGTTTGAGCAATCGGAGGGCGACGAGCTAGGGCTCCGGCGTCGTTGAATGCATTGACTCCGGCGTGGGCTTGCGTGGCGCGAGGAGGCATCCTGATTCGTCCATCCATTCAACGGGGACCCCACAAGGCTGATTGTGTTTAAAATATAACCATGACGCGTCATCCTTTAAAAACAATTGATTTTGTTTTTAAAACACGGGCCACTTGTCCCGATGGTTAAGGCGCTAGTTGTTGGTGGATACCCTTCATGGTCCGAGTTCGAATCAGCCTGGGACAAGTTTTGTTTCTCTTTTTCACAAACTTCAACTATTTTCCTATTTTCCATGTTTTCCTATTTTCTTAATATTTTGCATTCATTTTAATTTATTTCAATAATTTCTATCATGCATTAAAAAACACCAAAAAATATTTTTATTTTTTGCATTATTTCCAGAAAATATTTATTTAATTTATAAAATTAAAAAATATTATTTTGCATGCATATTTAATTTTATTTCTAATTTATCATTTAAATAACATTTAATTAGTTTTTAATTATTAAATTAACTCCAAAAAATCCCAAAAAATTATTTTAGCATATTAATATTGTTTCTTGCATGAAATATTTTTTCTCATTTAAAAACTATTATTTTTACTAACACTTTCCTCTTATTCGATTTCCTCGTATTTTCCGATTTCTCATCTTTTCACAGGTATCCCGTTTCGGACGATTTCTTTTTATCGTTTTCTTTTTCCAATTATGTAATTGCTTATGGGATGTAATAGTTTAATTAGGGCTTTTATTTTCCGCATTTTAAATTATGTATCTGCCCCAAAGCCATGTAATAGCGTAGGACATTTACATTCCGCACTTTACTTTCCGCAATTTACTTTCCGCACCCTATAAACTGCTAGTAACTAGGCGTGTATGGCAAGATAAAATTGAACATAGCTCATTCGTAATTGCAAGATAATATATCAGAATCGACACACTCTTTTCACACATGCACCCCCTTAGGGTAATTCTCTCTCGTGCCTTTACGATTATAAATGGTCATGTCCCTCGAGCGTAGAGGTATTCTAGCACTATCGCCTTCAAAACAAATCATCATAGTCCCTTCGATACAAAGATCATAGACCCACGATGTCGCCTCCGAATACATGATCTTGACCCTCGATTGTCGCCTACGAAAAAATGATGATAGTCCCGGATGTGCTAGGATACTTCCTGATTGCCTTCTATGACCATCAGATGTCCCTTTGAATGTCCGCTTACATCCAACGAATAGGGTTACCTACTAACTAATGGTATGGATAACACTACTCTAAAGGCGTAAAATAATACAAAAAAATGACCAATTCTGAGTAGGTAATAAGACTTTTAGTTGCTTGCTCTATCAAATACTTTTTACACCACACACTTTTGTCAAAGTTCAAACTCTTTTCAAAACAAAACATTTCTGAACACTTTGTATACATTCCTACATGAATCATTACAAAGTCAAAGCGAAATGTCTTTTCAAAATATTCTTGTCAAACACACAGAAAACAATTTTTTAAAGTGATCTAAGAGCAACTAAGAGCCCGTAGATAACTACGGATGAAAAGGGGTGCTAATACCTTCCCTTTTCATAACCTTCTCCACTCGAGAATCTAACGAAGGTCTTTTACGTACTTTTACCTTCCCTTAATTGGATAAAAGAAAAGTCGGTGGCGACTCTTGCTATCCGCATATTTGCGATACAAAAATCTCAAAGTCGAGTTCACGTATTCTGACCGACTCCTCGGGTCAACAAAGTCCACGGCGGGCCTAGCTCGGTCGTCTTCTCCGGCGACCTCGATCATCAAACTGAAAAATACGAAATAAAGAAGCAGAGGTACCCTACCACCCTAAATCGAGGCTGCAATCTCAATGGTGGCATTAGTTTTGGCTAAATTGTCACACTTTGAGTTTGAAGGAGATAACCTAAATTGCCCTAACAATGGCAGTTGATGTTCTCCACGTGCAAGCTTGCATGAGATGTATCATACATGATCTAATCATCGTCCTGAACACATACAAATAGCCAAAAGCAATTAATAGTGCATGAAATCGGAAAATCGAATTCAAAACTACTACCAAGTTGTTGTAGATTGAGTTAAGGCGGTCTTGGCTTCAAGTGAGAGATGGTTTCGATTGCTGGGAACCTCAGGAGAGTGTTTGGATGGTTGGTTTGCCTTGAAACCTGCTAGAATTTGGAATTCGAATTTTGACAATTTGAGAAAAAATTTGACAAAATAAGGGTTATGTATGGGGCTAGGGTTTCGTTCCTTTTGTTGTGTGTAATGCTGGGTATTTATAGTGTGATTTGGGATGGCAAAGATAGTGAAAAAATATTTGATCTTGAATGTGCATTTATTTCTTTCAAATAAAATCAAATAAAAAATTTTGATTTTCCTTCCATGTAAGAGGCTAGCAAATTTGGAAATTGTCATGGGCTATCTTGGGCCTCAAGTTTGATCAAAATCAATCCTCTTGAAAAAATATCTTGTTTTCATATTTTATATAATTTAAATTTGAATTAAATGGTTTTAAATTCAAAATAAATCAATAAAATAGAAAATTGACATAGCCAACATCAATAGGTCACAAATAATATTATGATCAAGTTTGAATCATAAAATTATAGGCCCATTTGGAAAAAAATGCATTTTGACAAATATCTCCTTTTGTGCAATTGTTCAAAAATGCCCAACTTCTGAATAGTGCATCTTGCTCAATTTTCCATATTTTTTAGTGTTCTTGGACTTTTTGGAAATATCTAAGAGTCCTCTAACCAACCTCTTTGGTTTCATCTCAATTGGAGTTACCATGCTCAATATATCTTCAAAACAAAAAGTTAACTTTTTGTTGACTTTGAAAAGGACTTGTAATGTCTTGATCCATACCTTCCAAATGAAGCATTTTTTGAACATTCTTGTGAGACATGAAGTTGTAGAGAATTGAATTTCCATCAAAATGAGAGGTGGTGGAAAACTTTCTGATAAAGTATGAAGAAGTTATGATCAGTCAAAGTTTGGTTGACTTTTCACTAAGAAACCCTAATTTGGAAAGTTTGACTTTTGAGCAAATCTTGAGTTTTCTTGATGAATCATGATTAACCCTTGATCAAATGATGAATGTAACTTCAAAATGAGGATGTTGACCAAAAATCGAGTTGTTTTGTTGTATGTTGACCACGATTGACTTTTTGTCAATCTTGATTTTCAACCATCTGAGCAATTGTTTGAGGAAAGTTGACCTGTGAGGCTTGAAACTTGACATGGAGAATCTTTGAAGCATATGATGAGGCATAATGACCATTGGGGATGTTGGAAGTCCATCTGGATCTGAGAATTGCCAAACCCTAGTTTGGGTTGATTGTCTAGGAAAGGGTTTGTCGATCGACCCTTGAGAAATCTTGGAGTATGGATGTATGAAATGTTCTTGAGAAATTGAAGGGTAAATTTTGGGGTATGACAACAAGCATGTTCAAAAAATGCTTCATTTTGAAGATATGGATCAAAACATTACAGGTCCTTTTCAAAGTCAACAAAAAGTCAACTTTTTGTAATGAAGATTTATTGAGCATGGTAACTCCAATTGAGATGAAACCAAAGAGGTTGTTTAGAGGACATCTAGAGCTTTCTAAAAAGTCCAAGAACATTCAAAAATGTGAAAAATTGAGCAAAATACACCTTGCACAAGTTGGGCATTTTTGAAGAAGTGCACAAAGAGAGATACTTGTCAAAATCAAAATTTTGCAAATGGCCTACTTTTCCTCATTCAAACTTGTTTGTTAGACAATTTGGAACATCCAAGCCCAATGCCACGAATTTTAGCTTTATTTTCCTATTTAATTTGGATTTTATTAATTTAAATACAAATTAAATTAAAAATAATATAAAATCAAAATTAAATGCAAAATTGATTTTCTCTCATTCTTGAGATCCAAGTAACTCACACAGTAGCAAATTTGAAATTTGCATTGATTTAACAAGAAATTTAAGAAATTGGATCAAATAAGGAAGATTTGATTTTGTATAAAATCAAATAATCTTTGCATTGATTGATCATTATTTGTTCCTCAAATCATTCAATTTCCATCCATTATAAATATACAATGCCTACAAACAAGAAAGAACGAGAAAAATTGCTCCAAGAACCTAACCTAAAGTCAAAAACTCGTGCACTTCAAGTAACTAGCAGCCCTAGTTTTGTTTGGTTTCAGCCGATTCTAATCATCCAAACACGTTCCTTGAAGCCTCTTGAGTGATTCCAGACCTTTACAACATTCAAAAGCATCAAGAATCACAAAATCCGGTTTGGTTTGTTCTTATTTTTTCAAAATCGAATTTTATTTCTCTTGCATTTTAACATGTTTTGATGTTTGTTTCGTGCTTAGAATAAGGTTTGCAAGCTTTACGGGTCATCAATTGAATTTTCGTGGCCTAAAGCATGATTCACCATGATTAGGGTTTTATGAACCGATTTGGGGTTTCTCTAAATAGGAAAAATTGGACCAAACCGATGCCACCGGATGATCGGTGGACCAAAGCAGATCGAACCATGGCTTTAGATTTCATTTATATTACGTGTATGTGATTTTTGATATTTGCGGGGGCCATAGCGTCGAGTTCAATGGCGCTAAATTTCAATTTCAAATGAAGATGATGTTCTTGGCGGTTTCGATTCCTAGGGCGTTTTCATTCAAAAGCGAACTCGTTTCATTGTTATGACAACAAGTGCGCTTTGGTCCATTGGTAAGGCAAGGGCGTGTTTTCCACCAAGGGGCACCAGTTCGATTCCACCATGGCAATATATTTTGCTCTTTACAAACTAACTTTTTTCATATTTTCTATTTTCTTTTAATATTTTCATTCTATTTAATTTATCTTCAAATATTTTTATCATGCATCTAAAAAACACCAAAAATATTTATTTTTGCATAGTCATCAGAAAAATACTTATTTAATTTTTAGCATTAAAAATATTATTTTGCATGCATATTTTATTTAATTGCTAATTAACCATTAAATTGACTATTAATTGCATTTAAATTATCAAATCAATTCAAAAATTACCAAAATTTATCTTATCATATTAATGTCATTATTTGCCTAAAATCTTTTCCTCATTCAAAAATCATGTTTCTACTAACATTTTCTTCTTATGCAATTTTCTCGTATTTTAGATTATGTATTTGTTTCGAGGTTGTAACGTTTGACATTTTTATCGCTTTTCTTTTCAAATTATGTAGCGCCTATGGGATGTAATAGTTTAATTAGGACTTTTATTTTCCGCACTCTTATTATGTATACGTGTCATACCCCAAAATTTGCCCTCAATTTCTCAAGAACATTTCATACATCCATACTCCAAGATTTCTCGAGGGTTGATCAGACAAACCCTCTCTGACAATCAACCTAAACTAGGGTTTGACAATTCTCGGATCGGATGGACTTCCAATATCCCCAATGGTCATTATGCCTCCTCATATGCTTCAAAGATTCTCCATGTCAAGTTTCAAGCCTCACGGTCAACTTTCCTCGAACAATTGCTCGGATGGTTGAAAATTAGTTGTATTGGACAAAAGTCAATTGTGGTCAACATCGGTCAAAACTTGATTTTGGTCAACATCCTCATTTTGAAGTTACATTCATCATTTGATCAAGGGTTGATCATGATTCATCAAGAAAACTCAAGATTTGCTCAAAAGTCAAACTTTCCAAATTAGGGTTTCTTAGTGAAAAGTCAACCAAACTTTGACTGATCATAACTTCTTCATACTTTATCAAAAAAAATTTCACCACCTCTCATTTTGAAGGAAATTCAATTCTCTTCAACTTCATGTCTCACAAGAATGTTCACAAAATGCTTCATTTGGAAGGTATGGATCAAGACATTACAAGTCCTTTTCAAAGTCAACAAAAAGTCAACTTTTTGTTTTGCAGATATATTGAGCATGGTAACTCCAATTGAGATGAAACCAAATAGGTTGGTTAGAGGACTCTTATAGCTTTCCAAAAAGTCCAAGAACACTCAAAAATGTGGAAAATTAAGCAAGATGCACTATTCAGAAGTTGGGCATTTTTGAACAATTGCACAAAAGGAGATATTTGTCAAAATGCAATTTTTTCCAAATGGGCCTATAATTTTATGATTCAAACTTGATCATAATATTATTTGTGACCTATTGATGCTTGGCCATGTCAATTTTCTATTTTATTGATTTATTTTTGAATTTAAAACCATTTAATTCAAATTTAAATTATATAAAATATGAAAACAAGATATTTTTTCAAGAGGATTGGATTTTGATCAAACTTGAGGCCCAAGATAGCCCATGACAATTGCCAAATTCGTGCTAGCCTCTTACATGGAAGGAAAATCAAATTTTTCCAAAATTTGATTTTATTTAACAATAAATGCACATTCAAGATCAAATATTTTTCACTCTCTTTGCCATCCCAAATCACTCTATAAATACCCGACACACAACAAAGAAGCGAAACCCTAGCCCCATACACAACCCTTATTTTGTCAAATTTTTCTCATATTGTCAAAATTGAATTCCAAATTCTAGCGGTTTCAAGGCAAGATAACCATCAAACATCCTACGAGGTTCCCAAGAAAAAGCAACTCTTACTCGAAGCAAAACTCCCGAATCGTGCCTACACATTGCTCCGATTTGGTATTTTTCTCAATTTTGGTTTCTTGATTCATGCGTATTTAAGCTGTTTTGTTTGCATATTTGAACTCGGGACATCCATTAGAATGCATTTGAATCATTACATGTAAGCTTGCGTCCGAATCCATATTGCCATTGTTAGGGTTCAAAAGCGGAAAGCTTGAAAGCTTATCCGGGGCGATTCGAGGCGAGAGGACCTCACCATCGTGTTCGCGACCCTCGATTTAGGGGTAGGGTCCCCTTTCTCTTATTTGCGTTATGTTGCGGGTTTGGGTTTGCCTGGCGGAGAAGGCGGAGCTAGGGCTCGGCGTCGTGACGGTTGACTCGGTGGAGGCAGTGGCACAATCACACACTCGATTCGCTCCCTCGTTCTACTTGGACCCCACTGTGTTGTGTTTTGACTTCACAAATCGGGGACACGTTTACATATTTAATCCAACGCTTCAATTATCAAACACAAATTGTCATACCCCAAAATTGCCCTCCATCTTCTCAAGACATTCCATACATCCATACTCGAGGATCCTCGAGGTTGATCGGACAAACCTTCTCCTAGACAATCGACCCAAACTAGGGTTTGGTATTTCTCGACTCGGATGGACTTCCAACATCTCAATGTTCATCATGCCTCCTCATATGCTTCAAAGATTCTCCATGTCAAGTTTCAAGCCTCATGAGTCAAGATTGCTCGGACAATTGCTCGGATGGTTGGAAATCGGTTGTATGGACGAAAAGTCAAGCTATGGTCAACATCTGATCAAACTTCATATTTTTGGTCAAAATCCTCATTTTGAAGTTACATTCATCATTTGATCAAGGGTTGATCATGATTCATCAAGAAAACTCAAGATTTGCTCAAAGTCAAACTTTCCAAATTAGGGTTTAGGTGAAAAGTCAACTAAACTTTGGTGATCATAACTTTCTCATACTTTCTCGAAATTTTCCACCACCTCTTGTTTTGAAGGAAATTCAATTCTCTACAACATCATGTCTCACAAGAATGTCAAAAATGCTTCATTTGAAAGGTATGGCTCAAAACATTCTGGTCATTTTCAAAGTCAACAAAAGTCAACTTTTGTTTTGAAGATATATTGAGCATGGAAACTCAATTGAGATGAACCCAAATGGGTTGGTTAGAGGACTCTTAGAGCTTTCAAAAAGTCCAGAACATGCAAAAATGTGGAAAATTGAGCAAGATACACTATTCGGAAGTTGGGCGATTTTGAATGATTGCCTAAAAGGACATTTGGTCAAAATGCAAATTTTTCCAAATGGGCCTAAAATCTTTGATCCAAACTTGTTCATGACATTATTATTGACCCATAAATGCTTGGCCATGGTAATTTTCTATTTTATGATTTATATTTGAATTTTAAGACATTTAATTCAAAAATAAATTATATAAAATATGAAAATTAAGTATTTTTTCAAAAGGAATGGATTTATATCATGCTTGGAGTCCAAGAAAGCCCAATATTCATACCAAATTCGTGCTAGCCATGGAATTAGGAGAAAATCAATTTTTCAAATATTTGATTTTTTTAATGAAAAATATTTGCACATTGATGGAGCAATCTTTTCCTCCTTTTGCCATCGAACTTTCTCTATAAATGCTCAGCAAGATCACAAGCCAGCAACACGAAACCCTAGCCCTTGCACTAACCCTTATTCTTGCAAAATTTTTCCAAGAAACTTGAAAATTCGAGTTTTGTTTTCCATACTTTCCGCCTCTCGACCATCCAAGCGTACTCGGGGTAAGTATGAGTAAGAATACACTCTTATCATTGATCAAAGCAAGTGAATCGATGCATATACATACATACATATTCAATTTTTCTTGATTTTTGCATCTTATTATTCTGCTTGTGTTAATCGATTCTAATGCCTTTTTTGTGTTCATGAGACTCCATAGACTCGATCTGGGCAATCGTTCTTGGTTTTGAGCGTCAAAATCGTATAATGCCATTACTAGGGTTTTGATTGTGAGCTTGAACGGCTGTCTGAGATTCGATCAAAACTAATGCCATCAATGGACTCGGAAGGTCCGATTTAGGTGGACAAGGTCTTCCTTTTCCTTTTATTAGCGTTATTTTGCGGGTTTTGTGATTTTGTTCATCGGAGAAGGCAATAGGAGCTAGGGCTCGGCGTCGTGAACCGTTGACTCGGCGGCGTGCGTGGCATCATCGTGCTCTCGATTTGCTCGTTCATAAGTCAAAGGACCCCACTTGCATTGCGCATTGAATTTCAAAAGCCATGACACGTATTCATTCAAAACAATTCCTTGTATTTTCCGGACACAAAGACACGTTGTCGATGGCTAAGGCGTGGCATGTGCAAGATACTCTCAATGGTCCGAGGTTCAAGTCACAGCAAGACCAATTCTCTTTCCTTTTCTCAAACTTCACTTTTCCATATTTTCATATATTTTCTTATTTTAATATTTTACATTATTTTTAATTCTTTTCATAATTTTATTTCTACATTAAAAATCACCAAAAATTATTTTTCTTTTGCATTATCTTAGAAAATCTTTATTTAATTTATAAAATTAAAAATACAATTTTGCATGCATATTTATTTTATTCATAATTTTGCATTTTAGTTACTTTTAATTAGTTTTAAATTATTAAATTGCATCTAAAAATCCCAAAAATTATTTTAGCATATTTATATTATTTCCAGCATGTCATATTTTTCTCATTCAAAATTTGCATTTTCTAACATTTTCTCTTATTTCGATTTCATCATATTTTAGATTTCTCTTATCGTTTCACGAGTTCTTCCGCTTGACGTTTCTTTACCGTTTTCATGTTTTCCAATAATGTAGCTGTATATGGGATGTAATAGTTTAAATTAGGTTTTATTTTCCATAAGTTTAAATTATGTATACGCCCCAAAGCCATGTAATAGCGTGGGACATTTACCTTTCGCATCTTTACATTACGCATTTTACTTTCCGCACCCTATAAGCGCTAGTAATTAGGCGTGTATGGCAAGATAAAATTGAACATAACTCACTCTTAATTTCAAGATAACATATAAAATCAACACACTCTTTCACACACACCTTAGGGTAACTCTCTCGATGCCTTCGGTTTCAAATGGTCATGTCCCTCGAGCGTAGAGGTATTCTACACCGTTGCCTTCAAAACAAATCATCATAGTCCCTTGATACAAAGATCATAAGACCCACGATGTCGCCTCCGAATACATGATCTTGACCCTCGATTATCGCCTCGAAAATGATGATAGTCCGGATGTGCTAGGATACTTCCTACAAGTTGCTTTATGACCATCCGATGTCCCTTGAATGTCCGCTTACATCCAATGAATGGAGTTACCTACCAACTAATGGTATGGATAGCGCTATTCTAAAGGGCGTAAAATAACACGGCGACCAATTACGAGTGGGTAATAAGACTTTTAGTTGCTTGCTCTATCAAAATACTTTTCACACCTCACACTTTTGTCAAAGTTCAAACTCTTTTAAAAAAGCGAAACATTTCGAACACTTTGTATATATTCCTACATGAATCATTACAAAGTAAAAATGCCTTTTCAAAACATTTTTGTCAAACACACGAAGCACAATTTTAAAGTGATCTAGAGCAACTAAGAGCCCGTAGATAACTACGGATGGAAAGGGGTGCTAATACCTTCCTTTTCATAACCTTCTCCGTACTCGAATCTAACGAAGGTCTTTTACATTACTTTTACCTTCCCTTAATTGGATAAAAATAAAAGTCGGTGGCGACTCTTGCTATCCGCACATTTGGATACAAAAATCCTACAAAAGTCAGTTCACCTATCACAGGCTGGCGACTCTGCGAGGACACCCTAAAGAGAATTGCCTTAGGGTTTCTAGATAACTTTTACCGCTTTACATTTGACTTGCTTGCTTTACTTTAAAGGGTTGCTTGGGTATTACATTGTTGGGGCATCCTACACACGGATCCGGGTTTCCTTTTAGGTAAGTAGCAATAAATCGTCGCGACCGTTAGACGTATATCAAGACGGTCAACATGATGGCTCGTTAGCGTGACACTTTGGTTGTCCGATACTCTTCATTCCCAAGTTGAGGATAGTATTTGGCTTCTGCGTGGTGTCATCAGCGCTAACTAAACTTTTAGAACCTTAATTGACCCATCTTGGCCATTAGATGGTAGTGAGATGGCGGCTTTGGTGTAGACCGAGGTTGGTTGATACTCGATGCTACGCTCATTGAGATCGAGACTTTTGGGATATTTTCGATCGACCACTTGGCGATCGTATTGAAATAAGCGCCTCGAGAAAGATCAATGATGTGAGATTCCTAGAACAGGTTACTATTATAGGACGGATGAACCAACTCAAACTTTTGGTGGGGTAATCACCTAGACCTCTTGCAAGCCTTAAACCTAGGCTCATTGTGTGAATTGTTTGTGTGTGCCAAACATGACATCATGACATCATTTGCATTGCATATCATTTCTAACTATTTCAAGGACCTAAGGTTTATCTTTGCTCTGTTTTGTAGGTATTATGGCTTCTAGAAAGACTATCGAATCAACTTCATGGGTATACCTTCTCGGTGAAAAAATTGGTTTGAGATTCGATCATGCTCGGTTCATCAAAGACATGGTTATCTACTTGATTTGGTTATCTCGGTTTGAAGAAGATATGATGCATGTCTATTCCGTTCTTTGATCGAAACACCATTGCTTTACATTCCGGATTATCGGTTGGTTCCTACCTTGGAAGAGTTCTCTAAGCTACTTGGGGTACCTATTCTTGACCAAATGCCATTCCTTTGGTTTAGAAAAGGTTCCTAAGTATGAAGACATCGCATCCGCTCTACACCTAAAGCGCTCGGATATTGAAGCCAATTGGGAAACTAGAAGTGGAGTTAAGGGTTTACTTGCTAAGTTTCGATTAAGAAAGCGAGAATTCCTCAAAGCTATGAGTTTCCATGCATTCGAAGACATTGTGGCCTTGCTAATCTATGGTTTGGTTCTATTCCCTAACTCGGATCAATTCATAGATGTTAACGCCATCAAGTTGTTCCTTACCGTAATCCGATTGCCTACTTTACTTGGGGATGTCCTTCATTCTCTTCACACGTACTATCAAAAGACAAGGAACTCTCATGTTGCATTCCCTTACTTTCTGGTGGTTTATTTACGCACCTTCCTCCATCGATTTTGAAGAATGAACAAAGGTTGAGGTGGTCTCAAAGGTTAATGTCACTCTCTCATTCGGATATTCGTTGGAATCTTTTCTCTCAAAAGGACTTCACATTCATTGGCGTTGATATTGTGGTACACGATTGCAACAAAGAGGTTTTCTCGGTGAAAGCAGAAGGTTAAATCATGCGTCTGAGATGTCGGAGAAAATCAAAGTGAAGTTATGAAGCAATTCAGCTGGTTTCTTAGCCGTTACTTCTTATCCTCGATGGGTTGCAAACACGGTGCCCGTACCTAAGAAGGATGGTAAGGCGAATGTGTGGATTAGAGATCGAACAAGCGAGTCAGAAGGCGATTTTCCACTCCCTCGTATTGATGTTACGGTTGACAACACCGCTCGGCATAAGGTTTTCTCCTTCATGGATGGTTTTCGGTTACAATCGGATCAAGATGGCTCCAGAAGACATAGAAGACTACTTTTGTTACACGTGGGGTACTTTGCTACAAGGTTATGCCGTTCGGGTGAAAGCGGCGCCACTTATCGTGCTATGGTGACATTATTTCATGACATGATTCATCACGAGATAGAGGTCTCGTCGGCGACATGATAGCTCGATCACAGACGGAGGAAGAGCATCTTGATCATTTGCGCTGTTTGATAGGTTGAAGAACTGATGAGACTTAATCTAACAAGTGCACCTTTGAGTCATATCAGGAAAACTCCTAGGGTTCGTTGTCGATGGTAAAGGCATTGAGGTTGACCCAAGGTTAAAGCTATTCAAGAGATGCGGCTCCCTTGAGAAGGAAGTCGAGGTTTTTGGGCGATTGAATTACATTGCGATTCATTGCACATCTAGCGCTACTTGTGAGCCAATCTTCAAGTTACTTAAGAAAGATCAAGTAGTGGAATGGAGCAGCGATTGCGGATAGCTTTTGACAAAATCAAGGAGTACTGAGAATCCTCTATCTGATCGCTTTGCGAAGGAAGACCTCTTATCATGTACTTGGCGGTGTTAGAGAATTCAATGGGGTGTGTGTTGGGGCAACATGGCGAGTGCAGTCGAAAGAGCATGCAATATACTACCTTAGCAAAAGTTTACCGGTGTGAAACAAGATACTCACAACTCGAGAAAACTTGCAGCGCTTTGGCTTGGGCTTTCATGACTAAGGCGGTATATGTTGACTCACACTACCTTCTGATTTCAAGATGGATCCGATAAAATACATATTTGAGAAACCAGCTCTCTCGGAAGAATAGCAAGATGGCAAATGATCTTGACCGAATCGACATCGGTACACTTCTCGAGCGATCAAAGGAAGTGTAATGTAGATCATTTGGCTCATCAAGCCGTAGATGACTATCGATCTATGCGATTCAATTTCGAGATGAAGATGTTTTACTAATTCTGATTACGAAGAACGGGACGAGACGAAGGACACGAACAAGGATCCGATGGATCATGGTCTTTGATGGAGCCTCAGCGCTTAGCAATGGCATTGGCGCCATCATTACATCCCTGCGGTGGAAGCGTTCACCACCAGTTATGTTTGGTTGCACTAACAACATGGCGAATCTGAGCGTGCATTGTGGGTATCAAAGCTGCTATTGACTTAAGAATCAAGTTCTTGCAAGTGTATGGAGACTCGACTTTGGTGATCGGTCGATTAAGGCGAGTGGGATCGAAGCATCCGAATCTCATTCGTGTCGAGCATGTTACGAGTTTGACCCCTACTTGAAGAGATTACTTTCAATCACATTCCGAGAAGAGAATCGGTTAGCGAGCGCGTTGGCTACTATGTCGTCTATGTTCAAGGTCGGATGGGACACGAGGCTCCCAATCATCATTGAGAGGTTCGACGAACGGCATATTGTTATGAGCTTGATACGGAAGAAACCTTGGTACTATGGCGTGAAGAGGTATCTTGAGACTCGGGAATATCCAGCGAGGGCATCATTAACGATAAGAAGTTGTTGAGAAGATTTGCATCCAAATTCTTCCTCGACAGCGGCATCTTAAGCCTTGACCACGACTTGTGTTTACTTATTTGTAGACGGAAAGCGACAATCGTATCATGGAAGAATTACATGAAGGCGCATTTGGTACCCTCCGGTGGACACACCATGGCTAAGAAGATTTTGAGAGCAGTTACTATTGGTCCACCATGGAGGCGATTGTCACCTTCCTTTCGATCTTGTCACAAATGCGGTTATGCGGACAAAGTGCCGTACCTCCGGTACCTCGAATGTTTTAACATCTCCTTGGCCTTTTGCGATGTGGGGCATTGACATGATCGGAGAAATCAAGCCCGACTTCAATGGACATCGTTTCATCCTGGCAATTGACTATTTCACCAGTGGGTAGAAGCGACCTCGTTTGCATACGTAACCAAGAATATTGTGGCTCGATTCATCAAACATAATCTTATCTATCGATATGGCACTCCGAAAGGATTATCACGGATAATGGCTCTAATCTCAACAACAAGATGATCCTTTGAACTCGCAGCGTTCAAGATCAAACATCACAACTCTTCTCCTTATCGGCCTAAGATGAATGGCGCGATGGAAGCCGCCAACAAGAACATTAAGAAGATCATCTGAAGATGGCGGTGACTTACAAAGATTGGCATGAGATGTTACCATTTGCTCTTCATGGTTATCGCTTTCTGATCGGACATCAGCGAGGCAACCCTTCTCTCTTGTATACGGTATGGGCAGTCCTACTCGCCGAGGTTGAGATACCCTCGACGAGTCCTCCGGGCCTTAAAGTTAAACGAGGCGATTGGGTTCGAGACTCGCCTTGACGGATTAATTTGATTGATGAGCGACTCGCATCCATCATCATGGACGGATCTATCGAAGCGAATGATAAGAGCATTTAACAAGAAGGTCAAGCAAGAGTCTACCAAGTCGGTGATCTAGTAGTCAAGCGCATCATTCTTCCACAGGTGATCGAGGGGCAAATGGACTCCCACTTATGAGGGACCATTTGTAGTCAAACGATATTTTCGTAGACTTTGATACTTAGCACCATGGATGGTGAAGACTTCCACACCACAGAGCAGGACATAGTCAAAAATACTACGCATAAAAGAGACCGCTAGGTCGGTGGCCTAGGCAAAAATAAGGGCATCTGGCGAACCAAAAGGTTTGGGCAAAGTTAAGGATATATACAAAACATGTACACCGGCAAGTCGAAAACACGAAAAGGCGGCTTGGGCAAAAAGTATCCGTGGCGAAAACCGAAAAGGCGGTCTAGGCAAAGTTAGGGATTTAAGCGTACGACTATGTCTCTTCGGATCATCTACTTCCGGACTACTACTATCGGCATTCAAGATTCAAATGGTGGAGATCGGTTCACTCACTTTCTCTTGTGACAAGGAGATGAGATAGTTGAAATATATGAGTACTAGCATAGTTGGAACTTACGAGATTGTTTCCATAGCTTTTTACTTTTCTTGTGTACAAACTACTTGGCCATCGCCACCTTTCAAATAAACACAAGTTTTCTTTCTCTTCACAATTTTTGTTGTTGTCGTTTGCATAAAGTCCAACGTTTGCTTTGAATGACTATCGCATCTAACAATAAGAATTTATTAAGCATGCAAAAAGTAAACATACAAAGGTAATTACTACGGGCTCGAGGAATTCGGATGACGACGAAAGTCACCAAAACATTCCCTGAGCATTGATCCCACAAAGGTGTCACTCACCACAAACCTTCCCAGCGGAGTGAGGAGAATCCCAGCGGTGGTTCCACTCAGTGAGCAATGTTACACCCATCTTCAAACAACGGCATTTCATCCCGGCCAGTACTTATCCCGGATATCTCTCAACTATTCCCCTTTTCTCCGGCGGTGTCTAGACCCGGGACTTGGTCGGATAGTGCGGAGAAACCTCGTCGTCTTTCCCGATCGGAGATTACAGCGGGCTCGAGATCCTTCTAACGGTCTCCGTGACCATCAAGCGCTCTCCATCGAGATCTACACTCAAGATCCCGGTGGGCGCCTCTAATTTTCAGCGGGGTCTACATAACAACAGTTGCCTCCCGGACTCGCCCGGCGGTCATGAATGAGATCTCCAACAGCGAGGTTCTCAATCTCCACCTTCCTCAACAATATTTAGGCCCAAGACTTGGCCAGACAGTGCAACGGAGGAATCAGATAGTGCAACGGAGGAATCGAAGTTATCTCTCTTCTCAGAATCTCCATCCTCAAACAGGAGTTAGAAATCTCCAAGCAAAACACCCGCATCTTCTTCAAGATGGATATGTTTTGAAATACCAGAACATCTATCATTCATACATTACTCATAAAAGTCATAATTCATATGCATCTATCATTCATACATTCATATACATCGTCATGCATCATACTTTGCATAAAAACTAACCAATATTCTATCAAAGTTTCTCTTGTTTTCTCCAAGCAATTGAATGTCGCTTCAGACGGGTCCGAGGATTAAGCCCGAATCTCGGCGGAAAACTATCTGAAGACCCCTAGTTGTCCTCGGCGGTGGTCGAGATTAAGCCCGAATCTCGGCGGAAAACTATCGAGCGACCACCCTCATTGTTCTCCAGCGGTGGATCCGGGATTAATACCGAAGCTAGGCGAGAACCCTATCAGAGCGATCACAAGTTATCCTCCGATAACGAGCAATGGATCAACACCGATGCACGGGAAGCCATCCATACTTTGCCAACTATTACCCCTCAAGGAGATCGGCAGAAGATTACGACTCTCTTTATTATCAGCGCGACTCTGTGCGGCGTGCGACTCGGTTGCCTCGGAGGAGCATCTTAAGCCCATCTCGGGCCATTTATCAACATTTCTCCATTTTGATCTTGCATATTTGGTTAAAATCAATACAAACCAACAACTTCATTCAAAGATGAGCACGAAGTCTAGCGTCGACTCCTCGGATGGCATCTTAAGCCCGTCTTCGTGTTCCTTCCACTTCTGAGCGTCTGAGCCTAGCGTATGGCTCACTCCTCGGCATCGATCTTTCAGGATGGCATCTTAAGCCCATCTGTCAATTCTCCTATGGACAACCCGAGTCTAGCGTCGACTCATTCCCAGTAAGTCTTCAACTTCTCGAATGGCATCTGTAAGCCCGTTCCGTATCACGGTAGTGCAAATTTTTAGGTGTACTCAGTGTTCAATCATCTTTTACCTCCGGTCACAAAGGCGCATGCCAATCTAAACCTTCGGTACAAGAAGATTGAGCAGGGCATGTCATACCCCAAAATTTGCCCTCCATCTTCTCAGACATTCCATACATCCATACTCGAGGATCCTCGAGGTTGATCGGACAAACCTTCTCTAGACAATCAACCCAAACTAGGGTTTGGTATTTCTCGACTCGGATGGACTTCCAACATCTCCAATGTTCATCATGCCTCCTCATATGCTTCAAAGATTCTCCATGTCAAGTTTCAAGCCTCCTGAGTCAAGATTGCTCAAGCAATTGCTCGGATGGTTGGAAATCGGTTGTATTAGACGGAAAGTCAAGCTGTGGTCAACATCTGATCAAATTTCATATTTTTGGTCAACATCCTCATTTTGAAGTTACATTCATCATTTGATCAAGGGTTGATCATGATTCATCAAGAAAACTCAAGATTTGCTCAAAGTCAAACTTTCAAATTAGGGTTTAGGTGAAAAGTCAATGAACTTTGGTGATCATAACTTTCTCATACTTTCTCGAAATTTTTCCACCACCTCTTGTTTTGAAGGAAATTCAATTCTCTACAACTTCATGTCTCACAAGAATGTCCAAAAATGCTTCATTTGAGAGGTATGGCTCAAAACATTCTGGTCATTTTCAAAGTCAACAAAAGTCAACTTTTGTTTTGAGGATATATTGAGCATGGAAACTCAATTGAGATGAACCCAAAGGGTTGGTTAGAGGACTCTTAGAGATTTCCAAAAGTCCAAGAACATGCAAAATGTGGAAAATTGAGCAAGATACACTATTCGAAGTTGGGCGATTTTGAATGATTGCACAAAAGGACATTTGGTCAAAATGCAAAATTTTCAAATGGGCCTAAAATCTTTTGATCCAAACTTGTTCATGACATTATTCTTGACCCATAAATGCTTGGCCATGGTAATTTTCTATTTTATGATTTATATTTGAATTTTAAGACATTTAATTCAAAATAAATTATATAAAATATGAAAATTAAGTATTTTCAAAAGGAATGGATTTATATCATGCTTGGAGTCAAGAAAGCCCAATATTCATACCAAATTCGTACTAGCCATGGCATTCATGAGAAAATCAATTTTTCAAATATTTGATTTATTTTTAATGAAAATATTTGCACATTGATGGAGCAATCTTTTTCACTCCTTTTGCCATCCAAACTTTCTCTATAAATGCTCGGCAAGATCACAAGCCGACACGAAACCCTAGCCTTGCACTAACCCTTATTCTTGCAAAATTTTTCAAGAAACTTGAAAATTCGAGTTTTGTTTTCCAGCCCTTTCCGACCTCTCGACCATCCAGCGTACTCGGGGTAAGTATGAGTAAGAATACACTCTTATCATTGATCAAAGCAATTGAATCGATGCATATACATACATACATATTCAATTTTTCTTGATTTTTGCATCTTATTATTCTGCTTGTGTTAATCGATTCTAATGCCTTTTTTGTGTTCATGAGACTCCATAGACTCGATCTGGGCAATCGTTCTTGGTTTTGAACGTCAAAATCGTATAATGCCATTACTAGGGTTTTTCGGACTGTGAGCTTCGAACCGGCCTGTACAGGCCGATTCAGTCAAAACTAATGCCATAAATGGACTCAGAAGGTCCGATTTAGGTGGACAAGGTCTTCCTTTTCCTTTTATTCGCGTTATTTTGCAGGTTTTGTGATTTTGTTCATCGGAGAAGACGACCGGAGCTAGGGCTCCGGCGTCGTGGACCGTTTGACTCCGGCGAGGGGCGTGCGTGGCATCATCGTGCTCTCTGATTCGCTCGTTCATAAGTCAAAGGACCCCACTGGCATTGGCGTTGAATTTCAAAAGCCATGACACGTATTCATTCAAAACAATTCCTTGTATTTTCCGGACACAAAGACACGTTGTCCCGATTGGTTAGGCGTGGCATGTGCAAGATACTCTCAATGGTCACAGGTTCAAGTCTTGGCAAGACCAATTCTCTTTTCCTTTTTCTCAAACTTCACTTTTTCCATATTTTCATATATTTTTCTTATTTTTAATATTTTACATTATTTTAATTCTTTTCATAATTTTATTTCTACATTAAAAATCACCAAAAATTATTTTCTTTTGCATTATCTTCGAAAATCTTTATTTAATTTATAAAATTAAAAATACAATTTTGCATGCATATTTATTTTTATTCATAATTTTGCATTTAGTTACTTTTAATTAGTTTTAAATTATTAAATTGCATCTAAAAATCCCAAAAATTATTTTAGCATATTTATATTATTTCAGCATGTCATATTTTTCTCATTCAAAATTTGCATTTTTCTAACATTTTCTCTTATTCGATTTCATCATATTTTAGATTTCTCTTATCGTTTCACGGGTTCTTCGCTTGACGTTTCTTTCGTTTTCATGTTTTTCCAATAATGTAGCTGTATATGGGATGTAATAGTTTAAATTAGGTTTTATTTTCCATAAGTTTAAATTATGTATACGCCCAAAGCCATGTAATAGCGTGGGACATTTACCTTTCCGCATCTTTACATTACGCATTTACTTTCCGCACCCTATAAGCTGCTAGTAATTAGGCGTGTATGGCAAGATAAAATTGAACATAAATCACTCTTAATTTCAAGATAACATATACGAAATCAACACACTCTTTCACACGCACTTAGGGTAACTCTCTCGATGCCTTCGGTTTCAAATGGTCATGTCCCTCGAGCGTAGAGGTATTCTAGCACCGTTGCCTTCAAAACAAATCATCATAGTCCCTTGATACAAGATCATAAGACCCACGATGTAGCCTCCGAATACATGATCTTGACCCTCGATTGTCGCCTACAAAAATGATAGTCCCTTGAATGTGCTAGGATACTTCCTGAAGTTGCTTTCTATGACCATCGATGTCCCGAATGTCCCCCATCCAATGAATGGAGTTACCTACCAACTAATGGTATGGATAGCGCTATTCTAAAGGGCGTAAAATAACAACGACCAATTCGAGTGGGTAATAATACTTTTAGTTGCTTGCTCTATCAAAATACTTTTCACACCTCACACTTTTGTCAAAGTTCAAACTCTTTTAAAAAAGCGAAACATTTCCGAACACTTTGTATACATTCCTACATGAATCATTACAAAGTCAAAGCGAAATGCCTTTTCAAAACATTTTTGTCAAACACACAGAAAGCACAATTTTAAAGTGATCTAGAGCAACTAAGAGCCCGTAGATAACTACGGATGGAAAGGGTGCTAATACCTTTTCATAACCTTCTCCCGTACTCAGAATCTAACGAAGGTCTTTTTCTGTTACTTTTACCTTCCCTTAATTAGATAAAAATAAAAGTCGGTGGCGACTCTTGTTATCCGCACATTTGGATACAAAAATCCTACAAAGTCGGTTCACCTATCACACAAATGCATGATGGTGTAGCGGTTAAAGGTACATTTGAAGATGCTCTCAATAGTACCAGTTCGAACCACACGGGACCATTCTTTTTGCAAGTTTGGTTTCATTCATATTTTCTTATATTTTCATTTCCAATTTTTCTTAATATTTGCATTCATTTTAATTTCTTTTCAATAATTTTTTATCATGCATTAAAAACATCAAAAAATATTTTTCTTTTTGCATTATTTTCAGAAAATGTTTATTTAATTTATAAAATTAAAAATATTATTTTTGCATGCATATTTAATTTAATTACCAATTTATCATTTAAATCACATTTAATTGCATTTTAATTATTAAATTAACCCCAAAAATCCCAAAAAATTATTTTAGCATATTAATGTTATTTCCAGCATGAAAACTTTTTCCCATTCAAAAATTATTATTTTCACTAACATTTTCCTCTTATTCGATTTCCTCGTATTTTCCGATTTCTCATATTTTCATAGGTTATCCCGCCTCGGACGATTTCTTTTTATCGTTTTCTTTTTTCCAATTATGTAATTGCCTATGGGATGTAATAGTTTAATTAGGACTTTTATTTTCCGCATTTTTCTTATTATGTAACTGCCCCAAAGCCATGTAATAGCGTAGAACTTTACGTTTCCGCACTTTACTTTCCATGATTTACTTTCCACACCTATAAGCTGCTAGTAACTATGCGTGTATGGCAAGATAAAATTGGACATAGATCACTACTAATTTGCAAGATAATATATCCGAATTTGACACACTCCTTCACACATACACCCTTAGGGTAATTCTCTCGTTGCCTTCTGAATCGAATGGTCATGTCAAATCGAGCGTAGAGGTATCCTAGCACCGTTGCCTACAAATATATCATCATAGTCCCTTCGATACAAAGATCATAGACCCATGATGTAAGCCTCGAATACATGATCTTGACCCTCGATTGTTGCCTCTGAAAGTGATGATCGTCCCGAATGTGCTAGGATACTTCCTACAAGTTGCTTTCTATGACCATCCGATGTCCCGAATGTCCTTTACATCCAGCGAATAGGGTTACCTACCAACTAATGGTATGGATAGCACTACTCTAAAGGGCGTAAAATAACACAGCGGCCAATTCAGGTAGGTAATAAGACTTTTAGTTGCTTGCTCTTTCAAAATCTTGTTCACACCACACACTTTTGTCAAAGTTCAAACTCTTTTCAAAAGCGAAACATTTAGAACACTTTGTATACATTCCTACATGAATCATTACAAAGTCAAAGCGAAATGCCTTTTCAAAACATCTTTTCAAACACCGAAAGCAATTTTAAAATGATCTAAGAGACTAAGAGCCGTAGATAACTACGGATGGAAAGGGCTAATACCTTCCTTTTCATAACCTTCTCCTTACTCGAGAATCTAACGAAGGTCTTTTCTGTTCTTTTCACCTTCCCTTAATTGGATAAAAGAAAAGTCGGTGGCGACTCTTGCTATCCATGACATTTGCGATACAAAACCTCAAAGTCAGTTCACCGTATTCACAGGCTAGACTCTGTGGGGAATGCACCCTAAAAGAGAATTACCTTAGGGATATTTAGATCATCTTTACCTTTCTGTTTGATTTGCTTGCTTTATCTTTAAGGGTTGCTTGGGTATTATATTGTTGGGGATCCTACACGGATCGGTTTCCTTTTAGGTAAGTAGCATTAGATCGTCGCGAGTTGGTATACGAAAGCAGTCGACATGATGGCTACGTTAGTGTGACACTTTGGATGTCACGATGCTTCTCATTCCCAAGTTGAGGATAGTATTTGGCTTCTGCGTGGTGTCATCAAGCACTAACTAAACTTTTAGAACCTTAATCGACCCATCTTGGCCATTAGAAAGTAGTGAGATGGCGGCTTTGGTGTGGAGGGTTGGTTGATACTCGATGCTACGCTCATTAAGATCGGACTTTTGGGATATTTTCGATTGACCACTTGGTAGTCGTATTGAAATAAACGCCTCAGAGAAGATCAATGATATGAGATTCCTAGAACCGGTTACTATTATAGGCGGGATGAACCAACTCGAACTTTTGGTGGGGTAATCACCCATACCTCATGCAAGCCTTAAACCTAGGCTCATTGTGTGACTTGTTTGTGTGTGTCGAACATGACATCATGACACCATTGCATTGCATATCATCTCTAACTATTTCAAGGACCTAGAATTTATCTTTGCTTTCTGTTTTGTAGGGATTATGGCTTCTAGAAAGACTATCCGAATCAACTTCATGGGTGTATCTTCTCAACTCAAAAATTGGTTTGAGAAATTCCCGATCATGAGTTCATCAATAGACATGGTTATCTCCTTGATTTGGTTACCTCCGATTTTAAAGAAGATATGATGCATATCTATTCGGTTCTTTGATCAAAACACCATTGCTTTACATTTCGGATTATCGGTTGGTTCCTACCTTGGAAGAGTTCTCTAAGCTACTTGGGATACCTATTCTTGACAAATGCCACTCACGGTTTAGAAAAGGTTCCTGAATGCGAAGACATCGCATCGACTTTACACCTAAAGCGCTCGGACATTAAAGCCAATTGGGAAACGAGTGGAGTTAAGGGTTTGCTTGCCAAGTTCTTAATTAAGAAAGCGAGAGTTCCTCAAGCTATGAGTTTCCATGCATTCGAAGACATCTTGGCCTTGCTAATCTATGGTTTGGTTTTATTTCCTAACTCGGATCAATTCATAAATGTGAGCGCTATCAAGATATTCCTTACCGTAATCCGATTGCCTACCTTACTTGGAGACATTCTACATTCTCTCCACACTCGTACTATCAAAGACAAGGAACTACGATGTGTTGTGTCCGTTACTTTCCGGTGGTTTATTTAGCACCTTCCTCCATCGAGTTTGAAGAATCGTAAAGGTTGAGATGGTCTCGAAGGCTAATGCACTCTCTCATTCGGATATCGTTGGTGTCTTTTCTCAAAAGGACTTCACATTCATTGAGCGTTGTGGAGAATTCCTAATGTGCCTCCTTGGTATAAGGAGGCATCACCTGACCCTTCTCTAGCTCGTCGGTTTGGTTATGCGAGAAGGATGGTCCTCATGATATGCTTCTCCAAGATGTTGTGTTCGACTGACACGATCTCAGTGCAGTCGAAGGTTTATACACGCTTGGGCATGGTAAAGGCGTGCAAAGACTTTGGGGCACCAAAACTCCATTCCTTGGGAACCTTACCTCAAATGGGTGAGCTCGAGCTCAAAACCTCATGATGCCATTCACTTTGTTCCGATAATTATGGAACTGTTGCTATAGGTGGCCAGATCTATCTATTCATCATCGACATGCCTCTTGATTTGAAGACTTGAAGAGATCTGGATTCACTCAAAGGAGAAAGGGATACATTGACTCAATGCTTGCAAGTGAGAAGAAGGTACTAGAGTTGACAAGCTACTTCACGAGGCGGAACATCAACGCCTACCTCGGCACTAAGAGGCGCCCGTGGGAGATGTAGAGCTTTAGGATTTTGTTTCTTTTGTTTTACTTTCAAACTATTTCTTGTACTCAAAAGAAAAGAAAAGAGAATAAAAGTAACTAATAAAGTTTGTTCATTGCTTGTTTAAAAATTTAAATTCCTAAGGTCCTTGAAAACATATTGCATTGCATAAACATTGCATAGCATAACATTTTGCATCAAGGTACATTGAAGATCGGTTTTCTCATTTCGCTATTTATTTTAGCGAAATGGCTCTTGAACAGTTGTCAAAATCTCGAGCTCGAATGCTCGGTTCGGAGATGTTCACCACTTGGTCCAGGCCAAGAAGATCGAAGAAGCTCATATTGAGAAGAAGAAGGTCATTGGTCTTCTCAACATGGGTAGATGCAAAAGTGGTCCTAAAGTAGTCGGTAGGATAGAACTCTCGAGAAGGAAGTATCAAGAATGAGGAAGTGCCAAGGGTGATGAAGATGACCAGCGTGAGCACGAGAAGAGGATCACTCAGGCTAGCCACCACTCGATGAAGATGACAAGTTCAGCAACTTGAAGAGCGTCTGAATCTTGTGGAAAATCTGAAATGTCGGGACTAAACTTTGATGACTGAGTCTTGTTCTGGTGTGGTGATTCCTCCAGTTCAAAGTTCTACTTTTCCGTATGATGGCGTTTCTTGTCGAAAATTGCATTTGAAGTCCTATGTTCGATCAACCATGCGATGATAGAAAGTTGTGGATGCATTATTTTCAAGAGGTTATCCGACTCGATTAGAGTGGTACTTATCAACTGAGAATGACCGCATCCGTTCTTGGGTGACAGCGGATGCTTTCTGAGCGGTATAGTATAATCTTGAACGACACCCACTCGCATGCAACTACGGAGCATGTCTATGGGTCGTGATGAGAAGTTCAAAGTATGCTCAAAATGGAGAAATCTAGCGGTAGTTCGACCACCCTTGTCCAATAGGGGAGTTGGTTGATATGTTCATGGGGACATTGTCGGGTCCATTCTTCAATCATCGATTGGAAATTCTTGATTGAATTCACCGGCGATACTACGGTGAGCATATTGAAGGTACATTATCAGGCGAAAAGATTGGTGGAGTCATCATCAAATCTTTGAAAGAGATCTTTTGGTGGTAAGAAAGAAGCCAATCTTGTGTATGTCGGAAAAGCGAGCCAAGACCGCCGTGCTCAATCGTGAGGCGGTTGTGATCTCGATCCTACATCAGCCTGACCTCGGTGAGACAACGCAGCGTAGCGAGCCGCCACGAAGGCGGTTCTGAAGATAAACATGCCATTGTCCAAGGCTTTGCAACACATGTTGAAAGCGGTGATCACCTTGAGGATCCTCCTCGGTGTCAATACTTCCTCTCCGAGATACAATCCTAATGCTAAATGTGCTTACCACTCCAATAGCGGGGCACGACGACAAGCTGTTGGGCTTTGAAGAATAAGATTCAAGATATGATTGAAGCTAAGCATTGAGTTTGATCCTCCTTGAGACTACAGATGTGATCAGCGCCTATGCCTAATCATGACAAAAGTTCCAATCTTTGTTGGTGAGGATACTTATTTTCAACATAGATGACTTGACCATTAAGGCAACTTATTTTTTTCAAAATCATTTATTTTCAAAAAACAATGAAATCACCACCTAATTTTATTTGTTCTAGAAAGAGCGAGGAAATATAGATAAAACCCACAAAAATCGGATAAGAACGGTCTGAAATTAAGAATCTGAGGTTGGAGTTGGTTATGCAAGGGAAGGTATTAACTTGCTACATCCATCGTACTCGATGGTACCCATTTAGTTCAAAGTGTGGTTGTGTTGGTGTGAAATTTTTACGATCTTAAAAAATAGAAAGAAAGGAGAGAAAAATGTTTTATTATTTTGAGTTTGACGGTTTTGAGCAGCGTGCTCACGTTCCTTCGTCAATGGGAAAGTCAAAACTCCGTAGTTCCTCTAGAAAATGTTTGTTTGTTGATTGATTTTAAATGAAAAGACAAGTAGTCATTTTAAGGAAGACTAAATCTAACGTCCACAAGGTGTGATAAAGAACATGGACTACGCACCATGACATGGGGAGGTTGAGAACACCTCTAGTACTCAAGTGGAAGTCGAAAACCTTGGGAATAGAGGAAGAACATCTCAATTGTAAATGAATCATGTCTAATCTTAAAAATGGTTTAAAGGTAAAAGGTGCTTGGGCGCACAAAGAAGTTTGAATGGGTTGGAGTTGATTTTAAATTGTGGATGACAAGTACCAAAGCGTTGGGATATCCTAACGATTCAATACTAGAGATTGGTGATTGAGGTCAACCGATCATCTCTCATCAAAATCTTTATTATGAAATGAGTGAGGTGAAACAAAGTTCACTTTTATTAAGTGTATGGAATAAAGTATTTAAGTCATTGGGTTACCCTCTAATGGCCCAAATACTTTACATCTTAATTAATCGTGGGCTATCCTCTAACAATTTAATTAAATACCATAGCACTATTTTTGTTTAGAACATGGATTAAAATAACTCGGTTGGATCGAGGTTTGAGAAGAAGACTCAAGTTCACTTTTATTAAGTGTATGGAATAAAGTATTTAAGTCATTGGGTTACCCTCTAATGCCCAAATACTTTACATTTAATTAAATCGTCGGGTTGTCCTCTAACGATTTACTTAAATACCATAGCACCATGTTTTTTTTGTTTAGTAGAAAAATTGATTTTGAAAAAATAACTCGACGTTGGATCGATTTTTATTGAAGGTGTTTTAAATGCTTGGTGAATGGAGAAAGAATAGGATCGAGATAATTGTAAATCACAAATAAAATCGACAAAGCCCATACAAGGTGGCCAACCTAAGTATAAAATAATTAAATTACATGTGTAGCAAAGTGGGCTAGTCTACTATACGACTAATTGGAACAATTAATCGAAATAGGCTCACTATAAGAAGGCCGAGGATCAAGCGTACATGTGTGCATGTGTGTGTCATCATGACGCAGTAGCTTTGTCCACTTACGGGTTTAAAATGATTCCAGTTATTAGTTTAAAAAATTTTTTTGGTTTTGTGTAAGTGCATTAAATTAAAATAAAATAAATGTTCTTTGTATAATTATTACAATATTTGTTTTTGGGAGAGGATACATGAATTATAAAAGTTAAGCGGTAAAAATAGAAAGCGATAAATTATTTACGCATCAAGGGTTGGGATACATTTTTCGAATGGGGATAAATTAAATTAAAGAAGAAATGATAAATTGATTACGTTAAAAGCATACAAAGAAATTAAATACGGTGAAATTTAAATATCAATTAGTGTATTTTATTTTATTAATTAGAATAGATTATATGAACTAATTCTAAGGAATGCATATATTCTACAGTATAATTTGAATTTATTTACCGATGAATAAATAAAGCATAAAAATAATATGTATATAGTATATATAATACTAAATATAAGAAATAAATATAATATGTATATTTACAATAATAAATATAAGAAATAAAAAAAAACATGTATAATTATATTTACGGTATTAAATATAAAAATAAAAATACTAAATATTAGTGTATACATTACTAAATATTAAATATTAAATAAAACAATAATATGAATAAGCAAGCATATGATGTGCTAATCGAAGGTGAATGCTTGAATAATCCAGATATCTTCAAGTAGCAAAATGTTAGTAGCATAAGTGTGAAATAAAAGAAATGAAAGAAAAATGCAATAAATTGGAATATCGTTTAGTAACAAAGTATAACATCGAAATGAAACTTATATTATGCATGTATTACCAAACAAACTTCCAATCGAGAAAACAAACATACATGCATCGCCATGAATCGAATCATAAGTTATATATAAAATGCAACCACAAACTTTATGGATTTAAAGTCTCAAACAAACTTAAGACACATCCCAAATCATTAAAGATTGAAAACAAATATCATACACTCATATTACAACGAATAGACTTCAAAGCACGAACAAAGTTTTTAGAATTAAGCCATAACTCAGAAATTGGTGACAACACAAACACACTATAATGTGACCAACTCAATTGAATAAATGTTCAACACAAGCGAGTTCACAATGTCAGCATAATTGATCTTAACATTCCAAATTCAAACCAAATGTACTCAAATGTCACCCGAAAAGAAAACTCCTTCAAAAATGACACTCAAATTTTTAGCACAAGTCAAATATTAAAATGTTAACACTTTTAATACAAGTCAAGAAACAAGTTTATCACTTTTATCAACATTCGAATGTTAACACTTTTATCTAAATCAAACAAGTTTATCAACGGATATGTTTTAGACAACACAGTATTACCAATTTAACACGAATCAATTTTAAACATAATGAAATGCCACTGTTATCATACAATAGAAATTAAACTAAACTGACACATGAAGGTTATCCACATAGACTATCCAGCATAATCAAGCGAAACAATAAACACAAATTAGTGAATAAAGATAATCTTGAAGATTACAAAGGCAATGTGAAGACTCTTGATTTAAAAGTTGAGCAGTGACGTTGAAGAATGAGAGGTTGCATCGGGAAGCTACAGTGGCGTCGTGGTGAGGCGGTGTTGGGAGAAACCACGGTGTGAACCGGATGGAGGGGCAGTGGGTTGGCGAGGCCGTGTGGTGGCAAGATTGTCGGTGAGAGAGCGATGATAAAGTACATAGGCGTCGCGGTTGAGGTTTTGTTTGGTAACAAGTGGAAGGCGGAAGCAGAGGTTGTGTGTCGCGGTGAGGGTTTGTTCGTGAGGGTGAGAGAGCAGTTGGGGTTATACAGCGGTGAGGTTCTGCGGCGAGCAGCAAGGAGGATTCGTGAGCAGGAGGGTGCTCGGTGGTACATTGAAGGGATTCTGAAGGAGATGATTGCAAGGTTGAAGAAGATAGCAGGCGGTGATGGATGAAGAGGAATGGGTAGCCGGGATGGGGTTGCGTGGTAGGCGAGAAGGGAGGTGAAGGTGGTGGGCGTATATGAAGGTTTGGGAGAAGATGGTGGGTTTGACGGGAAGATGATGTTCGATGGGGTTATCTGGCGAGAGGGTGACGGTGAGCGAGTGAGGCGAGGTGAATGGAGCAGCGGAGGGCACGGTGAAAGCAGGAGAAGGAGGAGATTATGAATAAGTTGTGGGGATTCAAAGGGACGATGGAAATGAAGGCAAGGTTTAGAAGATGATGTTTTATAACTTTTGTTTTTATCCGTTGCCTCTCTTCGGTGTTTCAATTGGCCCCTTCTTAACAATTATAGGTACATATATATACTAAAAGAATTAGGTTTTCATAATTTTAAAAATGCCTAAAATACCCTTTTCATAAAATGGGCTATAAAATGGGTCATGTAAAAATTAATAAGCCCGATATTTTGTTGGATTTTTGAGATAAAATTACATTAAAATTGTTAAAAATGGTAAAAGTTCGGACAATAAATTATCAAGAAAAAAATAGCGAGTACATTAAAATAAATTGGGTCTTATAAATTAAAGAAAAATTATTGAGATGGTTAAAATCGAAACAAAATGATAATAAAGAAACCCCGACTTTAAAGCGTTTACGGTTAAAAGCGAGACTCAAAAATATCGAAAAATTAGGAGGCACATTTTCATGATCTGCGACACGTAGATTCATAAAGATGAGTAAAGATAAAACTTGAAATATTTTGCCCAAATTTTTGCAGATATTGAATTGCTTTTAACGATCATTTATAAAATCGAAATATCGATATCATCGACATATAAACAATTTAAAATCAATGCAATAAGCAGACGAGAGGTAAAAATGCATGAAGTGAGAAAGCGGTATTTACAACTAAAAAGCGATGCAATCAATTTAAACTAACTTTTGGTCAATTTAAATCGATATGATGCATATCGGTGAATAATTATTTTTTATTTTAAATATAATGCAGTAGAAAAATAGCGAGGGTAAAATTTGGGGTCAACACATTCCTTTGATGGTATTAAAAAAATTTGCAAAAGCGGTGTCAATCCGGGATGTCGAGCTCGTTGTGGTGTCCATCTGCTGATGGTTGTGCTTGGTTGAGGAGGCGTGTCGATGCATGATGGATAGTGAGATACTATTCACGAAACCACATGTGGAGAAGCTATGAAGACATGTCAAGCGAAGATTAAAGATGTAAGCAAAGTTGAGCATGCATGGTATATGGGAAACCAAGTGGGAAGTTTGATTACATGGTGAAGTATCTTTGTTCGAGCTACAAAATTCCTATTAAAGATGTCAAAGTAATGGGATGGGAGAGCGAGTTCCCGAAGACTATCTTGATGTTAACACAATAAGGTTTCCTCTGCGAGCTAACATCATAAAGTGAAAGATTGAGAATATTAAGTGAAGAACGATTTGATGGTGGATGTTAAAGGAAGTTTAAAACTAGATTGAACCTTGTAAACCATCGGTTGTCATAAATTTTAATGAGGACGGTGACTTAAGATGGATTATTAGAGTTATGACTAAAGCGTGATGTGGCGCATGATTGCTATGAATGTCACGACTTGTTAGAAGTGAAGGACTAAATATCGAAGCCTATGGGATGATATGTCTTGTTACATTTGATTTGGATTGTTGGTATAGGGACATATGAATAGAGTTGTTGATAATTGACATACATATATATATATATATATATATATATATATATATATATATATATATATATATATATATATATATATATATATATATATATATATATATAGAATAATGTGTATGAGTTTTTTGTTAAAAATGTTGTTAAGATAATAATGTGCGTTGTATATCCAATTATAAGTGTGTTATGATTGTTACTACTTTAAATGTTGATATATAAAAATATTAGTGATTTGATAAGTTATTAACGGTTTATATACATGAATGTGTTGAATGATTAGCACGGGTGTATTGATTTATATCGAGTTTAGTTGTTGTTATGTTAGAAAAATAGTGGTTGAAGTGTTTCCAAGCGCGACTTAAAATTAATGAGTCAAATGTGAAATTCACGTTTAAGTGGTAGTAGCTAGTAGATTTTCGAGGACAAAAATATTCTAAGTGGGAAGAGTTATAGCAGCGTTAATTTAATTAATTATCTAATTAAATTATTTATGGATTAATTATTGGAATTGTGATATGTTGTGTTAAGTTTTTATGTTGGTATTAGTTGATTAATGGGTTGATTAATAGTAGCTAATATATGAGAATAGTTGTAAGAATTATTATGGGCTTATTTATATGGTTAGTTGTAGTAA
>CM038795.1:251337893-251619167 GCA_021764765.1 Vicia sativa
ATTTTATTTTATTGGAATAATTAAAGGAACATAAAAAGGAAAAAGAAATGAAATAATAGGTTTTTTTGGAGAAACTGTTTTCACGTGGAATTGGAGAGAAGAGGAAAAGAGAGGAAAGCCGACGTCGAGAGGAATCGAAGAATCATCGCGAGGTAAGGGGTGGTTTCGATCGATTAATATGCCTTATGGGTTTTGGGAATCATAGGGATAATTGGGTATGTTAGAGAATTTGAATTATGATGATTATGAGTTATAGGAAATAAACCCTATTTGTGTCAGTGTTGGAATTAGGATCATAATTATGTCAGGTAATTGATAAGAGTGAATAAACCATGTTGATTGATGTTAAAATGGTGTGAAATGACGATGAAATGATGCTCCTAATGTACCAAATCGTATTAGTAAGTTTGGGAATGATAAGAATGGAAAATGCTGTCAAAAAGTAGCAAAATTGCTGTCACAGGTCGTGGGAACCGGTTCCCTGTGGGGAGGAACCGAGTTCCCAGTGTTAATTTGGTCAAACGGGAAAATAGATTCGTGAACCGGTTCCTGTATATGTCGGAACCGGTTCCCCATTCAAAAACCAGGGGCGAGGTATTTTTAACTCACAGGAACCGGTTCCTGTATAGGTAGGAACCGGGTTCCATGTGTATTTTTCCAAAAACTTCTAAAACTTCAAAAATTCATAATTTCTAAACCGTAACTCCGATTCGAGTTCTGTTTTCGGCGTTATTTCTTAAATTTAAAATTCTACCTCTTGGAAAGGAAAAATGTTATTTTCTCGAAAATTATTTTTTTTAAAAGAGCCGAGCCCCGATTTTGAAAAGTATGGATTAATTAAGGATGATGGATAATTAATAAGAATGGTTTGAGTTATCGGATGAATGCTAATGCTTACCATGTTGTGTTGATTATTTATTATGATTGAATACGATAATTTGGTGATTGCTATTAAGGGAATTATGTTGAGATCAAAGTCTGGGAATTGGTTTAGATTGATCTGACAGGGTGAATGAAGACTAATGCATATGTGTTGGTTCCCTTGTTGTTTATTTATGATTGTATTGATATCATGTGTGGTTGTTATTGTGTACACTGGTGATAGTCTTACTGATTGAGGAGTAAGCGTTCGACATATTTATGTTTTGTGATAAGTAGTTCATGATTATGTTGTTATCATGCTATATATGTTGATATTGGCAATTATGTGGAATTATGTTGTTATCATATTCCGTTGAATTAATGTTGCATGCTTTTATGATGCATGCATGAGCATTTGTTAAATTGGTTCATTCCCATTGTGCGGAGGTGAACTGGCAGAGCCAATAGACTTACAGTGGTGAGGTAGTGAGGCTAGATTCTTGACCCGTGGTTATGGGCGAATCGTGGATTGGATTCTTGACTCGGTGTTCGGCGAATCATGGATTACCGTCTTTCCACGAGTAAACGGAGCAAAGGTGAACTCGGTTCACGTTTGGTACCACATGCATAGAGTCCGCATTGCATATGGGATTGTAACATGCTAGGATGGTTTCGTGTTGCAATTTCCATTGTTTGATTATATACATGTTCATTGTGTGAACTGTCGTGCATTGATTATGACTTGTGTTTGGTTAATGAATTAACGACTTATTCTGTTGTATTCTAGAAACGTATAATGCATGTTATATTGAATTGAATCTCACCCTTACTCAACAATTTCGGATCCGGTGATTAGCGCATTGGAGTCGGTGAGGATAGCTCTAGCATTGAGTCATTGATTTAGTCCGCGTGTCGTTGTCGTGCTCGTAGATGTAACCGGGAAAACGATTGTTTGGAATCCTTTAATGGATATTTTAATAACTTTGGAATTATGTTGATTTATTATCCTGGAATAACTGTTGAGTAAAGTATTCGGGATTTAATTATGTTTCATTTCCGCTGTTAAACATAATTTTGAGTATGATTTAATGGATGAGTATTCTTCAGTGAAGCATGACTGCTTTTGGTTAAAATTTTATGATTTAAATTGTGACGCCTTCTTGGTTGTGATTAAAATACTCTGATTATTATGTATAAAACGCGGGTAAATAGAAGGGGGTGTTACAGAAAGGAAGTTGGCCGGCACGTTCGCGGCGTATCATCTTCTGACCTCTGATGGTGAAGCCTAAACCAGTCTTGTCAAATTTGAAAGGAAGATCGGGAAGCTGGCCCCAAATAGTACTACCTCCTTCTTCAACTGCAGCTTGAGCATCTTTCAGCGAGGCCATCCTAGGTGGAGTTTGCATAACTTCGGGAGTGACAGGAGAGTCAACAAGCATGACTCTGGGGATTGTTTCAAGAGCTTGACAAGGAGTCTCAAAGAATTCACCCTCCATCTCAAAATAACGGAACGACTGTAGATGACTGACCATATATTCTTCTTCACCACATACTGTAACAACCTTCCCTTTCACTGGGTACTTCAGCTTCTGATGTAAGGTAGAGGTAACAGCGCCTTCCCCATGTATCCAAGGGCGTCCAAGTAGGCAAGAGTAGGCTGGACGGATGTCCATAACAAAGAAAGTAAAATCAAAAGTCTGGGAACCGACTTTAACAGGCAGAGTGAGCTCTCCAAGTACTGTTCTCTTAGAACCATCAAAAGCTCTCACAATAACGTCACTGGGTTTCAGAACCAATCCTTCAACATCAAGTCGATCAAAAGCAGTCTTCGGAAGGATATTCAGAGCAGAACCGGTATCCACCAAGACATGAGACAATGTAGTGCCCTTGCATTCCACAGAGATGTGCAAGGCTTTGTTATGTTTCTTTCCAGCAGGAGTCAAATCGGCATCGGAGAAGCCTAGGCCGTTGTTGGCAGCCAGGTGTAATACAAACTTCAAACTGGTCAGTAGTAGTGTCTTGCGGTACATGAGCATTCTTCAGAAACTTCACCAAGGCGTTAGCATGAGCCTCGAAGCACAAGAGCAGAGCAAGCATGGAGATCTTGGATGGAGTCTGTCCCAACTGTTCCACAACATTGTAGTCACTCTTCTTGATTATCTTCAGAATTTCTTCCATTTCTTGTTTGGAGGTGTCCTCAGTAACTTCCTTTGGTACTTCTGGCTGAGCAGGATGAGTCACTGGTTCTTTCCCTCTAGCTTGGGGAATGGATTGAATAGCTGGAACGCGAGCTGGAGTCGCAGCGTCTTTCGGAGGAGAGATATCTGGAGAGAATACTCTTCCGGTTCTGGTCACCTTACTTGATCCGGTGATGTTTTCAATGTCAGGAATGGCTTCAACTGTAAGATCTTTAATGGTCAGAGGATCTTGCTTGACGCCATGATAGTAAACTTCGGAATCATAATTCCAAGGGATAGCCTTGTTAGAGGAATATGGAACTGGTCTTGGAGAAGTAATGATGAGAGGTGCCACTCTAGGCACAGGATCAACAGAGGAAATCCTTATTGTGTTAACATCGGCATAGTCTTCTGGGAAATCGTCACCCCATCTGGTTACCTTAACATCTTCAATAGGAATTTTGTAGCTTTCGGGAACAGTGTACTTCACCATGTAATCATACTTTCCACTTGGTTGCCCCAAGGTATCCCACACAGATGGTGCAGTTTCATTCACATCTTCGATCTTCAGTTTGGACATGTCTTCACACAAGCTTCTGCACAGGTGGTTTCAGAAATAGTATCTCACGGTTATTCATCATGCACTGAACACGTCTTCTCAACCAAGCACAACCATCAGGCGCAGATGGGCACCAACGACAATTCTCAGGGCATCCTGGGTTGACACCGGCTTGTAGCAAATTCTTCTTAATAGTCATCAGAGGAATGGTCAAGTCATCTATGTTGAAAACATAAGTATCGTCACCAACAACATTGGAACTCTTGTCATGGTTAGGCATAGGCGCGTTGATCACATTCGGAGTCTCAACAGGAGGATCAAACTCAATCTGCTTAGCTTCAATCATATCTTGAATCTTGTTGTTCAAGGCCCAACAATCATCAGTACTATGTCCCGGGCTATTGGAGTGGTAAGCACACTTAGCATTAGGATTGTATCTCGGAGAGGAAGTGTTGATATTTTGAGGAGGATCCCTCAAGGTAATCAGCTCTGCTTTCAACATGTGTTGCAAGGCTTGCGACAATGGCATGTTGATCTTTGTAAACTATCTTCGTGGCGCGTTCTGGCTACGCGCGTTGTCTCGCTGAGGTTGCGCTGATGTAGGATTGGAGATCACAACTGCCCCCACAGATTGAGCGCGGTCGGTCTTGGCTCGGCTTTTCTGACCATACACAGCATTGACTTCTTTCTTACCACCAAAAGATCTCTTTGCAGCATTGGAAGATGACTCTACCTGAATCTTTCCACTCTTGATACCAGCTTCAATATGCTCGCCTGTCAATATCAGCTCGGTGAATCTGGCTGAAGAATTTCCAATCAGATGATTGAAGAATGGGCCTGTCAGTGTTCCCATAAACATATCAACCAACTCCCTATTGGACAAGGGTGGCTGAACTCTGCCTGCTAAATCTCTCCATTTCTGAGCATACTCCTTGAACTTCTCATCACGACCCATAGACATGCTTTGTAGTTGCATGCGAGTGGGTGTCAATTCAGCATTGTACTCATACTGTCTGTAGAAAGCATCTGCTAAGTCACTCCAAGTATGGATACAGTCATTCTCTAGCTGATAGTACCATTCCAACTGAGTTCCGAACAATCTCTCTTGAAAATAGTGCATCCACAACTTTTTGTCATCAGTGTGGGGGTTGATCTTCTGAACATAGGACTTCAAATGCGGCTTAGGGCAAGAAATGCCATCATACTTGGCAAAAGTAGGAACTTTGAACTTGGGAGGAATCACAACACCAGGAACAAGACTCAAATCATCAAAATTCAACCCGGACATCTTCAGGTTTTCCACAGTATTCAGACGGTCTTCAAGTTGCTTGTACTTGTCATCTTCATCAGAGTATTGGCCATCATCATAGTCTTTTTCAGGCTCAGGCTGACTGCCTTCGCCATCACCCTTGACACTCCCCTCATTCTTGACACTTCCTTCAGAGAGCTCTATCCGACTGACCCTCTTAGGACCACCTTTGTAACGTCTGCCCATGTTGAGAAGACCAACAACCTTCTTCTTCTTGTTGATGAGCTTCTTCAGATCTTCTTGGCCTTGGACCAAGCTAGCGAACATCTGCTGAAACTGAGCATTCTGAGCTTGGAGATCTTTGACGGTCTGTTCAAGAGCCATTTCTGCTAAAATAAATAGCGAGAGAATGAGAAAACCAATCTTCAATGTACCTGTGATGCAATGTTATGCTATGATATGCAATGTTCATGCGAATGCGATGCAATGTTTTCAAGGACCTTAGAGATTTAAATTTGTTAAACAAGCAATGAACAAACATTTATTAGTACTCTTTTTATTCTTTTTCTTTTTAAGTACAAAAGATAGCTCAAAACAATAAAAGCATAAAATCCTAGAGCTCTAAGTCTCCCATGGGCGCTTCCTTTTGGTGCCGAGGTAGGCGTTGATGTTTCGCTCCTCGTGAAGTAGCTTGGTCAACTCTAGCACTTTCTTCTCGCTTGCATAGCACTGAGCTTCAAATGTATCCCTTTCTTCTTTGAGCTGAATCCAGGATCTCTTCAAGTCTTCAAGATCAGTAGGCATGTCAGGATAGTGAACAGTATAGGGTACGTCACCTATAGCAACAGGTTCCATAATTACTGGTAGAATAGGTGTGAATGGCATCATGAGGTTTTGAGCTCGAGCTCGCACCCATTTGAGGTAAGGTTCCCAAGGAATGGAGTTTTGGTGCCCCAAAGTCTTGGTATCAGTCTTCTTTACCATGCCCCAAGCGTGTATGAACCTTCGTCGGTAATTCTGGAGATCGTGGTTGTAGTCGAACACAATATCTTGGAGAAGCATATCATGAGGACCATCTCTTCGAGCAAAACCAAACTGACGTAGAGCTAAAGAAGGGTTGTAGGTAATACCTCCCCTTATACCAAGTAGTGGTACATTAGGGAATTCTCCACAACGCTCAATGAAGGTGAAATCTTTTTGAGAGAAAAGACTCCAACGAATATCTGAATGAGAGAGTGACATTAGCCTTTGAGACCACTTCATCCTTTGCTCATTCTTCAAAACCGATGGAGGGAGGTGCGAAATAAACCACCTGGATAGTAACGGTATGCAACACATGAGAGTTCCTTGTCTCTTAGTAGTACGAGTGTGGAGAGAATGTAGGACATCTTCAAGTAAAGTAGGAACTGGATTGCGAGTAAGAAACAACTTGATGGCGTTGACATCTATGAATTGATCCGAGTTAGGAAATAGAACCAAACCATAGATTAGCAAGGCTACAATATCTTCAAATGCATGGAAACTCATAACTTTGAGGAATTCTCGAGCTTTCTTAATTAGGAACTTGGCAAGTAAACCCTTAACTCCACTTCTAGTTTCCCAATTGGCTTCAATGTCTGAGCGCTTTAGGTGTAAGGCTGATGCAATGTCTTCGTACTTAGGAACCTTTTCTAAACCGGTGAATGGCATTTGGTCAACAATAGGTATCCCAAGTAGCTTAGAGAACTCTTCCAAGGTAGGAACCAACGATAATCTGGGAATGTGAAGCAATGATGTTTCGGATCAAAGAATGAATAGGACATGCATCATATCTTCTTGATCCAAGATAACCATCTTTGATGAACCATAATTCAAATACCAAGTTGATTCTAGCTGATCTGAATTCTTCCAAATGATAAAACCTATTCACAATGAGCCAAGGCTTGCAAGAGGTATATGACCCCACCAAAAGTTTGAGTTGGTCTGTCCTATAATAGTAACCGGTTCTAGGAATCTCACATATCGACTTACAATACCCATGAGGATCTTAAGCATGTATTGAAAGCCATCTCACTACCTTCTAATGGCCAAGATGGGTCAATTAAGGTTCTAAAAGTTTAGTTATGCTAGCCAAATACTCCTCAAGATAATTCTCTTTAGGTGTCGCCTAAGAATTTACTTTTGTATTATAATGAGATGCAAATAAAGGTAAAAGATCTAGCCCCACTTTTCTCCAATTGTAAAGCAAATGTTAGAGTCGGTAAGGAGAAAGAAAAGGGTGTTATAATTCTTTCCATCCGTAGTTATCTACGGCTCTTAGTTGCTCTTAGATCACCTTAAAAATTGTGCTTTCGTGTGTTTGACAAAATGTTTTGAAAAAGGCATTTCGCTTTGACTTTGTAATGATTCATGTAGGAATGTATACAAAGTGTTTGGAAATGTTTCGTTTTTGAAAGAGTTTGAACTTTGAAAAAAGTGTGAGGTGTGAAAAGTATTTTGATAGAGCAAGCAGCTAAAAGTCTTATTACCTACTCAGAATTGGTCGTTTTCGTGTTATTTTACTTTCCTTTAGAATAGTGTTATCCACACCATTAGTTGGTAGGTAACCCTATTCGTTGGATGTAAGCGGGACATTCGAAGGGACATCGGATGGTCATAGAAAGCAACTTGTAGGAAGTATCCTAGCACATTCGAATGGACTATCATCATTTTTCGTAGGCAACAATCGAGGGTCAAGATCATGTATTTGGAGGCGACATCGTGGGTCTTATGATCTTTGTATCGAAGGGACTATGATGATTTGTTTTGAAGGCAACGGTGCTAGAATACCTCTACGTTCGAGGGACATGACCATTTGAATTCGTAAAGGCAACGAGAGAGAATTACCCTAAGGGGTGCATGTGTGAGAGAAGTGTGTTGATTCAGATATTTTATCTTGCAAATTAGAGTGAGCTATTGTTCGATTTTATCTTGCCATACACGCCTAATTACTAGCAGCTCATAGGGTGCGGAAATTAAAATGCGGAAATGTAAAATGCGGAAAGATAAATCCTACGCTATTACATGGCTTTGGGGCAGATACATAATTTAAAATGCAGAAAATAAAAGCCCTAATTAAACTATTACATCCCATGAGCAATTACATTATTGGAAAAAAGAAAACGGTAAAAAGAAATTGTCTGAAACGGGATAACCTGTGAAAAGATGAGAAATCAGAAAATACGAGGAAATCGAATAAGAGGAAAATGTTAGCAAAAATGATAATTTTTAAATGAGAAAAATATTTCATGCAAGAAACAACATTAATATGCTAAAATAATTTTTTGGTATTTTTTGGAGTTAATTTAATAATTAAAAACTAATTAAAGGTGATTTAAATGATAAAATAGAAATAAAATTAAATATGCATGCAAAAATAATATTTTTAATTTTATAAATTAAATAATCATTTCCTGGAAATAATGCAAAAAGAAAAATATTTTTTGGTGTTTTTTAATGCATGATAAAAAATTGTGAAAAGAAATTAAAATGAATGCAAAATATTAGATAAAATATGAAAATATGAAGAAAATGTGTTAGTTTGTAAAAAGAAGAAAAACAAGTGGTCCTGGTGAGAATCGAACCGGTGACCTTGATTTCACAAACCCAAGCCAAGACCAACTGAGCCAGCGTGCACGCGTGTCTTTGAATCGGAACGAGTGGTTTACAAACAAGTGGCACCTCCTGACTGCATCAAATCCGCGCCAAGCTTCATCTTCTTCGTTTTGAATATTTGAAAATATAGCGTCGGCCTCAATGCGACGCTATAGCCCCTGCAATTCTCGAAATCAAACACAGATAATATAAATAACATTCAAGGGTATGAATCGATTGGAAACATCGTTCTGAACACGATGGTGGTGGTCTCGTGGTCCAACTTATCCTATTTTGTGAGATCCCAATTCGAACCATGGAACCCTAACTATGGTAAGTTTCGATTCCGGCCATAAAAATTCAATCAAACTATGCAGAAAGCTTGCAAACTTCCATCTAAACACAACAAACCATGAAATATGTTAAAAGTGCATGAATGATAGAAATCGAAATTTAAAAAAGTGTGACAAACCGAAATTGTATTCTTCCAATTCTTGATGTTTTTGGGCAATGTAAAGGTCTGGATCGATTCAGTGGATGCCGAGGAAGGTGTTTTGATGCTTGGAATCAATTGAAACGAGCTAAATCCCAGGATGCTAGTAGCTTGTATAGCACGGATTTTTTGAATTAGGTTAGGGTTCCTCAAGCCAATTTTTTCGTTCTCAATCATGTGATATGCATTGTGTATTTATATTGGATGGAATTGGAGCTGATTTGAGGAAGAAATCATCAACAATCAATGCAAAACATATTTGATTTTGTACAAAATCAAATTTTCTCTTTTTTGATCAATTTCAATCAATTTCTTTCCAAATCCAATCAAATTTCAAAATTTGCTGGCTTTCTTGGGTTGCTTGGATCTCAAGGAAGAGAGAAAAAATCAATTTGCAATTAATTTTGATTTTATACCTTATTTTTGAATTTAATTTGTATTTAAATGAATAAAATCCAAATTAAATAGAAAAATAAAATAAAAATTCGTGGCATTGGGCTTGGATATTCCTAATTGCATAAGGAACAAGTTTGGATGAAGAAAAAGTAAGCCCATTTGCAAAAAAAATTATTTTTAGAAGTATCTCTCTTTGTGCACTTCTTCAAAATTTCCCAACTTGTGAATGGTGTATCTTACTCAATTTTCCACATTTTTGAGTGTTCTTTTACTTTTTAGAAATATCTAAGAGTCCTCTAACCAACCTCTTTGATTTCATCTCAATTGGAGTTTCCATGCTCAATATATCTTCAAAACAAAATGTTGACTTTTTGTTGACTTTGAAAAGGATCTGTAATGTTTTGATCCATACCTTCCAAATGAAGTATTTTTTGAACATTCTTGTGAGACATGAAGTTGTAGAGAATTGAATTTCCTTCAAAACAAGAGTTGGTGGAAAAATTTCTGAGAAATTATGAAGAAGTTATACCCAGTCAAAGTTTGGTTGACTTTCCACTAAGAAACCCTAATTTAGAAAGTTTGACTTTTGAGCAAATCTTGAGTTTTCTTGATGAATCATGATCAACCCTTGATCAAATGATGAATGTGACTTCAAAATGAGAATGTTGACCAAAAATTATGAAGTTTGACTGTATGTTGACCACAGTTGACTTTTTGTCTAATACAACTGATTTTCAACCATCTGAGCAATTGTCTGAGGAAACTTGACTTGTGAGGCTTGAAACTTGACATGGAGAATATTTGAAGCATGTGAGGAGGCATGAAGACCATTGGAGATGTTGGAAGTCCTTCTTGATCTGAGGAATACCAAACCCTAGTTTGGGTTGATTGTCTAGGAGAGGGTTTGTCTGATCAACCCTTGAGGAATCCTTGAGCATGGATGTATGAAATGTCTTGAGAAGATGGAGGGCAAATTTTGGGGTATGACAGGGAGGAACCGAGTTCCCATTGTTAATTTGCAAAACTTGTGAAAATTGAACTCAGGAACCAGTTCCTGTCTATGTCGGAACCGGGTTCCCATACAAAAACCAGGGAGCAAGATTTTAAACTTCACAGGAACCGGTTCCTGTATAGGTAGGAACCGGGTTCCATGTGCAATTTTTCAAAAATACATAAACTTCAAAAATTCATATTTTCTAAACCGTAACTCCGATTCGAGTTCCGTTTTCGGTATTATTTCTAAAATTTAAAATACTACCATTTAAAAAGGGAAAAATATTATTTTGTTAAAATTATTTTAAAAAGATTTGAGCTTCCGATTTTGAAAAGTATGAATTAATTAAGGATAATGGGGAATTGATACAAATGGTCTGAGTTATCGGATGAGATATTAATGCTTACAATGTTGTATCTTGATATTCATTATGATTGAATGTGATACATTGGTGAATTGGCATTATGTGATTTATATTGATATCATGATCTGAGAATTTATGTTGCATGCTTTTATGATGCATGCATAAGCATTTGTTGTTTATGGTTCATTCCCATTGTGCGGAAGTGAACTGGCTGAGCCAATAGACTTACCTGGAGATTGAGATAGTGAGGCTGGATTCTTGACCCAGTGGCTATGGGCGAATCATGGATTTACACTGTCTTTCCACATGTAAACGGAGCAGTGGGTGAACTCGGTTCACGTTTTGGTACCACATGCATAGAGTCTGCATTGCATATGGAATTGTAACATGTTAGGATGGATTCCAGTGTTGCAATTTCCATTGTTTGTTATATACATGTTCATTGGTTGAACTGCTTGTGAATTGATTATGATTTGTGTTTGGTTAATGGATTAATGTATCCGTTTATTCTGTTGTATTTTAAAAACGTATAATGCATGTTATATTGAATTGAAATCTCACCCTTACTTTAATGATTTCGATCCGGTGATTAATGCTTGGAGTTGGTGAGGATAGCTCTAGAGTCGAGTCAGTTAGTTAATCCGCGTGTCAGTGTCGTGCTCTGGTAGATGTAACACTGGGGAAACGTTGTTTTGAAATCCTTTAATGGATATTTTTAATAGTTTTGAATCGTGTCTTGATTAAATATCCTGGAATAACTATTGAATGATGTATTTGGTATTTTGTTATGTTTCATTTCCGCTGTTAAACATAACTTTAAGTATGAATTATTTCATGATTTATTCTTCAGTGAAAGCATGACAACTGGGTTTAATAATTTGAATTATTTAAAATCAGGATGGTCTTAATTGGATAAAAATTACATGTAAACCATAATTAAAATTAACAATATAATTTGTTAAGTTGATGCTGAACTGAATAACCCAATGATGATGTCAAGGAGATTGATCAAACAGAGGTCAACGAATCTGATAACCCAGACAAAGGCATTGCACTGAAGATTCAAATGTTCATCTGAGTTCTGACTGTTGACAAAGAATGAATACATCATGCCTGAGAGGTTTCATGGATTTAGTGTGCCTATCCTTTAGAACAGACCTTGATATTATCCTTGAAGTGAACTCGGTGGTCTTCAAACTGGTGTTCATATCAATTCGTTTTGAGAAGACGGTCATATTTCCGAGGTAGCTTGTTACAAGTTGAAGAAGGACTAGTGTCAGCCGTATGAATTCAGCTGCAAGAGAAGGTGTCAAGAATGGTTTGAATATATTCTTCGAGAGGTGAAAGGAAAAGCAAAGATAGAGTTACCATTGTGAATGATTTATTACCTTTAAGTGATATTTCCTTGGAAGATGTTAGTGAAGCCATACCGAAGAGAAGTGGATGTTTGCTATATGATTCGACGGTGGAGAGTTACCAATTGTGAATGAATTCCAGTGTTTCGAGTGAGCTACTTATAGATTTGACGAACTAGTCGCATCCAGTTGTCTGAATTGAAGAAACAATTGGAAGAGTTATTAGAGAAGAAGTTTATTCGGCCTAGTGTTTCACCGTGGGGTGCGCCGGTGTTGTTGGTTAAGAAAAAGGAAGGTACAATGAGACTATGTGTTGACTACAGGCAATTGAATAAGGTGACAATCAAGAATCGGTATCCGTTGCCGAGGATTGATGATCTGATGGATCAGTTGGTCGGAGCTTGTGTATTTAGTAAGATTGATCTGAGATCTGGATATCATCAGATTCGTGTGAATTCAGAGGATATTCAGAAGACTGCGTTTAGAACGAGGTATGGGCATTATGAATATTCTGTTATGCCATTTGGAGTTACTAATGCACCTGGTGTGTTTATGGAGTATATAAACAGGATATTTCATCCGTATCTTGACAAGTTTGTGGTGGTGTTTATTAACGACATTCTGATCTATTCAAAGAATGATGAGGAGCATGCAAAGCATCTTAGGATTGTATTGGAATTGTTGAAGGAGAAGAAGCTGTATGCGAAGTTGTCTAAATGCGAGTTTTGGTTAAGCGAAGTGAGTTTTCTTGGTCACGTGATTTCCAAGAATGATATTGTTGTTGATCCTACGAAAGTAGAAGCGGTATCTCAGTGGGAAGCGCCGAAGAATGCTTCAGAGATTCATAGTTTTCTCGGTCTTGCAGGTTACTACAGGAAATTCATTGAGGGATTTTCGAAGTTAGCTTTACCGTTAACTAAGTTGACGAGGAAAGTTCAAGCGTTTGTTTGGGATATAGATTGTGAAAAAGGATTCCAAGAGTTGAAGAGGAGGTTGACTAGTGCTCCGATTCTAATTTTGCCGAATCCGGCAGAATCTTTTGTGGTGTATTGTGATGCGTCTTTGATGGGTTTAGGAGGTGTTTTGATGCAAGATAGGCAGGTTGTGGCTTATGCTTCAAGACAGTTGAAGATTCATGAAAGGAATGATCTGACTCATGATTTAGAGTTGGTGGCTGTTGTATTTATTTTGAAATTATGGAGGCATTATCTGTATGGTTCACGGTTTGAAGTGTTCAGTGATCATAAGAGCCTGAAGCATCTCTTTGATCAGAAGGAGTTGAATATGAGGCAGAGAAGATGGTTAGAATTTCTCAAGGATTATGATTTCGGTTTGAATTACCATCCTGGTAAGGCAAACGTTGTGGCAGATGCGTTAAGCAGGAAGTCTTTGCATATGTCAATGTTAATGGTTCGTGAATTGGATTTAGTGCACAATTCAGAGACTTAAGTTCGGTTTGTGAGACTACTCCGAATAGTGTGAAATTGGGCATGTTGAAGCTGACTAGTGGTATTTTGGAAGAGATTCGAAATGGACAAAAATCTGATGTTGGTTTGGTGGATAAGCTGACATTGATTAACCAAGGTCAAGGAGGTGAGTTCCGAATTGATGAGAATGGCGTTATGAGATTTGGTGATAGAGTGTGTGTTCCGGATGTTGCTGAGATTAGAAAAAGTATTTTGGAAGAAGGACACCGTAGTGGATTGAGTATTCATCCTGGTGCTACTAAGATGTACCAAGATTTGAAGAAATTATTTTGGTGGCCTGGAATGAAAAAGGAAATTGCCGAGTTTGTGTATGCGTGTTTGGTTTGTCAGAAATCAAAGATTGAGCATCAGAAACCGTCAGGACTGATGGAACCGTTGTTCGTTCCGGAATGGAAATGGGATGGCATTTCTATGGATTTTGTATCTGGGTTGCCTAGGACAGCGAAGAACTGTGATTCTATTTGGGTTATTGTCGACCGATTGACGAAGTCTGCTCACTTTATTCCGATAAGAATGGATTATCCGATGGAGAGGTTGACAGAATTGTATGTTGAGAGGATTGTAAGTTTGCATGGTATTCCGACTAGCATTGCGTCAGATAGAGACCTGAGGTTTACTTCTAAGTTCTGGACAGGATTGCAGGAAGCTCTGGGTACTAAGTTACGATTGAGTTCCGCATATCATCCGCAGACAGATGGTCAGACGGAGAGGATGATTTAGTCGTTAGAAGATTTGTTGAGGGCTTGTGTGTTAGAGAAAGGTGGAGCTTGGGATAGCTATTTGCCGTTGATAGAGTTTACCTACAATAATAGTTTTCATTCGAGCATCGGTATGGCTCCGTTTGAGGCATTGTATGGTAGAAGGTGTCGGACACCGTTGTGTTGGTATGAATCTGGAGAAAGTGCTGTGATTGGGCCAGAGATCGTTCAACAAACTTCAGAAAAGATTAAGATGATTCAGGAGAAGATGAAGGCTTCTCAGAGTCGTCAGAAAAGTTACCATGATAAGAGAAGGAAAGATCTTGAGTTTAGTGAAGGAGACCACGTGTTCATGAGAGTTACTCCGATGACTGGTATTGGTCAAGCTCTGAAGTCAAAGAAGTTGACTCCGCGCTTTATTGGTCCGTTTCAGATTACCAAGAGAGTTGGGAAAGTTGCTTATTAGATTGCTTTACCGCCGTCACTTGCGAATTTGCATGATGTTTTCCATGTATCTCAGTTGAGGAGGTACATTGCGGATCCGTCTCATGAGATTCAAGTAGATGATGTACAGGTGCGGGATAATTTGACTGTTGAAGCAGTGCCTGCGAGAATTGAGGATCGGAAAGTGAAGCAATTGCGAGGTAAAGAGATAGCACTGCTACGAGTAGCTTGGGGAGGACCAGCTGAAGGAAATGTCACTTGGGAACTGGAGAGTCAGATGAAGGACTCGTATCCCGAACTTTTCGTCTAAGGTATATTTTCGAGGACGAAAACTCTTTTAGTGGGGGAGAGTTGTGACACCCCGATTTAATTCAAATATTAAATAAATAGGAATTTAATTATTTAATTAATTAAAGGCTTGATTATTTATATTTTCGGAATTAATGGGATCAATTAAAGGAAAGAAGAGATGGAGGTGTGAGGTGTAGTTAGGGGTGTGAGGAGTAAATTACTCTACACTTACTAATTACCATTTATTTTATTTTATTGGAGTAAATAAAGGAGAATTAAAAAGAGTTATAAAAAGGAAAAGAAAGAAAAAAATAGGTTTGTTGGAGAAAAACTATTTCACGTAGAATTGGAGAAGAGAAGAAAAGAGAGGAAAAGCCGACGCCGAAGAAATCGAGAATCATCGCGAGGTAAGGGGTGATTTCTTTCGGTTAATATGCCTTATGGGTTTTGGGAATCGACCGGGTAATTGGGTATGTTAGGAAATTGATTATAGGTTTATAGAATGAAACCCTATTTTGTGTCGGTGTATGGAATTAGGATCATTAGTGTGTCAAATAACTAATAGGGATGAGTAAACTATGTTGTTTGATGTTATAATGGTGTAAAATGATTATAAATCGGTGTTCCTAATGTCACAATTCGTATTTGAAAGTTTGGAAATGATAAAGGATGCATATTGATGTCAAAAGTAGCGTAAAATGTCAAGTTATAGGTCGGGAACCGGTTCCTGTGGGAGGAACCGAGTTCCCAGTGTTAATTTGCAAAACTGGTGAAAATTGAACTCAGGAACCGGTTCCTGTCTATGTCGGAACCGGGTTCCCATACAAAAACCAGGGAGCGAGATTTTAAACTTCACAGGAACCGGTTCCTATATAGGTAGGAACCGGGTTCCATGTGCAATTTTTCAAAAATACTTAAACTTCAAAAATTCATTTTTCTAAACCGTAACTCCGATTCGAGTGCCGTTTTCGGCATTATTTCTTAAATTTCAAATACTACCATTTAAAAAGGGAAAAATATTATTTTGTTAAAATTATTTTAAAAAGATTTGAGCTTCCGATTTTGAAAAGTATGGATTAGTTAAGGATAATGGGGAATTGATACAAATGGTCTGAGTTATCGGATGAGATATTAATGCTTATAATGTTGTATCTTGATATTCATTATGATTGAATGTGATACATTGGTGAATATGGCATTATGTTGCATGCTTTTATGATGCACGCATAAGCATTTGTTGTTTATGGTTCATTCCCATTGTGCGGAAGTGAACTGGCTGAGCCAATAGACTAACCCGGAGATTGAGGTAGTGAGGCTGGATTCTTGACCCAGTGGCTATGGGCGAATCATGGATATACACTGTCTTTCCACATGTAAACGGAGTAGTGGGTGAACTGGGTTCACGTTTTGGTACCACATGCATAGAGTCTGCATTGCATATGGAATTGTAACATGTTAGGATGGATTCCAGTGTTGCAATTTCCATTGTTTGTTATATACATGTTCATTGGGTGAACTGCTTGTGAATTGATTATGATTTGTGTTTGGTTAATGGATTAATGTATCCGTTTATTCTGTTGTATTTTAAAAATGTATAATGCATGTTATATTGAATTGAAATCTCACCCTTACTTTAACGATTTCAGATCCGAAGTGATTAGCTGCTTGGAGTTGGTGAGGATAGCTCTAGAGTCGAGTCAGTTAGTTAATCCGCATGTCAGTGTCGTGCTCTGGTAGATGTAACACTGGGGAAACGTTGTTTTGAAATCCTTTAATGGATATTTTTAATAGTTTTGAATCGTGTCTTGATTAAATATCCTGGAATAACTATTGAATGATGTATTTGGGATTTTGTTATGTTTCATTTCCGCTGTTAAACATAACTTTAAGTATGAATTATTTCATGATTTATTCTTCAGTGAAAGCATGACAACTGTTTGGTCTATTTGAATTATTTAAAATTGTGATGCCTCTTAATTGTGGATAAAACTCTGATTATTATTTCTATAAAACGCGGGTAATTAGAAGGGGTGTTACACAGGGGTCTTCTTCCCCATTTGAATTTCCAAATCTATAGCTACGATTTTTGCCTAAAGATTGCTTCTGTAGCTAAATCCCTACAAGTTTCAAAAATTCAACACAAGCAATATAAATTCAATGTGGAGCCATGGTTCAATCCGGTTTGACCTCCTGAACATGAATATGTTCCTAGTTTTGGCCAATTTTTCCTAAATCGATGGATCCCAAATTAGAGCTTTAAAACCCTGACAATGGCATCTCGGTATTGCTGCATCTAAAATCAAATTGGACCGCCCAGATAGCTTGCAAACATCATTCTAAACATACATAAACAATCAAAACAGGTTAAATGTGCATGAATAATTAAAATCGATTTTGAAAAAGAAAGTGCAAACCGTGTTCTTGATTTCGTGATTCTGGGTGTTTGGCTTGCTTGTGAGTATCTGGAATTGATCAGAGGACCTCCAGGAATCGATTGCAAGGCTTGGAATTGATTAAATTCAAGCAAAAATACGGCTGCTAGTTGCTTGCAAGTCACGGTTTTTTGAAGCTTTGTTTAGGGTTCTTGAGGTCGAAATTTCGTCCTTTATGCATTTGGAATCATTGTGTATTTATACTAGAGTGATTTAGGTCAAGAATTGTCAAAGATATCATGCCAATAAATGAAAGATAATTTGATTTGGAATCAAACCAAATATTGCCTTTTTGAGCTGAAATTCCTGGCAGCAGATACGTGATGTCACAAAGAATGTTATGACACACTATCTGACACTCTGTTAACAATTCACACAATAAATTTAAACAGCAGTAAAGAACACAATAAATTGTTTACCCAGTTCAGTGTCTAACTACACCTACATCTGGGGGCTACCAAGTCAGGGAGGAAATTCACTATTAGTAGAATTAATTCAGGAATAAACCAACCAGTTTATCTCCTTCACTTAAAACCTACCCAATGCAACTTCAATCTAAGTCCTACTTAGACCTGAGTTCCTACTCACTCCCCCCTCAATCATAGCAGTGATATCAACCTATTGAATAATTGAATTGTGAAGACACACTTCAATAAACTATCTTGATCTTGCTTCAAAGCTTCAATCAAGAGACAAACACTCGTGCTTCAAAGCTTTGAGTGATAAACTACCCTTACAAACAAATCCTAGTCCAAGGCATTTATCAATTGATAATTGCTTGGCTCACAAGAGAAACTAGAATTACACAAATAACAAGCTGCTAAATCTTAAATACATTCCAAGGGCGCAGCAGCAGTGTAAGGGTTGAATTCCTTTTATAGAAGCAGTCCTGAAACTTCAGTTTTGGGCTTCCATAAAGATAGCTAGGGTTCACTTAATTTAATCCTAAAAACATGGTCTTTTCAACAACCAATTTAGGTTTAACTAAGATTAACCTAGCAGCCACGTGAGCATGCAATCTAATAACAGAAAAACATAATACAACAGCTCAACAAACTTCCTGAAAAGTCTCAGGAAAAACAGATTCTGCAGAACAGAATGTCACACTGAATGTCATAACATCTGTTATGACATCAGACTATTTTCTGCAGAATTCCAGCACAGCTTTTAGCTTCCAGTTCTGAGCTGCACTTTAAACATCCTTGTCAAGTAGGATTTATCTTCAATCTCTGAATGTCATGACATTTATCAAGACATTGCCATAGCCTAGTTTTACCAAAAAGTAATGCCAACTTAAAACACTAACAAACTCCCCCTTTGGCACATTTTTGGCTAAAACTACTTAAGTCATTAGAGTACCTATGCAGCAGAAGAAAAACTAGTTCTAAGTTATCCTAAGCTTAAAGAAACTAGAACCTAGAGATAAGATAAATTCTACCCATACAGATTCCCACAATTTCCCACATACAAATTTAAATTGCCATACAGTTTCCCAAGTTTCCCAATGCCACTGTCACACAGTAGTTCTCCCCCTTTTTAGCCTCAAAGGGGCCAAAGGAATCAATACAGGTGCCCCAATCATTCAAAATATAATTAAGTACCAGCATTGTTAAGTGTTACATCTCTGTCAAAAGATTACACTTCTGTCAACAAAATGATTACAATCTTCCAGAATACAAACCAGGAAAAAAAATACAAGAAACAAGAACAAGAAACAATGAAATAGAAGAAACAAGGCACAACCAACAGAACAAGAACCATCACAGCATTAGGTGCTCTCCTTTCCTGAAGAGGCACTGTGAACATTATCAATGTGAGCAACATCATCAGCAACATTACCAGCTACCACTTCAGCCGTAATCTTGAACCCAGAATCTTGATCAGACTCTGAAGGTTCAAGAGTCTTCCTTTTCTTGGCAATTGGTGTCCTCTTGGGTCTCGAGCTACCACCAACAGATTTGACTCTGTACTTTTTTGAAGAAGTTCCAGCTTTGGTCATCTTCTCAACTTGAGAACCAGAGATACCAACCGTTGCTTTGACAGGAGAATCAGCAGGAGTATCAATATTAGGATCCACAGGAGTATGCTTGACATGATCATCAGATGTCTTGACATTCTCTGTGACATCTGGATCAGCTGCTAAGGGGAACAGAAACTCCAGGAACAGAGTGATTTTCGTTTAGGATCCGGGTGACTATCCTAGCAATGGCTTCTTGCACATACATAGTACCTTCTCTATTTGCTATCTCTAGAGGAACAGATGAGGATGATTCAGAGATCTTACCATAGGATGAAGCTGATGACCTTTGTGTATTTCTTGCATGCAGATTCTTGGTCTTCTTAGAGTCAGTTGCCATTGAACGCTGAGGAGAGACCTTCACAGGTTCAACATTCATGGCTGCAGCGCTTGCCCTAATTTCAGCCATGGTAGGAGATGAACAGTCAGAGTCTTGGGATGAAGAAGATGATGAAGACATATTTCGCTGAGATATGTTGAGAAAATGAAAAAAAGAATGACAGAGATTTTGAGAGTATCTTTTGGATGGAGAGGATATAATACTTTCAAATGAAGAGGCTATTATATGGAGGAGTCTCTTCATATTCTTGAAACTTTTAAAAATAAGAGGAAAATAATTAAATGACCCACTTATAATTAATTGAAATAAAAGGTCTCTTCCATTCCTTGTAAGAAATCTTAATTGCTACAATTCCTCATATTGACAAATACCCAGTTTGCTCCTTAAATTTTCAAACTGACTAGCATCAAGAGCTTTAGTGAAAATGTCAGCCAGTTGAAGTTCAGTGGTTACATGGTCCAATTTAATCACTTTCTCTTCCACAAGGTCTCTGATGAAGTGATGTCTAATGTCAATGTGCTTAGTCCTACTATGTTGTATAGGATTCTTTGAAATATTAATAGCACTCAGATTGTCACAGTACAATGTCATGACATCCTGTGTGACATTGTACTCAGACAGCATCTGCTTCATCCAGACCATTTGAGAACAACTGCTACCAGCTGCTATGTATTCAGCTTCAGCAGTGGACAAGGACACACAGTTTTGTTTCTTTCTGAACCAAGAAACAAGATTGTTTCCCAAGAAGAAACATCCTCTAGAAGTGCTTTTTCTGTCATCAGCACTACCAGCCCAGTCAGCATCACAATAACCAGACAAAATTGGTTCACATCCATGAGAATACAGGATACCATAATTGCAAGTTCCACTCACATACTTCAGAATTCTTTTCACCTGATTGATGTGACTTACTTTAGGTTCAGCTTGGTATCTTGCACATACCCCAACAGAAAATGCAATGTCAGGTCTGCTGGATGTTAGGTACAATAAGCTTCCTATCATGCTTCTATACAAACTTTGATCAACCTTTTCACCATTTGTGTCCTTGGAAAACTTCAAATGTGTGGGAGCAGGAGTCCTTTTATGGCTAGCATTCTCCATTCCAAACTTCTTGACAATATTCCTTGCATACTTGCTCTGTGAAAGGAATGTTGAGTCTTCCATCTGTGTGACTTGTAGTCCAAGAAAATAAGTCAACTCTCCCATGAGGCTCATTTCAAACTCAACTTGCATTTGATTGGCAAAATTTTTCACCATTGTATCTGACATTCCTCCAAATACTATGTCATCAACATAAATTTGAGCCACCATTATCTTTCCTCCTTCATTCTTGACAAAAAGAGTTTTATCCAAGGCTCCTTTCCTGTATCCTTTGTCAGTAAGGAACTTGGCCAGCCTTTCATACCAGGCCCTAGGAGCTTGCTTTAGTCGATATAGGGCTTTCCTTAACTTGTAGACATGATCAGGAAAACTTGGATCCACAAATCCTCTAGGCTGTTCTACATATACCTCCTCATTCAAGTAGCCATTTAGGAAGGCATTTTTCACATCCATCTGAAATAATTTGAATTTCAGAATGCAAGCAACCCCTAGTAGTAGCCTGATTGATTCCAGTCTAGCCACTGGAGCAAAAGTTTCATCAAAATTAATCCCTTCAACTTGAGTGTAACCCTGAGCAACAAGTCTTGCTTTATTTCTGGTGACAACCCCTTTTGCATCAGACTTGTTCTTGTAGATCCACTTTGTGCCAATGATGTTGGTTCCTTCTGGTCTAGGAACTAACTCCCATACTTCATGTTGCTTGAACTGGTTCAATTCATCTTGCATTGCTCAAATCCAGAATTCATCACTTAGAGCTTCTTTGACATTTTTTGGCTCTATTTTTGACACAAAGCAAGAGTTTGAGACAGTTTCTATGGATCTTGTAATGACACCCCTGTTTGGATCTCCAATGATGAGTTCCTTTGGATGATCTTTCTGAATTCTGATGGAAGGATCTTTGTTGGCTTCCTCTGGTTCAAATTTTGGTGAAGTAGGAGCAGGTACATCATCTCTATCAGGTACTTGTGGTGATGTATCAAACCATGTCTCAACATCACATGGGACATTGTGTTCCTAATGATGATCATCAACAATGACATTAATAGACTCCATCATAACTTAGGTTCTGGAGTTGAATACCCTATATGCTCTGCTGTTAGTAGAGTATCCCAAAAATGCCTTCATCATTCTTAGAGTCCATCTTTCTCCTTTGATCACGATCCGTAATATAGCATTTGCCGCCAAACACATGAAAATATTTCACTTGGTTTCTTCCTTCCATAGTTCATACAGGTGGAGGATGTTCCCTTTCTTAAGGTGACCTCTAGAACATAGCAAGTTGTATTCATAGCTTCACCCAAAATGAATAGGAAGTTTCTTAGCATGAATCATTGCTCGAGATTCCTCAGATAGTCCTATTCTTCCTTTCCACAACCCCATTTTGTTGAGGTGTTATAGGAGAAGAAAACTCATGATTGATTCCTCTCGAGGAGCGTAATTCATCAAACTTGCTGTTCTCAAATTCCTTTCCATGATCACTTCTTATTCTGACAATACAGTTTTCCTTCTCTCTTTGAAGTCTTTTGCATAACTCTTTAAAACATCAAACACATCGATTTTTCTTTGATGAAGTTTATCCGTAAACGGAGAAGTCATCCACAACAACATAAGAATATCTTTTTCCACCAAGTCTTTCAACCTGCATAGGCCCCATCAAATCCATGTGTAGCAGCTCCAGCACTTTAGAAGTGGTCAGATGTCTAGACATTGGGTGTGACATTCTGTTTGCTTTCCAACCCCGACACTCACCATGCACCTCCCTTCATCAATATGGAGTCTTGGTATCCTCTGACCTCCATAGAGATGATCTTTTCATTTCTCCGAGATGCGATGACCAAGTTTTGGTGCCACAATTTTACCTCCTTTTCATCTTTGTCTCAGAGCACATGTAAGACAAAGTTGGTGTTCTCGTGATTCCCACATGTAGCTTGTCCTTTGATCCGACCTCTCATAACTACTTCTTGTTTATTATTTATTACAAGACATTCGACCTAGTGAAGTTGACTTTGAATCCCATATCACATAGTCGACTTATGCTTATGAGGTTAGCAACAAGCCTTTTACCAAAGAACACTCCATTTAGGTTTGGAACCTGCACCCAAGTTTCCAACACCTTTGATTTCTCCTTTAGCTCCATCTCCAAAAGTAACAAAGTGGTAGAATGAGGTTTGACATTATTCAAGAGGTTTTTATTCCACCATATGCTTGGAACACCCATCATCAAAGTACCAATCTTCCTTGGACACTCTAAGGGAAGTTTGAGCTATCAATGTCAGCAGTCCTCTTCTTCCACTTTTAAGTGTAGGGTACCTTGTGTTCTTAGGCTTAACATAGGAGTCCGATTAGGTATCCATGTAGCCTATAGCGTATGGGTTTTATGTGTCCAAACCTTCCACAATGGTGACATCTCCATCTTTGAAACTTCTTATTCATGTTTCTCGATCCCGATGTTGACCCCAATGTTGTGACATCCGCTTTGACATTGGCTTATTAGGTTTCTTCTTCTTGTTATCAAGAAATTTCTTTGCACCACATGTCCCGAGCCCGAAACATTTCCTGTTTTATGTTGTGACATCTTCTTTGACCTTGGTTTCCCATGCCTCTTCTTTTTCTTGTCACTAACAGTTTCCTTCTCAGCCACATATCCTAGACCATGCTTAGTCCCTGCATTTTGACCAAGCTGAAGGATTTTTTCCAACTTATCAGTCCCAGTAGTCAGCATCTTGACAGACTTAGTCATATGATCAAGCTTGGAATTCAACATTATAATTTCACTGTTGAGATGACTTATAGTGACTGTATTTTCCTTCTTCTCAGCTTCCAGCTTTACATTCTCTGCCTCCAACTTCTCAATCAGCTTTTTCTGTTTTTCATTTTGCTGACATACTTCACCGCTTCTGATACACAGCTTTTTGTAAGTATCAGCAAGTTCTTCAAAGGTCACTTCCTCATCACTAGAGTCATTATCGAATTGCAACTTTAAGGTGGTGACAAGTTTGGTGATTCTCTTCGAGTCACTACTTGATTCACAATCGCACCAAGTGATACTCATTCCTCTTTGTTTCTTAAGAAAGGTAGGACATTCACTCTAATATGTCTATATCCTTCACATCCATGACATTGGATTCCACCGCCTTGACTTCCTTTTCCTCGACTTGGATCTTCACTGGAGTCATAAGATCTGCTGATGTCAGATGAAATGTCCTTGACATTTGACCTTAACTTTGGATCAATCCTCTTGATGAGCTTGTTGAACTGTCTTCCTAGCATAGCTATAGCTTCAGATATCTTCTCTTCATCTTCCACCTTGCATCCTTCTTCAGTATTGGATACAAGTGCTATGCTCTTGTTCTTTTGTCATCAGCTTCACCGATTCCCATCTCAAAAGTCATAAGAGATCCAATAAGTTCTTCAACCTTCAAGGTGCTGATGTCCTGAGCCTCCTCTATTGCAGTCACTTTCATTGCAAATCTTTTAGGCAAGGATCTGAGAATCTTTCTCACCAGCTTTTCTTCTGCCATCTTTTCACCAAGTGCTCCTGAGGTGTTGGCAATCTCTAAAATATTCATGTGGAACTCATGAATAGTCTCATCTTCTTTCATCTTCAAATTCTCAAATTTTGTAGTGAGTGTAATACGGTGAACTGACTTTGAGATTTTTGTATCGCAAATGTGCGGATAGCAAGAGTCGCCACCGACTTTTCTTTTATCCAATTAAGGGAAGGTAAAAAGTACAGAAAAAGACCTTCGTTAGATTTTGAGTAAGGGAGAAGGTTATGAAAAGGGAAGGTATTAGCACCCCTTTCCATCCGTAGTTATCTACGGGCTCTTAGTTGCTCTTAGATCACTTTAAAATTGTATTTTCTGTGTGTTTGACAAAAATGTTTTGAAAAAGGCATTTCGCTTTGACTTTGTAATGATTCATGTAGGAATGTATACAAAGTGTTCGGAAATGTTTCATTTTTGAAAAGAGTTTGAACTTTGACAAAAGTGTGAGGTGTGAAAAGTATTTTAATAGAGCAAGCAACTAAAAGTCTATTACCTACTCAGAATTGGTCGTTTTCGTGTTATTTTACGTTCCTTTAGAATAGCCCTATCCATACCATTAGTTGGTAGGTAACTCCATTCGTTGGATGTAAGCGGGACATTCGAAGGGACATCGTATGGTCATAGAAAGCAACTTGTAGGAAATATCCTAGCACATTCGAAGGGACTATCATCATTTTTCGTAGGTGACAATCGAGGGTCAAACTCATGTACTCGTAGGCGACATCGTGGGTCTTATGATCTTTGTATTTAAGGGACTATGATGATTTGTTTTGAAGGCAACGGTGCTAGGATACCTCTACGTTCGAGGGACATGACCATTTTGAATTCGTAAAGGCAACGAGAGAGAATTACCCTAAGGGGTGCATGTGTGAGAAGAGTGTGTCGATTCAGATATTTTATCTTGAAGTTAAGAATGAGCTATGTTCAATTTTATCTTGCCATACACGCCTAGTTACTAACAGTTTATAGGTGCGGAAAGTAAATGCGGAAAGGTAAAGTGCGAAAAGAGAAATCCTACACTATTACATCGCTTTGGGGCAGATACATAATTTAAAATGCGGAAAATAAAAGTCCTAATTAAACTATTACATCCAATAAGCAATTACATAATTGGAAAAAAGAAAACGATAAAAAGAAATCTTCCGAAACGGAATAACCTGTGAAAAGATGAGAAATCGGGAAATACGAGAAAATCGAATAAGAGGAAAATGTTAGTAAAAATAATAATTTTTGAATGAGAAAAATATTTCATGCTGGAAATAACATTAATATGCTAAAATAATTTTTTGGTATTTTTTGGAGTTAATTTAATAATTAAAAATCAATTAAAAGTGATTTAAATGATAAATTAACAATTAAATGAAATATGCATGCAAAAATAATATTTTTTATTTTATAAATTAAATAAACATTTTCTGAAAATAATGCAAAAAGAAAAATATTTTTTGGTGTTTTTTAATGCATAATAGAAATTATTGAAATTAAATTAAATTGTATGAAAAATATTGAAAGAAATAAGAAAATATGAAAAAAGTGCAAACATGTGGAAAAAGACCTTGCCATGGCCAGGGGTCGAACTCAGGACGACCCCTTCACAACCCCACGCCTTTGCCAACTGAGCTGGAGTGCACGCGTGTCATGGAAGCGAAGCGAATAGTTTGTAAACAGGTGTCTCCTCCGGACTGCATCAATCCCGCGCCAAACTTCATCTTCTTCGTTTTAAATTTTTGAAAATATAGCGTCGGCCTCAGTGCGACGCTATAGTCCCTGCATTTTCCAAAATCTCATACACATAATATAAATTAGTTATGAGTACATGAATCGATTGCAAATTGGATTCTAAACACAATGGTGGTGGTCTTATGGTCCAATTTATCCATTTTAGAGAAGCCCTAAATCGAGGCCGAAAACCCTAGCTATGGTGATTCACGTTCTAAGCCATGAAAACTCAATCAAACCATCCAGAAAGCTTGCAAACTTCGTTCTAATCACAAAAACAACAACAAAACATGTTAAAAATGCATGAATAATAGAATTCGATTTTGGAAAAAGTGTGACAAACCGAAATCGTGTTCTTGCAATTCTTGATGTTTTTGGACAATGTAAAGGTCTGGATCGATTCAGGGGATGTCAAGGAACGTGTTTGGATGCTTGGAATCAATTGAATCGAGCTAAAACCCGGGCTGCTAGTAGCTTGTGAAGCACAGATTTTTTGAATTAGGTTAGGGTTCCTCAAGCAATTTTTCTGTTCTCTATCATGTGCTATGCCTTGTATATTTATATTGGATGGAATTGGAACTGATTTGGGGAAGAAATAATCATCAATCAATGCAAAACATATTTGATTTTGTACAAAATCAAATTTTCTCTTTTTTGATCAATTTCAATCAAATTCTTGCCATATCCAATCAAATTTCGAAATTTGCCAGCTCTCTTGGGTTACTTGGATCTCAAGGATGAGAGAAAAAATCAATTTGCAATTAATTTTGATTTTATACCTTATTTTTTAATTTAATTTGTATTTAAATGAATAAAATCCAAATTAAATAGAAAAATAAAATAAAAATTCGTGGCATTGGGCTTAGATGTTCCAAATTGTATAAGGAACAAGTTTGGGTGAAGAAAAACTAGGCCCATTTGCAAAAAATTTGATTTTTACAAGTATCTCTCTTTGTGCACTTCTTCAAAATTGCCCAACTTGTGAATGGTGTATCTTGCTCAATTTTCCATATTTTTGAGTGTTCTTGGACTTTTTAGAAAGCTCTAAGAGTCCTCTAACCAACCTCTTTGGTTTCATCTCAATTGGAGTTTCCATGCCCAATATATCTCCAAAACAAAAAGTTGACTTTTTGTTGACTTTGAAAAGGACCTGTAATGTTTTGATCCATACCTTCCAAATGAAGCATTTTTTGAACATTCTTGTGAGACATGAAGTTGTAGAGAATTGAATTTCCTTCAAAACAAGAGGTGGTGGAAAAATTTCTGAGAAAGTATGAAGAAGTTATGCTCAGTCAAAGTTGAGTTGACTTTTCCTCAAGGAACCCTAATTTAGAAAGTTTGACTTTTGAGCAAATCTTGAGTTTTCTTGATGAATCATGATCAACCCTTGATCAAATGATGAATGTAACTTCAAAATGAGGAGGTTGACCAAAAATTATGAAGTTTGACTGTATGTTGACCACAGTTGACTTTTTGTCCAATACAACTGATTTTCAACCATCTGAGCAATTGTCTGAGGAAACTTGACTTGTGAGGCTTGAAACTTGACATGGAGAATATTTGAAGCATGTGAGGAGGCATGAAGACCATTGGAGATGTTGGAAGTCCTTCTTGATCTGAGGAATACCAAACCCTAGTTTGGGTTGATTGTCTAGGAGAGGGTTTGTCTGATCAATTCTTGAGGAATCCTTGAGTATGGGTGTATGAAACATCTTGAGGAAGAGGAGGGAAAATTTTGGGGTATGACAGCTGTCCCTGTTCAATCTTCTTGTACTGGAAGGGTTAGATTGGCACGTTCGCCTTTCGTGACCTGGAGGTAGAAGATGATTGAACACTCGAGTACACCTGAAAATTTGCACTCGTTGTTGGCTGATGATATAGGAATGGAGTTACAGATGCCATTTGGAGAAATTGGAAAATTCGCTGGGGAATGAATCGTACGCTAGACTCGAGATCATTGTCTGAATAGGAGAACCAACGAAGATGGGCTTAAGATGCCATCTGGAATGATCAATGCTTGGGGAGCGAGCCGTACGCTAGACTCTGTAGACGCTTCTGGAAACGGAAGGAGCATGGAGATGGGCTTAGGATGCCATCCGGAGGGAATCATATGCTAGACCTCGTGCTTATCGTTGAATGAAGTTATTGGTTTGCATTGATTTTTAACCAAATATGCAGCATTCTGAAGGTGGAGAAATGTTGACACGTAGTCGAAGATGGGCTTAAGATGCCATCCAAGGCAACTGAATCGTACGCCAGGCTCTGTAGTTGTCGTTGATAATATGAGGAAGTCAGAATACACCTCCGTGTTGATTACTCTAAGGGGATAATAGCTAGTAACATATGGATATTTTCCTTGTTGTGCATCGGGTGTTGGTCCACTGCTTGTTATCGGAGGATAACTTGTGATCGTTTGGATAAGGTTTCCCGTCTAGCTTCGGGCATTAATCCTGGATCCGTTGTCGGAGGACAACAAGGGCGGTCGTTCGGATAGTTTTCCGTCTCGGATTCGGTCTTAATCTGGACCGCTTGTCGGAGGACAACTAGGGCGGTCTTCGATAGTTTTCCGTCTGGATTCGGTCTTAATCTCGACCGCTTGTCGGAGGACAACTAGGAGCGGTCGTTCAGATAGTTTTCCCGTCTGGATTCGGGTCTTAATCCTGGACCAGTTGTCGGAGGACAACTAGGAGCGGTCGTTCAGATAGTTTTCCCGTCTAGATTCGGGTCTTAATCCTGGACCAGTTTGCGTCAGAAGAAATTTTCACCTGTTTTAGAGAAAACAAGAGAAACTTTGATAGAATATTTGTTAGTCTTATGCAAAGTATGATGCGTGACGATGTGTATGAATGACATATGCATATATTGTGACTTTATGAGAAATGTATGAATGATAGATGTTGTGGTATTTCAAAACATATCCATCTTGAAGAAGATGCAGATGTTCTGATTGAGGATTTCTGACTTCTGTTTGAGGATGGAAATCCTGAAAAGAAAGATAACTTTGATTCCTCCGATGCACTATCTGACCAAGTTTTAGGCCTAGATATTGTTGAGGATGGTAGAGATACACTGTCGAGAATCTTGTGTATAGACCCTGTTGGGGAGAATCTTGGAGGTACTCTACCGGGGATTTTGTGTGTAAATCTTGCTGAAGAGTAATTGGTAGTTGCTGGGAGACCGGGTTAGAAGAGTCTGGAGCCTGTTGGAATCTCTGACTGGGGAATGAAAGATGTAGGTTTCCTCCGATGCACTATCTGACCAAGTCTCAGGTCTGGATACTGCCGCTGGAGAAAAAGGGGAATTGTTGAGAGATATCTGCTGGGGATAAATACCTCGGTTGGGGATGACATATTATTGCTCGAAGACTGATGTAATCTGGTTAAGTTGAGTGGAATCACTGCTTGGGGACTAACGTATACTCCTCTGGGGGAGGTTTGTAGTGAGCAACGTCTCTGTGGGGGTTAATGCTCTGCAGGGGAGTGTTTTGGGTGACTTTCGTCGTCATCTCAATTCCTGGAGCCTGTAGTAATTACTTTTGTATGTTCACTTTTCACACGTTTGTGAATAGATTTTTATTGTCAGATGCATATAATCATTCAAAGCAACGATTGGACTTTATGCGAACAACAACAGCGAAAATTGAAAAAAGAAATTTGTATTTATTTGAAATGTGGCGTATGGCCAAGCAGTTTGTACACAAGAAAAGTAAAAAGCTATGCGGAAAACAATCTCGTTAAGTTCCAACTATGCTAGTACTTATATATTTCAACTATCTCATCTCCTTGCTGTCAGTAGAAAGTGAGTGAATTGATTTTCGCCATTTGAATCTTGAATGCTGATAGTAGTCTGGAAGCAGATAGGTGATCTGGACGAGACATAGTTGTACGCTTAAATCCCTAACTTTTGCCTAGACCGCCCTTTCGGGTTTTCGCCACCGATACCTTTTTGCCCAAGCCGCCTTTTCAGGTTTTCGACATGCCGGGTGTACATGTTTTGTATATATCCTTAACTTTTTCCCGAACCTTTTTGGCTCGCCAGGATGCCCTTATTTTTGCCTAGGTCAGTCGACCTAGCGGGTCTCTTTTATGCGTAGTATCTTTTGACTATGTCTGCGTTCACAGGGTGTGGGAAGTCTTCGCCATCCATGGTGCTGAGTATCATAGCTCCGCCCGAAAAAAACGGTTTTGACTACAAATGGTCCCTCGTAGGTAGGAGTCCATTTGCCCCTAGATCACCTTGTGGAAGAATGATGCGCTTGACTACTAAGTCACCGACTTGGTAGACTCGGTGCTTGACCTTCTTGTTAAATGCTCTGATCATTCGCTTTTGATAGATCTGTCCATGGCAAATGGATGGGAGTCGTTTCTCATCAATCAAGTTAATCTGGTCAAGGCGAGTTTGGATCCAATCATCTTCGCCTAACTCTGCATCCTGGAGGACTCTGGTCGAGGGTATCTGAACCTCGATTGGTAGGACTGCTTCCATACCATATACAAGAGAGAAGGGGGTTGCTCCTGTTGATGTCCGTACTGTAGTGCGATAACCATGGAGAGCAAATGGCAACATCTCATGCCAATCTTTGTAAGTCACTGTCATCTTCTGTATAATCTTCTTAATGTTCTTGTTGGCGGCTTCCACTGCGCCATTCATCTTAGGCCGATAAGGAGAAGAATTATGATGTTTGATCTTGAACTGCGTGCAGAGTTCGGTGATCATCTTGTTGTTGAGATTGGAACTATTATCTGTAATAATCCTTTCGGGAGTGCCATACCGACAGATAAGATTATGTTTGATGCATCGAGCCACAACATTCTTGGTAACTGATGTGAACGAGGCTGCTTCTACCCATTTGGTAAAGTAATCAATTGCCACAAGGATGAAACGATGTCCGTTGGAAGCTGTGGGTTTGATTTCTCTGATCATGTCAATGCCCCACATTGCAAAAGGCCAAGGAGCGGTTAGAACATTCAGGGGTACTGGAGGTACGTGCACTTTGTCTGCATAAATCTGGCATTTGTGACAAGATCGGGCGTAGCGGTGACAATCAGCTTCCATGGTGGACCAATAGTAACCTGTTCTCATAATCTTCTTAGCCATTGTATGACCGCTGGAGTGGGTACCAAATGCGCCTTCGTGTAGCTCTTCCATGATATGTTCCGCTGTTTTCCGGTCTACACAGCGGAGTAAGCACAAGTCGTGATTGCGCTTGTATAAGATGTCGTTGCTAAGGAAGAATTTGGATGCAAATCTTCTCAAGAATTTCTTATCATTGACAGATGCCCCTGCGGGATATTCCTGAGTCTCAGGATACCTCTTCACGTCGTAGTACCAAGGTTTCTCTTCTGTATCAAGCTCATAACAATATGTTGGTTCGTCAAACCTCTCAATGATGATCTGGGGAGCCTCGTTGTCCCATCTAACCTTGAACATAGACGACATAGTAGCCAATGCGTCTGCAAACTGATTCTCTTCTCGTGGAATGTGATCAAAAGTAATCTCTTCGAAGTAGGGGATCAAACTCAGAACATGCTCCCGATATGGAATGAGATTCGGATGCTTTGTATCCCACTCGCCTTTAATCTGACTGATCACTAAAGCTGAGTCTCCATACACTTGCAAGAACTTGATTCTTAAGTCAATAGCAGCTTTAATACCCATGATGCACGCTCAGATTCGCCATGTTGTTAGTGCAATCAAACATAATCTGGCGGTGAAAGGCGATGTCCGCCTGTGGGATGTAATGATAGCGCCAATGCCATTGCCAAGTGCGTTTGAGGCTCCATCAAAGACCATGGTCCATTGGGATCCTTGTTCGGGTCCTTCGTCGGGCCCGGTTCTTCTAATCAGAACTAGTAAAACATCTTCGTCGGAAATTGAACGCATAGATCGATAGTCATCTACGGCTTGATGAGCCAAATGATCGGCTACTACACTTCCTTTGATCGCTTCGAGAAGTGTTTGGATGTCGACTCGGTCGGATCATTTGCCATCTTGCTATTCTTCCGAGAGAGTCGGTTTCTCAAATATGTATTTTATCGATCCATCTTGAAATCAACAAGGTAGTGTGGGTCAACATATACTGTCTTAGTCGGCGAGCAGCCCAAGCCAAAGCGTTGCAAGTTTTCTCAAGTCATGAGTATCTTGTTTCACGATCGGTAAACTTTTGCTAAGGTAGTATATTGCATACTCTTTTCGACTGCACTCGCCATGTTGCCCCAACACACACCCCATTGAATTCTCTAACATCAAGTACATGATAAGAGGTCTTCCTTGAGCGGCATCGGGATAGGAGGACAGAGGTACTCCTTGATTTTGTCAAAAGCTATCCGCAATCGCGTTCCATTCTACCACTTGATCTTTCTTAAGTAACTTGAAGATTGGCTCACAAGTAGCAGTTAGATGTGCAATGAATCTGGCAATGTAGTTCAATTGGCCCAAGAAACCTCTGACTTCCTTCTCGGTGCGGGGAGCTGGCATTTCTTGAATAGCTTTAACCTTGGCGGGGTCAAGTTCAATAGCTTTTCCACTGACAAAAAACCCTAGGAGTTTACCGGATCTGACTCCAAAAGTGCACTTGTTAGGATTAAGTCTCAGTCTATACTTCTTCAATCTGTCAAATAGTTTCTGTAAATGATCAAGGTGTTCTTCTTCAGTCTGTGATCGAGCTATCATATCGTCGACGTAGACCTCTATCTCGTGATGAATCATGTCATGAAATAATGTTACCATAGCACGTTGATAAGTGGCATCCGCGTTCTTCAGTCCGAACGGCATAACCTTGTAGCAAAAAGTGCCCCACTGTGTAACAAAAGTAGTCTTCTCCATGTCTTCAGGAGCCATCTTGATTTGATTGTAACCGGAGAAACCATCCATGAAGGAGAAAACCTTATGTTGGGCGGTGTTGTCAACCAGAACATCAATATGAGTGTCATACCCCAATTTTTGACCTAATATACCACCTTACATTTGCATCATTGCATCACTAACAGTTCAGACAGCATTAATCGGGTGTAGCATTTACAGGTCAAAATTAGGGTTTCATCAGATTTTCATCTGATTCAAGAGGCAACAAATTAGGGTTTGAGTTTTTCTCACCTTATTTGATCTATCTTGATCAAATCATCAGCCTTCAATCCTCAGATATCCATTTTTCTCATTAATCAATCGAGGATCGACCAATTAGGGTTTTGGTCGGGCATGAGTATTCTCTGACTTTTTGAGCAAGAAATGACTTTTTTGGATAGAGATTGGTCATTATATCTTAGATACAACATCTTGACCTAATTTCTGGATTCAAAACATCACAGAAGTTCACAAACTTCATCAGTCAATTTCAGAAACGTCTGATGAAAATTCATCTGCACAGAAAAGTCAAACTTTGACTTTTGGTCAAATTTTTCAAAACAAAACTTTTTCCAACATCAAAATACTTCAAATGATCCATCATGATCATAAAAAATCAAAGAATTTGGAAAAGTCAACAAAAAGTCAAAAGTTTTCATACTTGAAAAATTTCTAAGTGTTAAAATTTCTTATTTTTCCAAACTTCATGCCATTTTTTCACCTAGTTCCATTTTGAATTGGAAAAAACTCAAAACATGAAGTTGTAGCTCTTGAAACAAGCTTTCCAAAATGTTCAAGAACTCACAAATCCATGGAGTCTAGCTATACTTTTTAAATTGAAACATAAGGCTCCATGAACTTGATTTTCAAAATCCAAAACATCACATTATAGGTCATTTTGAGATTTCTTCATCTAGAAGCAATACAACCTTGCCAACTTGATCATTGAGCTGATAAATATCAGCTAGATATAATTGAGATGGGATAAGATCAATTGGAAGATTTTCACACATGGTAAAAAGAGGAAACTTCCTTTTTTACTTTTGAAAGGTCATTCTTACCCCTTAAGGCATCTTTGATTTTCCAATTGCCATGTACTCTTGCCTAACATTTTCAGAACCATTGGCCTATAAATAGATCATGATTTCAAGTTCAAAACTACACCAAAGCATTGCAAATCCATGCTTTCTCTCTACTTCCTTGAAATTCAAGCAACATAGTGCAAAAGTGAGAAACATTGCAATTTTAAAATTCAGTGAAAACCATGATGAAATTTGGTGTCTAACATAACATATAATCAATATGGAACATGTTTGAATCATAAAATCAACACAAGAACCACTGAAAACCAGAAATCACTTTCCATTTTTCAAACTTTCCATAACTGCCATAACATTCGAGTTTGAAGTTTGGCTTGAACAAGTTGTGTTCTGATCACTCTAACACCTTCCATGTACCTCATATACATGATCCAAACCATTAGCAAGCAACTGTAACAGCTCTAACCAAGAAATCGAGCTTCCATTTTTGAAATGTGCAGGTGGACTTGGCTGGAATAATTCAAGGTGATTCAAGGAGTGCAGACCATCACTATAGCTTCCATATGGGCCGATGATGCTACACCAATCCTAAAACCAGCTCTGGAAACACTCAATCATCTTCTTCGATTTCAACTTGCACAGGTATGAACACGAACTCGGATATCATAATTCTTTGAACTTAAATGAAAAAGCTCATGGCCAATCTCTTTCAGCACTCATCACGATCATAAACCCTCAAACAAACTGAAAAATCATCAACTATGCATCATTTAATTTGAAAAATTCAGTTTTAGGGTTCATCACGATTTTTGGAAATTTAATTGTGTTAGGCTAAAGATAAATGCAATTAACAACCACCTTCGTGTTCCTTGTTCAAAACCGAGCAATTTTCATGTTTACTTCATCCAATTTCATTGAGAAATGAAGATTTTAGCTTGAATTATTGAATCTGAAAATCAAACATGAAGAACAAGCTTGCGCGCGTGTTCTTGAGATTTTTTTAATTCAAACTTTCCAATCTTTTATTAACACGTGTTTCTGATTCCTAAACACCAAGGCGCGTTTGTCCCAGTGGTAGCTAGCTTGCCTTTAGTTCTCTTTGCCACGTATGCACCCCAATGGTCATTTGTTCAACTCTCCACAAGACCATTCTTTTTGAAAACTTTCATATTTTTCATGTTTTTTTTACAAAACTTCACTTTTTTTAACCAATCAAAACTCCTTATTTTAAGGTGATTTTTTGTACACTTGTCAACAAATACATCTATTTTATGATAGTGCAAAAATTTTCAGAAAAAACTTTCATCTGATTATATTTTAATCGAGCCGAAAACGACGTTCTGAGCACTTTTTCAAACCACTTTAAAAGGTGAATTTTTCAAGTTTTCGACTTCCGATTCTTTTCAAAACTTCTCATAAATGAACTTTACATTTCAAAACATTCTCAAAATCATTTTTCAAAACTTTTCATCAAACTTGCATCTTTTTTCCATGATCGATCCGATTTAAACGATAAAACTGAATTCGTTTTCTCTCGAATTTCTCAATCGATCATGGGCCTCCCTCACGGTGTAAGTCCCAATCCTTTTGTGTACATAAATATTTCTTTGTACATATTCAATCAATATCCAAGCATAAATAAACTTCGTCTGTTTGTTTTCATGTCGCTTGTTTATACACCAATTCCATTGGTATTAAGAGAAGAATTCTTCCCAGTGAAACTTCTTTTTAACCAATGGGCCTCCCTCACGGTGTAAGTCCCATAACATTCTTTTATGTACATAATATTTCTTTGTACATATTCAAACTCTCTTCAGATACATACAAATTTTTATCTGTACATAATACAGATACTTTTTATACTCAAGTACAGACAAACTTCGATCGTTTGTTTTCACTTCACTTGTGTATACTCAAACCAACATTCTTTATGTACATACATATTTCCCTTGTACATATCAAATTATTTTTATACAAACTTTTTATCTGTGCATAACACAGATACTCTTTTTGTAAATACTTAAGTACAGATAAATTTCGGTCATTCGTTTCCGTTTCATCTGTATATACCCTGCCTACCATTGGTATTGAAAGGAGCATTATTCCCTGTGAAACTGTTTTCAAATCAATGGGTCTCCCTTATGGTGTAAGTCCCAACCCTCCTATGTACATCCATCTTTGTCTGTACATAAATAAATCGTTCGTGTACATATTCACTTTCTTGTACACAGTTCAAACTTGTAAATAAACAAGTTACGCTCGTTTTAAACGTTCGTTTCACAGACACTTGTTTATATTTCATAAACTCTTGTAAATAAACATCATGCATTGTTTATATTTCCTTCATAAACTCCTGTGAATACATATCACACACACACTTGTTTATACAACTGTCTAATTATAAACATAACAATTAGTCTAACCAAATAGGTTCCCCACAGTTGTAGCCTCCGCTTGGGCTTTATACAAGACAATTCATCTCCAGCATGAATTTAGCCTCCGCTTGGGCTATATACAAGATAACTCTCCCCACAGAGTTCAGCCTCCTCTTAGGCTTCATATAAGAAAACTCATTCATCTGAGTTTAGCCTCCGCTTAGGCTTCATATAAGACAAACACTTCCCTGTTGAGTCATCCTCCTCTTGGGCTTCGTTCAAAAGAACTCCTCATTGATTTTAGCCTTCTCTTGGGCATCATACAATGAAAGAGACCATAAAATCTCTTAACAGCCTCCTATTGGGCTTCCAATACAAATAATCACCCACGTTAGGATAGAACCCTGAGAGTATAATTTCCCGGTGAAATTGCTCTAAATTCCAAAAGGATGGTTTCCCGGTGAAATCCCTTTAAAGACAAAGCCAGCCATACCCTATAGCTTCCTCTTGAGCTTCATACAAGGACCCTCGATGACCCTCGGAATGCCTCCTCTTGGTCTAACAATACAAGGACCCACGGGCTTCTTAAAAGCATCCCTTTAATCCAATCAATTTCTCCTCGAGATTTAGACATCTATCGTCTCTATGGAAGAAGTATCTCATCTATCACATCACATACAGTCAAAACTTTTTCAAACTATTTTCAAACAAAAACATCTCTTAATTGTAAGTGGTAACGCTTGTATACTCAAGCAAAACACCCAATGCTTACAGTTAAAAGATTCAATCATCTTTTTCAAAACATCTTTCTTAAACATGTAAGTGGTAACGCTTGTATATTCAAGCAAAACACCTATAACTTACGATGAAAGATTTCAATCAAACTTTTCAAAAATGTATGTGATGAAATAGATTAGATACATTTTTCATTAAGATGACATTTGTCTGTCTCTTACTAACATCCCGTTGCTTTCCACTAGCATAAGTGGGAACTACGATTGCTCTGACTTTCTCAACATCCCTTTGAGAATACGTAGGCACAAGGTCTCATCCTTGCCGAGCAAATTTCTATCTCCCTCAGACCAAACAAATCATAGATCCCTGTAGATCCGAGCTACAAATGCTCTAATTCCCACTAGGGATATGCGTAAGATCCACGATCTTTGCGAGCACAATAATAACAAACATTAGGATCCCACATAATCTATCTTTCTTAAAAAATCCCAAAGGAGAAACTTTCCCAATCATAGAAATAGCAATTAAAAAACACACAAACATATCAAACATATTCATATATAAAGCTATGGATAACCATATATATTTAGGGTGCTCCATCTATTCCCTTTATATAACAAACCCCCTTACTCATAATCTCCCCCAATGCGTTGCGTCTAGTTTACGCTAGTCGTTACGCATATCAAAATCAATTGAGGGTATTGCAGCTTTCCCCTTTTCATAACATCTTTTCTTGTGTTGAAAATAATAAAGCTTGATGCTCGCGGCATCTTTATAAACAAATCAAAAGAGTAAATCGTTTCGAGCCAGAAGATCCGAATTCACATTCGAATCCTCTAGCGCGTCACCTTTAACGCGAAGAAAAATGGCGACTACTGGGATTATCTTGAAACTTTGATTTTCAAAAATGTGACTCGCTCAAGAGCACCAAGCTTTTTGTTTTCAAAAAGAAAAAAAGGGTTAAGCTTTCATATTGTGCATATGTTTGTTTTCTTTATTGTGTTTTCGCGATTTCATCTCGATGGAAAGAAATCCTAACCCGATTTAAGAAACATTTTAAGATCTAGGTGGGGTATTAATCGTGAGAAGTCTCAATGCTTACGAAGTTAATATTCCCTCTCGGTGGAGGTTGTCTTGGGGTATTTGTGTTTAGCAAGTAGTTGAAGACATGGTGCTTTCAAGGGAACTTGAGAAGTGATGAGAACACATAACCCATCCCGCCATTTAGGATGTAGTAGATTATTGGTGTAAGCCTAGAGTAATTGTCATGCGAGACTACGATCAGGCGAGTTTCTCTTGAAAAATATTATTGGACCATCGAGTATTCAACAAATCCGATAATATTTCAAAGAGGAGTGCTGAGCCTGTATTATCAGTAGAACCCGTTTCACAGATGAATAAGCCCTTAGAACTTACCCACGCTTGATTCTTATCGTTGGCCTCATGCTCGTGACTTCGAACGCTTGACCGTGTGTATAACTACTAACCATGTTTGCCGGATTCATGCATTCATTCATTCAAAAACTTCATTTTCTCTTCCCATTTCCAAAGAATTTAGAGATTTTTCTTTGTAAAATATTTTAGGTTAGAGTGATGGACGTCAGAGGAACATTCACCAAGAGATACAGTTTTAGAATTCCTGATGTAGGAAAGTTAAAAGAGTTAGCATCCTTGGTAGAAGATCCCTCGGATTTCAGAAAACGCTATGGAACTCTTTTAACTATTCTGAAGGTTAACGTTGATGAAGGACTTCTCAAAACTGTCGTTCAGTTCTACGATCCAGTCTATCGCTGTTTCACTTTCCCTGATTATCAGTTGATGCCTACTTTGGAAGAGTACGCGCATATCTTAGGTATCTCAGTATCAGACAAAGTGCCTTTCAATGTTTTGGAAGCCATTCCCAAGTCACCAGTCATTGCAACAATGACTCACTTAAAGAAATCTGAGATAGACAAAAACTTAACTACCAGAGGAAAACTCTTAGGACTAACTTCAAAGTTCCTAATGGAGAAGGCTCTTAAATTTTCTGAGGCCGGTAGTATGGTAGCCTTTGAAGCTATTTTAGCTTTACTCCTCTATGGATTGGTGTTGTTTCCCAACGTCCCAAATTTCGTTGACATCAACGCCATAAGGATCTTTCTGATTGGAAATCCCGTTCCCACTCTACTTGGTGATACGTACTTCTCCATTCATCATAGGAATCATCAAGGAGATGGAACTATCGTGTGTTGTGTACCTCTGTTTTTCAAATGGATTGTATCACATTTGCCTAAATCTCCTATCTTCCGTGAAAACAAAGACGAGTGGCATTGGTCCAGAAGACTCATGTCTCTTACAAACGACGATATCCATTGGTATAGAAAGAGGTAAGGCTAAGAATTGTGTAGCCATGGAAACCTACACTTCTTGGGTAAAGAAAAGAGCGAAGGAATTCCGAATGCCTTACGCTTATGAAGATCCCATGTTCTCAATCGCTTCCAAATCAACAAATTTTCCCGTCGAAACTGTGGGAGAATACCAAGAAGCCTTGACAAAGGCAAAGCTTGAGAAAGAAGCTTTGGAAAACGAATTCCTTAAGACTAATCTTGAGAATGAGAAGCTCAAGAAGCAAGTCAAAGATCATGAAAAGACGCTTTACTTCCAGGATGAATGGCTCATGGAGAAAGATGAGAAGATTCGCCAGAAAGATAACGCGATCAAAAGATACGTCAAAGAAAGGAAAAGAAAGCTTGAGGAAATGACAACCAGCGATCCTGCTCCCGACGAATGGAAGAAAGTCATCAGCAAGCTAAAAGCCGAGAAAGCTGAACTAAAAGCTCACTATGGAAAGGAAATCCTGAAGTTGAAGCTGCATCAAGCCTTTGGATCTTCATCCGACGAAGACATTTAATTAGTTCAATTTAGTTTGTAATTTTATCATTTATTTTATCATTTGTGTGAGCAATGCTCCAAAAAACAATATTGTTGTAATCTTCTTTCAATGATTAATAAATGTGTGTTTTCCATCCAAATATTTGCCAGAAATTTCTCTTATTAGCATAAATTCTTTGGAAATTCCTTTTCTTTACGATCATAATCATGCATTATACTTTGCATTTAAGTCTATTGTCTAGAGTCTGATACTTGAACAGTTTGAACAGGCTTGAACAGTTTGAACAACTTGAACAGATAGGAAAAGATCGTCAAGCTGTCGCGTCTTAGAGTTTCTCGACCGCGTCCACAGCCGACTCGAACATACGATACAAGATCAAAAAGAAGAAAAGTGATGGAAGGATTTGAGCAAGAGAATGTTGAACTCCGTAGCACGGTAACAACACTGCGAGAAGAAGTGGAGAGACTCACGTCTTTAGTCAACTCATTTACCGCAGCGCAAAGTCAACAAGCAGCATCGAGCAGTCAAAACCAAGCAGCGACTTCAGAGGATACTACTACTCAAGTTTCAGCTGTCGAAGCTAGTAGTTCACCTTTCAGTATGCCAGAAGGCTATCCATGGGGAATGCCTTTCAACTTTGGCATCGGATTTCGCCAACCGACTTCTCAAACAACCCCGCTTGAAATACCTACTTTGCAGCAAAACTCTACATTCACTCCACAACGTGGAATAGCTCTTCCACAAGTAACAATGTCGGTTTCTCAACCGATCATGACGAACTCAGCTTCCGTAGTACACGCTACCACAGATGAAGAAGTTCACCATACTCCAAGCAATAACACGAATTCCCGTGGCTCGATGGAAAATCTCTAGGAACAACTCCTCAAAATGCAACTTGAGATAAAAACAATTCGAGGGAAGGAATTGTTTGGGAAAAACGCCCAGGATCTATGCTTAGTTCCTCGCGTAAGGATACCTGCAAAATTCAAAGTCCCTGACTTTGAAAAGTACAAAGGAAACTCCTGTCCACAAAGTCATCTCACGATGTATGCCAGGAAAATGTCCACATACAACGACGATCACCAGTTGTTAATCCATTACTTCCAAGATAGTCTTACCGGTGCCGCACTGAAGTGGTACATGGGATTAGACAGCACGAATATCCAAACGTTCAATGACTTAGGTGAAGCCTTTGTACAGCAATATAAGTTCAACTTGGATATGGCTCCTGATAGGGATCAACTCCGCTCCATGTCTCAAAAGGAAAGAGAGACATTCAAAGAATATGCACAGCGATGGAGGGAAATTGCTGCCCAAGTCAACCCACCCTTGGAAGAGAAAGAGATGACTAAGGTATTCTTAAACACTCTTGGCTCATTCTACTATGAGCGAATGATCGCTAGCGCTCCCGGAGATTTCACTGAAATGGTGAGCATGGGAATGCGATTAGAAGAAGGGGTTCGAACCGGACGCCTAACTAGGGAAGCAGGATCTTCTAGTGGAACAAAGAAGGTTGGAACCAGCTTTCCAAAGAAAAAGGAACATGACATAGGAATGGTATCCCGAGGGAAACCGCGTAAGAATGTCATTCAACAACGACAGGTAGCTGCCATAGCACCAGCCGTCAACACAACTCCAAACACAAGAATTGCTCCGCAATTCCAACAAAATCAACAAACTCAACAGCCTCGTCAACAGGTTCAGCAGTTTAACAATCCAAGCCGTACGCCTCGGGTTACACAATTCGACCCAATTCCAATGACGTACACAGAACTTTACCCTGCGCTAATAGAAAGGAATCTGATACAAACAAAGTCACCACCTCCAGTTCCAAAAAAATTACCATGGTGGTATAAAGCGGACGTGTCTTGCCCTTTTCACCAAGGGGCACCAGGCCATGACCTTGAGCATTGCATAGCATTGAAAGCAGAGGTACAGAGATTGGTGAGATCTAATCTTCTTTCCTTCAGAAATACAAATCCGAATGTACAAGTCAATCCACTTCCCAGTCACAGTGGACATACAGTGAATCTGATATTGAGAAATACGGATCGTTATCTAGTCACAAATGTGAATCTGATCAGAGGAAACTTGGTACATCTCCATGAAGCATACAGTTCAATGAGCGCTTTTACTAAGCACGATTACTCAGCTTGCAACATCTGCTCCAAGAATATTCAAGGATGTTCCACCATAAGAGCGGATATCCAGCATTTGTTAGACATTGGTGACTTGCAGATCTACAGAAATAGAGATGACCATGACGTAAATACAGTAGGGAATTTTCCGCATGAGCTTTTAGTCTCAGATATCAACTCGGAAAATCCCGAAGTAAACGTTATCATCCCTTGTTTCAATGTACCCAAGCATGTAGAGATTAAATACAACGGCTCCAACGTTCCAACATCTCCTTTGGTGATTTGCCTACCCGGTCCTGTTTCATACAGTTCTAGTAAAGCAACTCCTTACCAATACAATGCAACCCTGATAGAGGATGGGAAGGAGAAACCCATGCCTACCCTTCCAGCTAATGTCAATATAACAAAAACCGGACTTGCGTTTACACCTGTATTCTCCAAAGACAAGCAAAAAGATGAAACACTTCGTCCGATCAAGGAAGTATTTCACAGTGGGGGTTTTTTAAACCCTGTTCTGCAAGAGGTTAACGTTGTCACCATTGAAGAGGATGAAGATGATCCCTCTGAATCCGAAGAATGGAGCACTTATTTAAACATCCTTGAATATGTGTCTCAAGAAGAGTTGCACGCACCGACTGATCAATTCAAAGACATGTCCCTGCAGCAACATGAAAATCCGCCTGTCCCCGCTGAAGTTTGGGATACCTTGGGAGAACCAAGTGGCAAGTACGATTACATGGTAAAGTATACTGCACCAGAAAGCTCGAGAATCAGAATCGAAGATATCCAGCCCACTGGATGGGGAGATTCTTTTGAGTATCCCAGTCCTCCAGAAGAGGTGTATACATCTTCCCGATCTCATCAGCAGATCGAAGTTCCAAATGAAAACTTCTGCTTTAACGCGCCTGTAGAGTTTGTTAAATCAGATCCAGATTACCACTACATCAACATGATCACTGAAGATCAAGAGTATGACTCGGGATACGATTTGGAAAGTGTCGTCGACAACGAGTCTCTTCACTCAGAAGATTGGAGGGTACATCCTCCGAATTCAACACAGAGGTCAACAGGAAGTACATATGTTGTATCTCGTGTTTCCCGATCTATTAATCAAGCCGAAGAAGATCGCTTTAGCAGCACAAAAGGCAAAGGCCATCATCCAGAGTCTTCAAAGCCTGCTCGGCCAACGACCAAAGTTTACTCGAGGATTAAGCCAAGCGGAAAATTACCCGAGTACATCGACTTCCAAGGAGTTCGTCACTACTGGAAACCTGTTGAAGTTCGGACTAACGCTCCTAGTTCTAAGTAGTTTATCTTTGCTTTTGTTTTGAACTCTCACTTCGCCCAAAGTGAAGAGATGTTTTATAGGGTTTAGCTTTTAAATAATCTCTCTTTGTCTTGCCCAAGACGAATGAGTTTGTATTTTAGGGCCCTGTTTCATATTGTGAATCATAAATAAAATGCGTTGTTTTGATTCCACACTTTGTGTTTATTTTCGTTTTTACCCTTTCTTGGAAAAGATAATCCTAAAAAAAATACAATAATAAAAAAATCATCAATAATAAAAAAATCAAAAAAAATAATCTGCATTCACTTTCACATTGACTTTTTCAAAACAAAAAAAATGATGAAAAAAAGAGTTGCTTAATCAGACATAAATCAAATATGCAGATTAAACAGATGGACAAATCCATTAAAAGCAATAATTCTACGCTTTCTCCCAACTTTGAAATCCCCTGTGAAGTCGTCGAGGAAGAAGTTGAAGAAGAGATCCCAGATGAGATTTCTCGATTACTAAAGCACGAGGAACGGATCATTCAACCTCACAAAGAGCCCTTAGAAGCAATCAACTTGGGTTCTGAGGAAGATAAAAAAGAAGTAAATATCAGAGCTTCGCTCGACAGCAACGTCAAGAGAAAGCTGATAGATCTTCTCAAAGAATATGTGGATGTTTTCGCTTGGTCCTACCAGGACATGCCAGGGTTAGATACCAGCATCGTAGAACATCACTTGCCGTTGAAACCAGAGTGTCCGCCAGTTAAGCAAAAACTGAGAAGAGTTCACCCTGAAATGGCCGAGAAAATCAAAAAGGAAGTTCAAAAGCAGCTCGACGCAGGTTTCCTTGTCACTTCTGAATATCCTCAATGGTTAGCCAACATAGTGCCCGTCTCCAAGAAAGATGGAAAGGTCAGAATGTGCGTTGACTACCGGGATTTAAACAAAGCAAGTCCAAAAGACGATTTCCCGCTACCGCATATTGACATGCTCATGGATAGCACTGCAAAATTCAACGTCTTTTCCTTCATGGATGGTTTCTCTGGCTACAATCAGATCAGAATGGCTCCCGAAGACATGGAGAAGACAGCTTTCATCACGCCATGGGGCACTTTCTGCTACAAAGTAATGCCGTTTGGATTAAAGAATGCAGGCGCAACTTACCAGAGGGCAATGACTACTCTCTTTCATGACATGATGCACAAAGAGATTGAAGTCTACGTCAATGATATGATAGCAAAGTCTGACACAGAAGAAGAGCATATAGAATATCTCTTAAAGCTGTTTCAACGACTAAGGAAGTTTCAGCTTCGCCTGAATCCTAACAAATGCACCTTTGGGGTGAGGTCCGGAAAACTCCTGGGTTTCATCATCAGTCAAAGAGGTATTGAGGTTGACCCTGACAAAGTCAAGGCTATTCAAGAAATGCCTACGCCGCATACGGAAAAGAAAGTAAGAGGATTTCTCGGACGGTTGAATTACATCTCCAGATTTATCTCTCAAATGACTGCTACCTGTGGGCCGATATTCAAGCTTCTCCGCAAAGATCAAAAGGTCGTATGGACAGAAGATTGCCAAAAGGCATTCGACAGTATCAAGGAATACCTGTCAGAACCACCAATACTGATCCCTCCAGTCGAAGGAAGACTGTTAATCCTGTACCTTACCGTAATAGATGAGTCCATGGGCTGTGTGCTTGGACAACAAGATGAAACTAGTAAGAAGGAGCATGCCATTTATTACCTGAGTAAAAAGTTCACAGACTATGAAACTCGTTACTCCATGCTCGAGAAAACATGCTGCGCTTTGGTGTGGACTTCAAAACGTCTCCGCCAGTACATGATCAATCACACGACTTGGTTAATCTCCAAAATGGATCCAATCAAGTACGTATTTGAAAAGCCTGCCTTAACCGGAAAAATTGCTCGATGGCAGATGCTGCTATCTGAATATGACATCCAGTACCGCGCTCAAAAAGAGGTCAAGGGAAGCATTCTCGCTAATCACTTGGCTTATCAGCCGCTCAACGAATACCAATCTCTTCAGTTTGACTTCCCTGACGAGGATGTTATGTACTTAAAGATGAAAGATTGTGATGAACCGCTACACGGAGAAGGACCAGATCCAGAATCTATATGGGGTTTAGTCTTTGATGGAGCAGTTAACGTTTTTGGCAATGGAATCGGGGCAGTCATCATTACTCCCGAAGGTTCTCATATACCATTTTCTGCCAGGTTGCTATTTGATTACACCAACAACATCGCAGAATATGAAGCATGCATCATGGGTATCGAAGAAGCCATCGACTTGAGGATCAAGATCCTTGATATATATGGAGACTCAGCCCTTGTGATCAACCAAATCAAAGACAAATATGAAACTCATCATCTTGGTTTGATTCCTTACAGAGATTATGCAAGACGATTGTTGACTTTCTTCAACAAAGTTGAACTGCATCATATCCCTCGAGATCATAATCGAATGGCAGACGCCTTGGCTACCCTATCTTCCATGTTCAAAGTCAACGATTGGAACGATATGCCCAGAATCCGTATCAGACACCTTGAAAGACCTGCATATGTCTTCGCAACTGAAGCAGTCTTCGAAACCAAACCGTGGTACCACGACATCAAACGTTTCCTTCAAACGCGAGAGTACCCACTCGGGGCATCGTACAAGGATAAGAAAACTCTGAGGAGGCTTTCTAGAAACTTCTTCCTGAACGAGGATGTGCTATACAAAAGAAACTTCGACATGGTTCTGCTCAGATGCGTCGACAGACAAGAAGCAGACACGATCATCCATGAAGTACATGAAGGATCCTTTGGAACCCATTCAAATGGGCATGCAATGTCCAGGAAAATCTTGAGAGCAGGATACTATTGGATAACGATGGAATCCGATTGCTGTAAACATGTCAAAAGATGTCACAAGTGCCAGATCTACGCAGATAAGATCCATGTGCCTCCGACTCTACTCAATGTTCTCTCTTCTCCGTGGCCGTTCTCCATGTGGGGCATCGACATGATTGGAATGATTGAACTAGTCTGAAGATATTTTTGTCAATGCCATTGAATAGGGCATTCAATGCTGTAGAGTTCCCTAGAGCTAGCTCCTCTTCCTCTTTGCTCCATTCTTCCTCAAGTTTCAAGACAGTAGTCCCATCTTTATCAAGCTTGGTGGGATGTTTCCATCCTTTGTCAGCAGTTCTCCAAGCTTTAATATCCTCTGATCTTAAAAAGGCAACCATACGAGGTTTCCAGTAATCATAATTAGACCCATCCAGAATAGGTGGTCTTCCTCCAAATCCTCCTTCCTTATCCATTACGCCAGAAACTATTATCCCTAGATCTCACCCAGAAATAACAGGCAGGGTGCCTGCTCTGATGCCAATTGAAATTCCTGGCAGCAGATACGTGATGTCACAGAGAATGTTATGACACACTATCTGACACTCTGTTAACAATTCACACAATAAATTTAAACAGCAGTAAAGAACACAATAAATTGTTTACCCAGTTCAGTGTCTAACTACACCTACATCTGGGGGCTACCAAGCCAGGGAGGAAATTCACTATTAGTAGAATTAATTCAGGAATAAACCAACCAGTTTATCTCCTTCACTTAAAACCTACCCAATGCAACTTCAATCTAAGTCCTACTTAGACCTGAGTTCCTACTCACTCCCCCTCAATCACAGCAGTGATATCAACCTATTGAATAATTGAATTGTGAAGACACACTTCAATAAACTATCTTGATCTTGCTTCAAAGCTTCAATCAAGAGACAAACACTCGTGCTTCAAAGCTTTGAGTGATAAACTACCCTTACAAACAAATCCTAGTCCGAGGCATTTATCAATTGATAATTTCTTGGCTCACAAGAGAAACTAGAATTACACAAATAACAAGCTGCTAAATCTTAAATACATTCCAAGGGCGCAGCAGCAGTGTAAGGGTTGAATTCCTTTTATAGAAGCAGTCCTGAAACTTCAGTTTTGGGCTTCCATAAAGATAGCTAGGGTTCACTTAATTTAATCCTAAAAACATGGTCTTTTCAACAACCAATTTAGGTTTAACTAAGATTAACCTAGCAGCCACGTGAGCATGCAATCTAATAACAGAAAAACATAATACAACAGCTCAACAAACTTCCTGAAAAGTCTCAGGAAAAACAGATTCTGCAGAACAGAATGTCACACTGAATGTCATAACATCTGTTATGACATCAGACTATTTTCTGCAGAATTCCAGCACAGCTTTTAGCTTCCAGTTCTGAGCTGCACTTTAAACATCCTTGTCAAGTAGGATTTATCTTCAATCTCTGAATGTCATGACATTTATCAAGACATTGCCATAGCCTAGTTTTACCAAAAAGTAATGCCAACTTAAAACACTAACATGAGCCAATTTCAATCAAATCACTTGCCAATCTTAATTATTTCGAAATAATCAGACTTAATTGGCTTGCTTGGACCTCAAGGATGAGAGAAAATCCATCTTGCACTTAAATTTTGATTTTATATCTTTTATTTTAATTAAATTGGTTTTTAAATGAATAAAATCCAAAATAAATAAAAATAAAGGATAAAAACGTGGCCTTGGGCTTGGAGGTTCCAATTCAGATAAGGAACAAGTTTGAATCAAGAAAAGTTAGGCCCATTTGGAAATTTTTTTATTTTCTCAAGTATTTCTCTTTGTGCACCTCCTCAAAAATGCTCAACTTGCACAATGTGTGTCTTGCTCAATTTTTAACATTTTTGGGTGTTCTTAGACTTTTTAGAAAGCTCAAGATGTGTTCTAAACAGCCCTTTTGGTTTCATTTTCATTGAACTTTCCATGCTCATGAACACTTCTTTGCAAAAAGTTGACTTTTTGTTTACTTTTAAAAGGACCTGTAATGTTTTGATCCATATCCTTCAAATGAAGCATTTTCTGCCCAAGCTTGTGATACATGAAGTTGTAGAGAATTGTATTCTCTTCAAAATGAGTTGTGGTGGAAAAATTCCTGATGAAGTATGTGAAAGTTATGCTTGGTCAAAGTTCTGTTGACTTTTGTCTAGAGAAGTCCTAATTTAGAAACTTTGACTTTTGATCAGATCTTGACTTTTCTTGAGGAATCATGATCAACCCTTGATCAAATGATGAATATTAATTCAAAATATTGATGTTGACCAAAAATTATGAAGTTTGAATGTATGTTGACCACAATTGACTTTTTGTCCAATACAGCTGATTTTCAGCTATCTGAGCAATTAGATGAGCAAACTTGACTTGTAAGGCTTGAAACTTGACATGGGGATTCTTTGAAGCATGTGATGAGGTATGATGACCACTTGAAGTATTGGAAGTCCATCTTGACTTGAGAATGGAAAAACCCTAGCTTGGATTGATTGCTTAGGAGAGGGTTTGTCTGGTCAACCCTTGTGAAATCCTTGAGTATTGAGATGTGAATTGTCTTGGAAAGTGGGAGGGAAAATTTTGGGGTATAACACACACTGATGCACAAGTCTGAATATGTTTCTATCAATTCCATTGAACAAAGCATTCAATGCCTTAGAGTTCCCCAGGGCCAACTCTTCTTCTTTGCTCCATTCTTCCTCAGGTTTCTGAATAGTAGTTCCATCTTTCTCAATCTTGATAGGATGTTTCCGTCCTTTGTCAACAACTCTCCAAGCTTTATTATCCAGTGGTTTTAAGAAGGCAATCATACGAGGTTTCCAGTAGTCATAGTTTGATCCATCCAGGATGGGTGGTCTGTTCCCAAATCCTCCTTTCTTGTCCACAGTGCCACAAATTACTGTCCCTAGATCTCACCCAGATAAACAGGTAGGGTGCCTACTCTGATGCCAATTCAAATTCTAGCAACAAATATTTGATGTCAAATAGAATGTTATGACACTGGTATCTGATGAACGCTTAAACAATATTAATAACAAGGTAAAAACAGTAAAGGAGACAATCAATTGTTAACCCAGTTCTGTGTGTAACTACACCTACATCCGGGGGCTACCAAGCCAGGGAGGAAATCCACTATAAGAGGTGTTAATTCCAGATGAAACCAACATTTTAAATCCTTCACTTAAGACCTACCAAATGCAACTTCAATCTAAGAACTACCTAGACCTGAGAACCTACTCACTCCCCCTCAATCACAACGGTGATTACAAACCAATACTTAAAAGAATTACAAAGACATTCTTCAATACAAATACTTGATCATGCCTAAAAGCTTTTAATCAAGAGACATAACACTCGTTCTTAAAAGCTTAGAGTGACAAAACTTACACAATAAAGATCTTACTCAAATACAATTATCAACATGATAATTGTTTGGCTCACAAGAAACTAAAGCACGCGAGAAACACTATATTCAACACTCACAAATCAGGGTGATTTGCACGTCTTATTTTCACCTTTTGTTTCTCTTACAATTCGCACGGCATAACACTAGGATTAGTGAGTTTATAAAGATGCATGAGTGGACTTGGTCTTGGACTTGCAAAATAATAATTAGGGTTAACCAATGTTAACCTAATTTCCACGTACAAAGGAGCTTAAGCACAGTTTTCTCCTGAAATGATCCAGCCTAGAATAAACTTACTTTCCTGAAAACTCTCAGGAAATTAAAATTGCATATTCCACTTATTCAGAATGTCTTAACATTAGATGTGACATCACACATCATGCTTCTTGCGAACTCGTTCTTCGAGAATAACATAACATTTGTTATGAAAATATACTGAGCTGCATCTGAAAACACAGTCCTCCTGCAGAATTGTCTTCATATCAGAATGTCATGACATTAGTCAAGACACTGACACACCAACCTGGTTTTACCAAAAATTACAGACAACACAAAGCATTTACACATATCAATTAAAATCACTTCTATTTTTAAAAAAAACATATTGATTTTTATTTATTGTAAAATTTCAATTTTGAGATTCAAACCTCACAGAACCCAATACACAGTACCTTTGAATTTTAAACTAACATAAAGTTTCAAAAATATTTAACTCAATATTTACGTTTCTTGTGTCCAAATTGTTGTGTCATTTGCAATTTCATGATATATCTATTGTAGCATATATGCCTACTAAATATAGCAATGTGCATGACTTTAAAGAATACTACATTATTTACATTAGTCTAATAGACTATATAGAAATGTGATAGAAATACACCCTTATGAGAGAGATTGTGAATCTTGTGATGAAGGAGAGAGAATGAGAAATGTGAAAAGTAATACATGGAAGGTAATTACATGGAAGGTAAAAAGATGTTTCAAAATTGATCAATCAAAACAGAACACTTATTTAGTTGTTGAGATAAGATATTCAAATTTATGAGATTAATTTGTTAATTACAAAAATATCTTTTTCATAATGAAAAAAAAAAAGAACAAATATAATAAATTGCTCAATTGATTAGTATTAACTCTATAACTGATATCATATTCATCATCACGAGAACCAAACATCAACATGTACTTCACTCATATTAGACCACACAATACTCTAACGATCAGTTTCGATAACCTTAAACTTTACATTTCTCAAAACTTACATTTAAATAAATTAAAAATAAGTTACTTAATTATGAAATAAATATCAAAATTTAATTGTACTAAATAATGATGGAAAAAAGTGATTAGTGAGATGGAGAAAGAAACAAAAACAAAATAATTGATTTTCATTTAAAATTTAGTAAAAATGTAATTATTTTAAACATGGCTTTCTGAAAAATGTATGTACATCTTAAAAGTTGTAACATATATGAGTATATAATAAATTATTTTTAAAGCAATTTATGTATATTAAAATAGAAGAACCGTTTACCTCTAATTTATAAACTAAATATATAAGATGCAAAACTAATTACAATATATTTTATGGCTAGCAACATTGTTTGGCATGTCTATTTATATCAATCAATACAGGGTTTATGATTGGAATGCAAACTCCTGCAGCTAGGGCGAAGTCATGTGGAATGCAAACTCTTATAAATCTACAAAATGTATATCAATGACACCCTTTCAAGTATTGTGTACTTTATTGTCTAATATACATTAGCATGAACGACTGGTAGATAGCTTTTTAGCTCTGCCTCATCAAAGTCAATTTGAAATAAAAGTTTTATCCGCATATTATAGACAAATAAATATCAATAATCAAGTACACACACAATACCATTGCTAAGATATGGAGAAAATGAAATGTCCTTCCTCGACCCTCCGACTCCTAAAAAATAGGCCGTCGATTAGTTTTAATACGTGTACAAATTAGATACTTGTATTTGTTGATAATATTTATGCGCACTTCCAAGCTATCAATCATCCTGAAGATTAAAACAAAACCGAAAAACAATGTAAAACAATAAGATTCAAAGGAAGAAATAAAGGCACACCTCCATAAAAATAAGAAGTGGAGATCTTAAAGAAGAAACCATGAGATTGGAGATTGAAAGAAAATACCTTGCAGCACGTTAGTGATATTTGAATAGATGGCAGGACAGGGCCAACAAAATTTCCAAATTCATATCCTAGGACCTATTTGTCATGAACATATACATCAATAAATAATCCTTAAAATTTATGCTAAGCCATTTATTGAATGCATTTGAGCATTTTTGCTTCAATTATGTTGCAGGTAGTTTTCAATTTTCAGTTGACAAGTTGAGCTTCTTTCCCGAGAGAAGCAAATTATATAGAATAAAATTCTTAATAAGACCGTTTAAAAAGGAAGTTAAGGGTATAACAACAACCACAATATTTCTTTCATCAAGCAGCAATTTAGCCTTACTCCCAACTACAGATAGAACTAATGAGTGCACTGGATTATTTTTTCTATATCAGGTTTAATTCCAACATTTGCTTTAAGAGCTTTGACATGCTCTACAATTTTAGTTTCCCTGCACAGATAATCTGGAGGATGCATTTATTTAAAAAAATAACTTCATAATCAAAATCAAAATCAATTTTCCAAGGTCAAAAGATAATAAAGTTGAAGTCATACAAATGCAACACAAAGTAGTCAATCACTCCTGCATATTGTTCAATCACTCATGCATCAATCATTGTACAGTATGCATCAATCGCTTCTGCATACTGTTCAATAGCATAATATTTTCTGTTTAACAAATTGAAGCAAATAAAACAAAATTGTTAGTACCTTCAAAAACACATTCAACTTCACTACCTTAGCCACCCCAATTCAAAACAGAAAGAGTTTCTCAACTTATTATATTGTTCAGATTCAATAATATTGTAAGATAACTATTAAATAAAAAAATTTAAATAGTATTTTAATAACAATAATATTTAAATTTCAATATTAATAAATATATTTAACAATATTAATGGACAATATTATTTAAATACCAGAATTAACAGAATTATTTTAATAAACATATATAAAAGTTATTTAAAATAATATTTAAAAAAAATTATTTAGTAGTTAACTTACAACAATACTTCTAAATAAATAATTTAAATAATTTTTAAATAATTTCTTTTAAATACAACTAATAAATAATAGTTATTAAATATTGATATTTAGATTTAAATATATACATTAAAATAAAACTGATATTGTAAGCTAACTACTTAAAAAAAGTTTTTTAATAATAAAAGTTTTCAACATATTATGTATTAAATATTAATTAAAAATATAAATGTGATAGAGACATTTAAATTTTCAACATAACTTTAAAAAAAATTATTTATTTAATAAATATTTATTTTATATTAATTAACGTTTTATTTAATTGTTAATTAAATATCAAATAAATTAAAATAATGAAATAGATAGAAAAAATTCAAGATTAATAACAAAGAGAAGAATGCAGTGTAGTGGTATGGGGTTTTTCTTGCAAGCTTTGTGTCATGTGTTCAACACACATTTGATGCAAATTTATAATAAAAATGCCACGCGTAATTAAAAAGCGAGCAATGTAAGGATGTATCTAGATTAGAAAAATTAATTAAATCGATAATTCAAATCAAACTAAATGGAAATCAAATATTTTTGTTTCAGTTCAATGAGAATACATAGAAATTATAAAATATAAGTCACAAAAACTTACTTTCACTGAATTGTTGTTCCCGTTGCAAGTGTTGATCTTTCTACCATCATTTTGATATGGTCTTCCTTCTCTGTGTTCTAATTCTCTTAGTTAATTTTCATACTCTTAAATCTTTTTTTCTTTTTCTTCCAGAAAATTCCTCCTAATCTTGTTACAAAATAATTTTAATGTGTGTTTGAGGTGTGAAATATGTTAATTGATTTGTGTTTTGTTGTGTTTTAATTGTTAAGCTTTCAAATTTCTACCAACCTTTTGATATCAAATGTCAACTTTATATATGATATTATTTCATGATGCAATAAAAATCATGTCACTATTTCGTATGAATTAAGAACAACTTGTAATTTGTTTGAAAAATTAGAGCATGAAATAAATTACATGAGATGTATTATTTCAAAAATAATAGTATATAATACACCGAACATGACGATAGTGGAGAAGACATTAATGAATATAATTTGACCAAAAAAATTATAAATCAATCAATCGAACCAAACAAAATCGAACGGTTCAATTTTTGAAAAATGTTAAAAACTAAAGCAAACCAAACGAAAAAGATGTCATCGCTTCAGACCTTTTTTTGGGACCAAAAACCGGTCCTAACCGAATCGATTACAGCCCTAGAACGATGTGAGAGTGAGGTATTAGATAGAAAAGTCATAAATGGCACGACTAGGGACATGAATGATAAATATAGTTTTTCATTCAAAAAATTAATTTGTATAAATAAAAGTAAAAAATATTTTTTTTATTAAAATACTTATATTATGATTCTATTTGGTTAGTCATATTTTGAATTTATAACTTATAGCTTATGTATGATAATAAAAGACTTGTTTAGTAACAGTCTTTTCATCACGAGTTTACAACTTATTTTATTAGCTTATATCTTTTTTAAGATGCTATTTTAAATAGCATTTTTTTTGAAATATTTGATACAATATTAGATATAATCCAAGTTGTATAACATAAGCTCAAGCCGAATTAAAGTTTGTTAGTCTACTTAGCGTATAAATTAGGTGTATATAAATAGTCATAGTTTGTATTTTTATTTGTAAAAATTCAATTTATAATAAAATACGTATTTCTTTTATTTTCTCTCTTTCTCTCCTCACTAAAAGTGCCTCAGACACTAATAAATTAGTATCTAGAGCTCTGGTTAGATTCTTGATCGTGTTCTCAAGAATCACACGCCAGAGATCGTATTTCCTGGATTATGGGTTGTTCACTAGCAATCGATGTAAAGATGAATGGTAACAATAGCATTCCGAATTTGTTTCTAACTCTTAAGGGAAACAATTGGATTCAATGGAGAAAACATATGCAATCTCGTTATGTGTTGGCTGCAAATGTAACTGACGTACAGAAAACAACTCATAACGAAGCCAAGAAGGATTGCAAGGTTGCATATTGCATTCAGACGGCGATCGATGTAGTGAACTTGGAAAAGATCTCTCATGCTAAATTAGCAAAGGTGTAATGGGATATTCTTGTTAAGTTGTATAGGAGGTGAGAAAGTCCAGGTTGTTAAGTTACAGACCTTGCATCGACAATATGAATTATTATCGATGATAGAAGACAAAAAGATTCAACATTATGTGTCGAAGGTGCAAAAACGCGTCCATCTCATGAAGGGTTGTGGTGAAACCCTAACTGATAAGATAATAGTTGGGAAGGTAATGCGTATATTGACCTCTGACTTTGATCACGTAATCGTAGCTATTCAAGAATCCAATCATCTTGAAACCCTAAAATTAGAAGACTTGGCTGGTTCGTTGGAAGCGCATTAGATCAGGATTGTTGAAAGGAAAAGAGTTCAAGACTCGATACAAGCTATGCAGGCTCAGTCATAGAAAAAGAATGGTGATTCCAACAAATTTAAAGGCAAGTTCAACAAGACTCAAGGAAATAAGTCTTGGTCGAATCCCCACAAGAATAAGGCCGATGATAAAGCTTTCGAATCCTCAAAGAGAGGAGGAGGAAACTATCAAAAGGACAAAGAAGATAAAAAAATGTGTTCAGTGCTACAACTTTGAAAAATAGGGTCACTTCGCCAAGCATTATTGATACAAAAAAGACAAGTGGTCGACAGGCAAGGGCGAAGGAGAAAACCTTGCATGCCAAGATTCATATGATTCTAAAGGTATGATGGTTATGGATGAAGTTGCATATAAGCATGTCCAATCCATGATCTAGTTCCTCGACTCAGGTTTCTTGAATCAAATTACTGGTCAAAAGGTATGGTTGGCAAACTTTCACAAGTCAAAGAAGACCATGGTAAAACTTTTTGATAATATTTCGTTGCAAGTAGAAGGTACTAAAAATATAGTTTTCAAATGAGTAATAGAGGGAAAGATATAATCAAAGATGTATTCTATATACCCGGAATGAAGTGTAACCTATTCAGCTTTGGACAACTGGTCGAAAAAGGTTTCTCAGTTGTCATGAAAGATAGAGCTTTAAAATTTTTCAACACCCAGAACAATTTGGTCTTGAAATCTCCTATATTGAAGAATATGATGTTAAAGACCATGATCAGTTCGACTGAAGTATAATGTTTAAAAACTGACCACAAGGAAAGTTGGTTGTGGCATCTGAGGTTTGTACATTCAAAATTTTGATCACTTAATTAGCCGATTACTCAAGAGATGGTAAATGGCATACTAAGTCTTGTGATACCCGACAAACTCTATGAAGGTTGTTTATCAGGAAAGCAATCCAAAAATTCTTTTGTTTTGACTATGCCAATGAGATCATCATGTATCCTTGAAGTGGTACATTCAGATGTATGCGGCCCATTTGAAGAATATACCATTGGTGGAAACAAATATTTTGTTTCATTTGTCGATAAGTTTAGTTGAAAATTGTGGACCTATGTGATCAAGAGAAAGAAAAAGTATTTGAAATCTTTAAGAGATTCAAGATACTTATCGAAGAGTGAGAAGAAGATCAAAGTTCTGCAAATAGATGGAGGTGGTGAATAAATATTCAAGATGTTTGAAGATTTTTGTGCAAACCATGGTGTCGATCATGAGGTAATTGCTCCTTATACGCCTCAACATAATGGATTTGCAGAGAGAAGAAACAAAATAATATTTGATATGGCGATATGCATGCTAAAGTATAAGAATTTGCCAAAATCCTTATAGGGAGAAGTTGTTTCAACTGTAGTTTATATTTTGAGCAGGTTCCCTACCATGAAATTGAAGAACAAGGTTATTGAAGAAGCGTGGAGTAGAAAACGAACATTAGTAAGTCATTTGAAGGTGTTTAGTTATATGTGTTACAAGCATGTTCTTGTTTTTCTCCATTACTTTTGTTTTTGTTGTTGTTGAGAAACTTTATTTATGTACTATTTTTATTTTATTTTCAAAAGCTTTATGTGATTGTAGGTCGTAGTTGGATGAAAGCCAATAGATTAAGTAGTGAGTATGAGAATGGATTGAAATAATTTCTTGTTTTCGCCGAAAAAAACCTTCATCACAACAATGGGATTTTTTGGTGTCCTTGTAGGAAATGCTATAATACGAATAAACATTCAAGGGATGTTATATTAAATCATTGTGGTTGTGATGAAGTTATTCAAAATTACACTAAACGGGTATGGCATGGTGAAAGGTCAAAAAAGAGACCTTTGTCACAAATAGTTGAAGATGATGAAGGTATGATTGATAATCTAGAAGACATCATTCGTGATGTTGGAGTAGATGCTTTAAAGAAAGTTAGTGTGGTAGATAATTTGCGAAAAGAAGTGGAAGATTCATTGTACCCGTGATATGAAGGTTTTACAAGATCGTTAGTTATGCTAAGACTATTTGATCTTAAGGAGAGAGGTGGATGAACAAATAAAAGTTTCGCTGAATTGATTGAATTGTTGAAAGAAATTCTTTCTGAAGGTAATACGTTGCCAAACCGTACTTATGAGGCCAAGAAGATATTGTGTCCAATTGATTTGGATTATGTCAAAAATACATGCTTGTCGTAATGATTGCATCTTATATATGAAAGAGTTTGAAAATAATAAGGAGTGCCCAAGGTGTGGGGTGTTTCACTACAAACAGAAGGACAATGGTGTTGATGACGGTGATAGTGCAACTAGCAAGGGTATTTCTGTCAAGGTGATGTGGTACCTACCAATAATTCCAAGGTTCAAGAGATTGTTTGCTAATGTTAATGACGCAAAGAATACTAGATAGAATTTAGCCGAGAAGTAGTTTTTCAAGCACATTTGTATATATTGAATAACCTTAGTGAAGTGGATCCTTAATTGACTGCGCACAAAGCTCTTATAAAGGAAAAATATCCCCAGATGAATGAAAAATGATTGTTGATGGAGCATAACAAAACTTTCATAGATTGGTTTAATGAAAGTATTTCGAATGAGAGTGGTGCATTAGATAATTGAAAATGGTTGTCACGTTTGCCTAAGTTTAATGTAATTACTTGGAGTGTATACAACATTAAAAAATATTCGTTCTCTATAAACTCAAAGGATGGTCGTAGCACCATACAAAATAGGGGTGTTATGGTTGATGATGAATCCATGTACTTTTCTAGTTCCTAAGATAACAATTCAGTACTAAAATCTAGAGTGTCCTTTGGGATCGTTGAGGAGATTTTAAAGTGCCTTTATTTAAGTGCAGATTGTAACACCTCGAATTTAATTAATTAGTTAATTAAATTAATTAAGGATTTATTTATTGGAAATTGTCAAAGTTGAGAATTATCGGAATTATTATAAGAGACATTATTAGATTAATGTGTTGGTTGAGGGGTTACGTTGATAATTAAGTAATTAGTCGAATTAGTCGGAAGAAATTATTATTAGAAATAATAATAAGTAAGTATAATATTATTTATTTAGTTTGGTTTATTTGTGTGTGAAAAATAGCAAAAAATTGGAGGTGCATTTACTTGGCCCATTAAGAATATTAATTAATTAGAATATTTAGTTTATTGATAAAATAATTGATTTAATAAAAATAATAGAATATTAGGGTCTTCTATATAAGTAGTAGTAGTAGAGAAAAATTAGGTTTTGGAAAAATAAAAAGGAAGAATGGAAGTGGCAGAGGAAGAGTTGTTGTACGTGAGAAAAGAAAGAGGAATAGGCTTGGGAAAAAATTGTCGTCGGGAGGAAATTGCAGACCGGAAAGACAAACCGAAATTTGGCCGTAACTCCGTAGAGCGACCTTTAATCCAAGGTAAGGGTGAGGTTCTAATTTTCTAATGGGTTGTGTGATGAGTAATATGTAGGAATTAGGATAATGAGAAATTTACTATGCATTTGTGGTAATTAGGATAATGGGAAATTTACTATGCATTTGTGGTTACTATGCATTTGTGGTTGTTCTGTTTGGTGAGAAACATGTTTAGGTTGAAACCCTAAATTTTTATAGATTGAAAATTGTTAGGTTTTAGCGAATAATCTGTAACATATGATGATTAATTGTGTTTGCAATTGATATATTAATAAAATTGAGATATGATTGAGAATCGAATTAACGTATATATCATACTGTCTCTGTTTATGTAGTTAAATTACAATTATATAAGGTATAACAAATTGTTTTACTGTAGCGTCAATTCATTTATGATGAATGTATTGCTATATACGTATGTGCGGTATTATTTAAGTTATGAACCATAATATTAATACTGTTGGCGGCACTATAATCTAATGTGAGAGTTAGTTACTGTAGCGGCTAAGAGATAACATTTGAAAAACCATAGTACTTTAGCATAGATTAAGATTTAATTTCAGCTTTATGATATGTAGAGTTTTACTACAATAACAATAATAATAATAACAACAATAATAACAACAATAATAATAATAATAATAATAATAATAATAATAATAATAATAATAATAATAATAATAATTGTTTTAATAATTTACTATTATAGTTATTTTAATAAGCCATTTGACCTTAGAATCAAAACTCTTGATGTATATGGTGATTCAGCTTTAGTATAAATCAGATAAAAGGAGATTGGGAGACTCGTCACCCTGGTTTAATCCTTTACAAAGATTATGCAAGGAGAATGTTGACTTTCTTCAACAAAGTAGAGCTCCACCACATTCCTCGGGATGAAAATCAGATGACAGATGCCTTGGCCACTGTGGATTCTATGTATAAGGTGAAGCGATGGAATGATGTACCTCAGACCACTATTGGATGTCTTGAAAGGCCAACTTACATACTCGCCCTAGATGTGGAAAAAGATGAAAGGCCCTGGTATTATGATATTAAGTGTTTTCTGATGACTCGAGAGTATCCAGTTGACGCGACAAGAAAAGACAAAAAGACCTTGAGGAGATTGGCTAGTAGTTTCTTTCTCAATAAAGGTGTGTTATACAAAAGAAATCATGACATGGTCTTGCTCAGATGCGTGGATAGACACGAAGCAGACATGTTGATGCATGAGATTCATGAGGGTTCTTTTAGTACCCATGCCAATGGATACTATATGGCTAAAAAGATGCTAAGGGCAGGATATTATTGGCTGACAATGGAATCCGATTGTTACAAAATTGTGAGGAAGCGCCATAAGTGTCAGATATATGCTGACAAGATTCATGTGCCTCCAACTTTACTCTATGTTATTTCTTCCCCATGGCCTTTATCCATGTGGGTTTTTGATATGATTGGGATGATTGAACCCAAGGCTTCTAATGGACATCGTTTCATCTTGGTAGCAATTGATTACTTCACCAAATGGGTTGAAGCGACTTCTTATGCTAACGTTACCAAGCAAGTGGTGGTCCGATTCATCAAGAACAATCTCATTTTTTGTTATGGTGTGCCGATCAGAATCATTACTGACAACAGATTGAACTTGAATAATAAGATGATGACAGAACTTTGTGAAGAATTCAAGATTGTCCATCACAACTCTTCACCGTACAGACTCAAGATGAATGGGGCAGTTGAAGTTGCAAACAAGAACATCAAAAAGATTATACAGAAGATGGTTGTGAATTACAAAGATTGGCATGAAATGTTACCCTTTGCTTTACATGGGTATCTCACTTCAGTACGCACTTCAACAAGAGTGACCCCTTTCTCTTTAGTGTACGGCATGGAAGCAGTACTCCCCGTGGAAGTTGAGATTCCATCAATGAGAGTCATCATGGAGGCTAAGTTGTCAGAGCTGAATGGTATCAAAATAGATATGATGAGTTGAATTTGATTGAAGAGAAACGTACGACTGCTTTGTGTCATGGTCAGTTGTACCAGAAGAGAATGAAGAAAGCGTTTGATAAAAAGGTCAAACCTCAGGTATTCAGAGAAGGCGACCTCGTGCTCAGAAAGATCATTTCTTTAAACTCTGATTCCAGAGGCAAGTGGACTCCCAATTATGAAGGCCCATATGTTGTCAAGAAAGCCTTCTCTGGTGGTGCATTGATTCTTGAAACTATGGATGGCGAGGAGTTCCCACGTCCCCTGAATGTTGATGTAGTCAAGAAATACTTTTCTTAAACAAATAAAAGAACAACTCGCTAAGTTGAAAACTCGAAAGGGCGGCTTAGGAGAAAAGAGAGCGTCTTGGTAGACTGAAAACCCGATAGGGCGGTCTAGGCAAAAATTAGAGACATAAACAGAATAAACCTCCTGTAGACTGAAAACCCGCAAGGGCAGTCTAGGCAAAAGTTAGGGATTTATCGGCAAGTAACTACATCAGACAATACTTGATCATAAAAGTAACAATCTACATGGATCATCTTTATACCTCAACTGAAGACTACAATACAGGAATTCAAAGTTGTTAAGGAGAATAAGGCTCATTGTATTTCAATGTACCTTTTCCATGTATTTACCATTTTTCAAAACTTTGTAATCATCTATGGAGTCATGTTATTGGCAGGCTACCATTCTATCAATAAAATTTGAGCTTTTATCCAATTCCTTTGCAATCCTATTTTATTCAGTTCATAAAAATATCCTTTTATTATTGAAAATGTATTTCAAACCAAACAGATTCGTTAGAACATAGTTGAGAAAAATTTTACAATTCTAAAGTGTGTTTACATTGGGTCTAATTCAAAAGGACAAGATAACAATATCCCCAACATTGATCAGTAATGTTGAGGTTGGTCCCAAAAGGACATCTGTAGATTTTCTTTTCTTCCCCAAGCATGAGATTCCAGTGCAAAACGGGTTGCTCTTACAAAGCATCTCAGTTCTCCCCATAAGAATTTACACAAATTGTTTCCTTGTTGGAACAAGATGACATCTCCACATAATGTGTTTGTTAAATAACGCCTAGAAATGTCAACAGTGCGCCTAATTGGAGTTTGCCTTTTCAAGCCCACATTTCCCAAAGATTTTATGTTGGCCGAGTGTCATCCATGCGCCATTTGATCTTCTTTGTTGATCCTCAATAAGATGTCCATACGCATCTCTTGTACATTCATTCAGACATTATGCATGGCTTTAATTCGTTGCCCATTTGCATAAGTTGGTAATCCGAGTATGTCATATATTTCACCATTGTCAATTTTGAGTAGAAAAGATTCATCCTTCTCTCTTTCCCCACGGTTATCCTTCATGGAGAAATAGAGCCTCTTCCCCAACGTAGTCTTGGTCTGGATCCTAATCTCCAATTGGCATTGTTGTTTCAGACTGTGAATTTCTGGATGGCAGGTGATAGTCCCATTGCTTGAACAACTGAATCTCCCCCAACAAGTTTGTTAATGCCAATGTGATCTTATTATGGTAACCCAACAAGGAATCTCTCTCTAGGAATTGATCGTTCACCTCCAACAAGTCTGTTAATGGCAATATGATCTTATTACGGTAACCCAACGAGGAATCTCTCCCTAGGGATTGACCGCTCACCTCCAGCAAGTTGAAAACTTATTATGGGATTATCCGATGGGTGATTTACAAGCTCATCGATGGAAGTTCCTTTGAATGATTTACAAGCTCATTGTTGAACGTTTCTTTGGTTTTGCTCTTGGTGATTTACAAGCTCATTGCTTATTTAACCATTTATCTCTGACGGGTAATTTACAAGCTCATCGATGGAAGTTCCTTTGAGTGATTTACAAGCTCATCGTCGAACATTTATTTGGTTTTTCTCTAGGTGATTTACAAGATCATTGCTGATTTAACCATTTATCTCCGATGGGTGATTTACAAGCTCATTGATGGAAGTTCCTTTGAGTGATTTACAAGCTCATTGTTGAACGTTTCTTTGGTTTTGCTCTAGGTGATTTACAAGCTCATTGTTGATTTAACCATTTATTTCCAATGGGTGATTTACAAACTCGTTGTTGAGTGTCTCTTTAGTTGATTTACAAGCTCAGTGATGATTGGTCCTTTCGGGATTCCTTTGGGTGATTAACAAACTCATTATTGATTAATTCCGATAGTTGTTTGCAACAAGATTTTTTCCCGATGAATGGTATCCTCGTCGTTATGGGAGGTAGTTTGTCGAAGATCTATTATTCTGATGAATGGTAGCCTCGTCGTTACGGGAGGTAGTTTGTCGAAGATCTGTTATTCCGATGAATGGTAGCTTCATCGTTATGGGAGGAAGTTTATCAAAGATTTGTTATTCCGATGAATGATGAAGTATCATGGTTAAAGAAGGACTTCCACCCTGTTTTTGGTGGAGTGCCACAGCTTTTTGGAGACTTAGTCTTTTGTTGATGTTGTGTTCTTACCACCTTTTGTTCAGAAATAATTCTTGGAGTTTATTCAGGATTGATGGTTTACTCTCTTTAGGAAGTCGGCGTCATTATTTTGTTTTTTCTAACTCCTCTATGAGGGTATAGTTCATTGTTTATCTAAGGGTTGTTGCTCTTGTCTGTTAGTTAAACCCGTGTCATGACTTTCCCCAGTGGTGTTCTGCCTGCTATGAGGTTCATTCTTTTTCATTGCATAAACCTTAAACATTGCATGGCATCTTAGGGCCAAAAATAGGGCTTGTGTTATATTTAAGTATCTTCTATCCTGTCAAGGCGAAAGTTCCCTTCTTATCTCTGGATAGAAGACACTTAAATAAGGGCAGCTGTTGTACCCCAATTTTTGCCCCTAAGATTCTATCATACTTCATACAATTGCATTGCAAAATGATCACGAATTGGCTCTCTCTCTCTCTCTCTCTCTCTCTCTCTCTCTCTCTCTCTCTCTCTCTCTCTCTCTCTTATCTTTAGGGTTTTCCCTTTGGGAGATCACCAAGAACCTTATGGAAGTGATTATTATTTATGTGTGATGATTGATATTTGATTAACCATGGTGTGTATACTTTGTTCTAAATGTTGTAGGTGAATGGTGCACAAGTTCCTCAAAGAGTTGATAGGTTCATGTGTTAATTTTCATGTCTTCTCTCATCAATCCTCAAAATTTTGAAAGTATTGTCTCTCTTTGAAGACTTCTTTTATCATCAAATATTCTCTCTTATCTTGAGTATGTGCTTCATACTTGAAAGAGATCATCAAATTAAAAAATTCCTCCATCCTATGGTCATCTCTCTTGAAATTAGGGTTTTGGACTTCTGAGGACCATATCTTGATGTATGTGTGAAGTTTGTGGATGAATTCAAGATCATTTTATCCTTAAAGGACTTATATATATATATATATATATATATATATATATATATATATATATATATATATATATTCTTTGATTCAATAAGTTTAAGTGAGGAGAAGTTTGTTTTGAAGACCTATGATTGCCCACTTTCTAGATTGATGCTTCATCCACCTTGTATGACTTCAAAGGATCATATCTTGGTCATCCCTTTCCTCCTTGAGATCATTTTTCTTTCACAATGAACCTAAGGGTGTATACAACAACTTATTTCAATTGGTGAGAAAATAAAATACTTGGAAGTTTGCCTGTGAGGTCAAAAGATTACAAGTCCTTGATGAATTCCTCAACTTTTGGACAATCAACTTCAAATAAACATATCTTGATCATAATTTATCATTTTGAGGTCATTATTTTTGCAAAACAATCTTGAAGATGTGAACTTTAACTCCATATAAGATTTGAAGTTTGAAAGTGTTTGGAAGTTCCTTGAAAAGATCAAAAGATTATAGGTCATTTCATGATTTTTCCTCAACTTCACAAGGCCATAAATTGCTCAATTTTTGGAGTTTTTGGTTGGTTCTTTTTGTAAAATGTTCTTTGAAAGATCTACTTCATTTCATCTTTAGAAATCAAGAGCAAATTTTGGATGGAAGACCATGTTTGGATTGAAAACATTATAGGTCGTTTTTTGCCAAACTTCGAAATTTTTCTAAGTATAAAAAATCAGATGTTTTTTGGTGATTTCAAGTGATCACAACTTTCAGCTCAAGTGTCCAAATGCTACCTTTCCAAGTGCATTATAAAGCTTTTATTCTCAGCTTTCCAAAGAGCCCAAGATTGCATCATAAAGGTCCTTGAATGATGAGAACCATGGTTGCAAAGAGAGCCTCGTGGAACTGATTTTGTGCTTAAAGTAAGATTTTGTTTTCAATAATGTGGATTCTAATGATCAAATTGATGCATGTTCTGGACTTAAACATGATTAGCAAAGTTGCCAAGTTTGATTAGAGGGATAAAACGCATGATTTGGCTGAGTTTTGACAACTTGCAAGTCACACTTTGCTCATGATGCAGGTGTGCATGATTTTGCTCCAAATTGCATCATACACCCTCTCTTTTGATTCCATTCACTTCTCCTATAAATAAGCAAGTCATTCCACTCATTTCCTCAATCTTTGATAGCCAAAAAAAACCTCTGCCAAACTTACTCCATAACCAGGTTTTCCATAACTTCGAATTCGTGTTTAGACCACTTCCATCTTGAAATTAACCATTCATTCTTCTTCCTTAAACCTCACTGAAGCTAACAGAAAAAAGAATTGTGCCTTGAAGCTTCCTGAGTCGTGCTATCCAAGTCCAGTTTCAGAGATCTGAAAGTGAACTTCGTTCAGGTAGAAATCTCCATCAAACCTTGTAAAGTAAATCATCATTGCATTCTCCTCATCTCCCTGATCCTTGTGGTCTTCACCATTTTTATTTTCATCAAGTATTGATTGAGAAATTCATCAAAATCCTATTCTCTATTATTTGAGTTTTTTCAATAATTCTCTTCACTTAGTGTAAATAAATTTTTCACGAGTATGTGGTTGAGATTGTCTTGAAGAGACGAATTAAAGGTTACCATCCATTGCTATTGATTTTACAGTTTGAGAAACTCCAATTCTGTGAGGCTGGAGGTTGAAAACGACCTACGTGTCTGTCTTCAACCAATGAAAGTTTATCGTGTCAATTTTTTGAATTGGATCTGGTGAAAACATTTTATCATTAGATGAATTTTATTCGGTCTAACTTCGTCAAAATCAATCAACTTTCTTGGTGGATTTGGTCAAGAAACCTATCAACATCCAAATTCCATTGTTGTTGGGGAAATTTGTGACTCCAAATTAAATTCAAAAAAATCAGCAAATTAAAATGAAAATAAAAGTGAAATAAAAATATTGAAAAACATAAGCCCCAAAAGATGACTTGAGCTTTGATCTTGGTTCAACACTTGTGGGGCTTGTCGTGTGGTCGCATTGATTTCTAATCAAGCTTCTGGCAAGTTTCCACTAACTTTGACCATTTGAAAATCTCAATCATTTTTGATCAAGTGATATGATAATTCTAAAACCGGTGATATACTTGACAAAAAACAATTGAAACTTGTCGTGTGGTCGTGTTGATTCTATCAAGCTTCTGGCAACTCTTCATGCGTAAGTTTCAAGATGGTCACCTTGCTGACGACTAACAATTAACAATTCGATGATATACTTGACAAGTTTCAAGATGGTCATCTTGCTAACTTTTATTAATTTCCATTTATTTTGTGCCTTTTTATTTTCCGCTCTTTATTTTTTCGCATATACTTTTATGCTCTTTCTTTTTATGTATTTGTAGCATTTACATTTCATGTCATTTTCCTTTACTCATTTGAGCATTTTATTTTCTTGTTATTTTTAATTTTCTCACTTGAGCTTTGTTTTCCTTTTCCAAAATACCTAATAATTCAACTTAAACATAAAAACTTATAATTGGACTTGGTTACTATCCTTGTACCTGAAACTTGATCTTTAGACTTAGGATTAGGACCTTTACCTCAGCTTGAGAGATTTTTGTGCTCTTGGTGTTATTCCGCCTTTATTTGGTTATTATCTTTCTATGCAGGTTATTTCGTTATACTCGATTAAGTGTGGATTTCCTCGAAATACAACCGTTACTCTGTCCGTTTTTCTTGAGACAAGAGTTCACCTAAAAGCATTGACTCATCCGAAGCTTGGATTTTTTTGTCTGGTTATCTGTTGTTTATGTGGTTGTCCAAAGGATGGGATATGGTATTGGTTCTTGATATCAACAACTAATCTTCTCACTCGGTTACATCTTTCTTTATCCTTACATTTTACTTTATGCACTTAGGATAGCCTCTTCATCTCCTCCCACTCTTTAATTTCAAAAATCTTCCCTCTTTTTCAAAGGATTCTTATTTTCAAAACTCGAACCGCTTTCAGAAAAACTTGGACTTAGGTCCATGAATTTTCAAACTTCTTTTCTTAATAAACTCTCCAATCTAACAATACTTTGACTTTTCTTTTCATAAGACTAAAAATCATCTAACCTCATTCAAACCCTTTTTGAGCTCTTCGTAGCTTTTCTAAAGTAATTTTTTCTTAAAATCAACCCCCACACAAATTTGGTCTTTTTTAGCCGAACTACTTGGTTTTGATTTCAACATTGCACATAGTTGGTATGTAGGCCTGAAACTCAATGGAAGTTCTATCAAACCAAAAATTTAAAAAATACTTCTTTTCTCCCCCCCACCATCCATTTTTGTATAAACCTTTTTTTAGCACATATATACAAATTTTCAAAAAGGTTCATGCGGAGTACCGTAGATGCTTTGGGTGCCTAACACCTTCCCTTTGCATAACCAACCTCGGTCCCAGATCTCTGATCTTTTTTTTTTAGGATTTTATTTGCTCTTTTTCCTAGTTCTTTGGATAAAATAAAAGTGCGGTGGCGACTCTTTTGTTAATTTTTGAGTTGAGTCAATTCAATGACTTATACTCGCAGTTTTTGCCGCTACATATCTATTAACAGATTAAGGAACTGATCATCCTTAATCTCTTGTTGATAGTAGACAAAATTGTATTGGATGGTACAAAATTGTCTTTCTATACTAATGATGAGTAAAGTGATGGATGTTATATCGAGAAATGTTGTTGAGATGAGGATGCGATGTGTACATTCAAGTATAAGCGAGTGATAGTTGTTATTACTTTGTAAGTTGATGTCATGAGGTATTGTTGAAGCAGTGATGATTATGTAGCAAGAGTATTGGAAGATTAACATATGTGTGTTGGATTTAACCATGTTGAGTTGTTGTAGTATCGGAAAAATAGTAGTTGGATTTTGTCAAACGCAATTGAAGACCAGAGAGTTGGAAGCAAAGTTGAGAATGGTGGTGTCTGATAGATTTTCGAGGACGAAAATATCCTAAATGCGGGAGAGTTGTTACGCCTTGAATTTAATTAATTAGTTAATTAAATTAATTAAGGATTTATTTATGGAAATTGTCAAAGTTGAGAATTATCGGAATTATTGTAAGATGCATTATTAGATTAATATGTTGGTTGAGGGGTTACGTTGATAATTAAATAATTAGTCGAATTAGTCGGAAGAAATTATTATTAGAAATAATAATGAGTAAGTAGAATATTATTTATTTAGTTGGGTTTATTTGTGTGTGAGAAATAGCAAAAAATTGGAGGTGCATTTAGTTGCCCCATTAAGAATATTAATTAATTATAATATTTAGTTTATTGATAAAATAATTGATTTAATAAAAATAATAGAATATCAGGGTCTTCTATATAAGTAGTAGTAGTAAGAAAGATTAGGTTTTTGGAAAAATAAAAAGGAAGAATAGAAGTGGCAGAGGAAGAGTTGTTGTACGTGAGAAAAGAAAGAAGAGGAATAGGCTTGGGCGAGAAATTATTGTCGGGAGAAAATTGCAGACTGGAAAGTCAAACCGAAATTTGACCGGAACTCCGTAGAGCAACCTTCAATCCAAGGTAAGGGTGGGGTTCTAATTTTCTAATGGGTTGTATGATGAGTAGTATGTGGGAATTAGGATAATGAGAAATTTACTATGCATTTATACATTTGTGGTTGTTTTGTTTGATGAAAAAGATGTTTAAGTTGAAACCCCAAATTTTTATAGATTAAAAATTGTTAGGTTTTAGTGAATAATCTTTAATATATGATGATTAATTATATTTGGAATTGATATATTAATAAAATTGAGATATGATTGAGAATCGAATTAATGTATATATCATACTGTATCGGTTTATGTGGGTAGATTACAATTATATAAGGTAGAACAAATTATTTTTCTGTAGCGTCAATTCATTTATGATGAATGTATTGCTATATACGTATATGTGGTCTTATTTAAGTTATGAACCATAATATTAATACTATTGGCGGCACTATAATATAATGTGAGAGTTAGTTATTGTAGCGGCTAAGAGATAACATTTGAAAAACCATAATACTTTAGCATAGATTGAGAATTAATTTTAGCTTAATGATACGTAGAGTTTTACTATAATAATAATAATAATAATAATAATAATAATAATAATAATAATAATAATAATAATAATAATAATAATAATAATAATAATAATAATAATAATAATAATAATAATAATAATAATAATAATAATAATAATAATAATAATAATAATAATAATAATAATAATAATAATAATAATAATAATAATAATAATAATAATAATAATAATAATAATAATAATAATAATAATAATAATAATAATAATAATAATAATAATAATAATAATAATAATAATAATAATAATAATAATAATAATAATAATAATAATAATAATAATAATAATAATAATAATAATAATAATAATAATAATAATAATAATAATAATAATAATAATAATAATAATAATAATAATAATAATAATAATAATAATAATAATAATAATAATAATAATAATAATAATAATAATAATAATAATAATAATAATAATAATAATAATAATAATAATAATAATAATAATAATAATAATAATAATAATAATAATAATAATAATAATAATAATAATAATAATAATAATAATAATAATAATAATAATAATAATAATAATAATAATAATAATAATAATAATAATAATAATAATAATAATAATAATAATAATAATAATAATAATAATAATAATAATAATAATAATAATAATAATAATAATAATAATAATAATAATAATAATAATAATAATAATAATAATAATAATAATAATAATAATAATAATAATAATAATAATAATAATAATAATAATAATAATAATAATAATAATAATAATAATAATAATAATAATAATAATAATAATAATAATAATAATAATAATAATAATAATAATAATAATAATAATAATAATAATAATAATAATAATAATAATAATAATAATAATAATAATAATAATAATAATAATAATAATAATAATAATAGTAATAGTAATAATAATAATAATAATAATAATAATAGTAGTAATAATAATAGTAATAGTAATAATAATAATAATAGTATAATAATAGTAGTAATAATAATAGTAATAGTAATAGTAATAATAATAGTAGTAATAATAATAGTAATAGTAATAATAATAGTAGTAATAATAGTAATAATAGTAATATAATAGTAATAGTAATAGTAATAGTAATAATAATAGTAATAGTAATAGTAATAGTAATAGTAATAATAATAGTAATAGTATAATAATAATAATAATAATAATAATAATAATAATAATAATAATAATAATAATAATAATAATAATAATAATAATAATAATAATAGTAATAATAATAATAATAAATAATAATAATAATAATATAATAATAATAATAATAATAATAATAATAATAATAATAATAATAATAATAATAATAATAATAATAATAATAATAATAATAATAATAATAATAATAATAGTAATAATAATAATAATAATAATAGTAATAATAATAGTATAATAATAATAATAATGATAATAATAATAATAGTATAATAATAATAATAATAATAATAATAATAATATTAATATAATAATAATAATAATAATATTAATATAATAATAATAATAATAATAATAATAATAATTGTTTTAATAATTTAGTGTTATAGTTATTTTAATAAGTTAGTATTATTAATATATTCATTTTTAAGAGTTTTAAATAGAGATAATTATTTTGGGTTAATTTATTAATTTAAGTTAATTTTAATTTTTTAAAGTGGTCAATGGAGTTGTTAGAGTTGTCAATAAAATTGTTAGATTTGTTTCGAGTTATTAAGAGTCATACTCTTGTTTTGGGTGATTCTGACATGTTTAGAGTTGTCAACGTTGTTTTCGAGTTGTTTAAAATTAAATCTGATAAGCCGTAGAATAAGTCATAGAACTAAAGGTAAAGATATTTGTCCTTTAGAGTTGTTTTTCTATTACTCGAGTCAGACCATTAACCAATTATTTTCATAAATATTATTTTATATACAAGAATTATCGGTAGAGCAATTTTGAGCACCTTAGAGTTATTTTAGAGTTGTAGAGATTGTGGTGATTTAATAGTAGTTCAAAGTAAAAAATTTGAGTAATTTAGCAGAAGATTAATAAATCGGAAAATAGTCAGAATAGTCCGGATAATTACGTGGTTTGTTTTTAGCTTATTTTGGTTGATGCAGTGTGTTATATATTTGTTGTAAATTGTGTATTTGCAGGTGATAAAATGTGTTGTGTTATTTACATTGAATTGTTGTTGTTGTAGCTTGTGATGATGTTGTTAATAATTGTGAAGTTGTAGGTTGGGATGAAATTGGTTGTTGTTTACTTGTATTAATTTTGCTGATGAATTGCGAAGTTGCAGTTGACAAACTATTATTGTTGTTGATACGTTGATGAAGTTGTAGGCCTATGGCCAAAGTTGATTAAGTTGAATCGTCCCGATTTGTGGACATGTTTGAGTTGTAGGTCGAATGACCAGTGTTAATCTAAGTTGATGTCATTGATGCATATTTTAAGTTGTTTTTGTTGTTGAATTGTTGTGTATTTCTTGTTGAAGTTGAGATCGCATGACATACATTGAATGATTAAGTTGGCCTTGATGGAACCACGTTGAAAGTTGAAGGCTTATGCCTTGGCTTTGATGGCACCACGTTGAAGGCTTATGCCTTGTTAATGCCTCGATAAACTGGAATATGTTTAAGTTGGAAGTTCTGCTCCAAATGGTACCACATGCATTTGAATAGTTGAGTCACATGTTGAGTCGTGTGTTAAATTTGTTGTTATTATTCGTCGTTTATTGATTGTCGTTGTACTGTTGTTGTTATAAGTTTTTGTTGCTATAAGTTGTTATTGTTGTGGGTTGTTGTTTTTATAAGTTGTTGCTGCTATAAGTTATTATTGTTGTGAGTTGTTGTTGTTATAAGTTGGGGTTGTTATTAAGTTGTTGTTGTTATTAAGTTGTGTTGATTTAAGTTGTTACATTGATGATTGTGTTGTGATAAATGTTGTTGTGTTGATAAAGTGTTGTCGTTACACTATTTGATAAATAATTTGCGAAGCGATGATTTACCTTATCTAAATTCTGTCATATATTATTTATCATACGATTTATTAGATTGTTCGATATCTCGCACCTTCTTTTGTGATGTTGCCTCTACGTGGATAACGTGCAGGTAATGAAGAATGAAGATTTAGTTGTTGTTAGTTTCGAGTCGGGTTGTCGCTCTGATACGTAACACTCAGGGGATGAACGCTAGTTGTTTTTCTATTTTGATTTTGTTGTTGAATAACTATGTTGATACATGAAAAGTATTTTTTGATTTTAAATTATTTTAAGTTGAAAAGATGTTATGCCATCTAAGTTGATTAACGTAGTTCCACTGTTTAATATTAATAAAGTTTATTCATGTTGTTTCGGTTCATCCTAGTTTATGTGTTATGTATCTGTGATAGCGTGACGTTGTTGAAGTTGAATTGTAATACTCCAATCGTTTATTGAAAAGAATTTTATAACTCTGATTTTCGTAATAATTACCTGGGTAGAATTAGGGTGTTACACTAGTGGATTGACAGTAAAACTGGTGTAGAAAGTGATGAATTGAATTTACAAGGGTTGATCTTTGAAAGACAACTTACCAGAACAAACCGTTCATCATGGAAAACCAAGCCAAATAAGTTTTTATGTCATTGATCCATCTAACAATAGATGGTCGATTGTTCTTCAAGGAAAACATCTTCCTGATAATACTGAAGAAAATCAAGATTTTAACTATGAGACTCCTTGTTTAGCAACACGTGCTAAAGAAAATGACTTAGATGATGTGCACGTTATTCGCCGTGATCATGAAGAGGGCATATGGGAAAACTAGTAAGTAAATGGTTTATTGATTTTGTTTCTTAATTATTTGTATAACTGCTCGGTTTCCCAAATAAACAAAAGTAATAATATTGATATATTACTTCGATTCATCAAAAAATAAAATGTTAATAATTGGCAGGCCATCAAATAATGAAAATAATAAAAATGTCGAGGATGAGAATCAAAACCACGTCCAGTTAATGTAACCCCTCGGCATTTTAATATCTGTGGTGATAAGGGATAACCTTTAATGACGTCCTTATTTACTTCAATTCCATAACCGACATCAAACGCATTTCACATCCGACGTTAGATGTGTTTTTTGTAATAGTGTTATAACTTATAGTTTATCATTTTTTCTTTCATTATTATCCTTATAAATTTTGATTCTTTTAAATATACATTTACTTATTAATTAAGAAATGTCTTTTTATGTCATTTTATATTTATCAGCTAGTTAAACCGTTAATTTTATCAAACATTTTAATTATCTTATCTACTATCAGCCATCAGACATTAGCTATAAACTATCAATCATGAGTCATTAGCCATAAGCTATAAGCTATGAGACATCCGTCATTAGCCATAATTTATAACTATCATTTAACTAATCATTCAATCGCTAATTTTATCATACATAACTTATATATTAGTTTTTTTATCTTTATTATTAATATAAATTAAAATATATTGAATTGACTATGACATAAATAATGTTAATTTGAAGCTATAATTGAAGGGATTGACATTTGTAATGCGTACACTGCAGAAATATGGGAAGTTTTTGAAGGCCCGAGCCTTGTTAAAGAGATGGGGTTGAAGAAGATCATGATTGAAGTAGATTCCCAACAAATCGTCAAGAATATCACATGTAATCTTGGGTCGGGGTTGAAGAAGATCATGATTGAAGTAGATTCCCAACAAATCGTCAAGAATATCACATGTAATCTTGGGTCGTAATCTTTTGAGCAGGACCAGAGCTTTTTTCCAGCGTGACATTGAGATGTCTATCAAACACGTTTTCTGCGAAGCTAATATATATGCATATGCTCTTGAGAAGATTGCAATTCACTAACAAAACAAATTTTTTAAATTTAATAAGTGCCCGAATTTCATTAACGTAGATTTTGGTAATGACTTATTGGGAAGTAATTTTTCCGTTTCTTTCCGGTTTAATTTCTCTTTTGAGGCTTATGCCCCTCATGTAAAAAAAAAAAAATAATAATAAATTTTGTATAAAATTTGAAAATGTCTGTTATTTAAAAAATATTATAGGAGATCACTTAATTTGAAATACAACGTTAGATTAGATATTAAAATGATGTTCCTTTTGAAATTTTTATTTACAAAATAATAACAAATTAACATGGAGCGGAGAGAACTTGTTTTCAAAGTATGAATTCTAAAATTGACATTAAACAAAATGGTCCGTTTGTTTAAGGTTTTTTATAAAAATAAGTTTTAATATTACAAAATTTTTATTTTAAAAGAATTTATTGAGAATTTTTCAGTAAAAGTTCTAAATAAATATTTAATTTGAAAAATTATATTTAAATATAAGTTTAGGTATTTTAGCATTTTATTATAATAATTTTAAAATTTTAAAAAATCAAGAAATTTTGAATCTATTCCAAATAATGTTTTATAAAAATATGTTTTAATTTTTTTATAGAAGGTCAAAATCGAGCTTTAAATACCGTTTATTTTTTAATTTTTTAATTTAATTTAATATGATTGTTTGATTCATTTATATTAGAGTTAATAGTCATTTACCCCTGTCATATAGGCGAGTTTTGATTTTCCCCCTTTAAAAAAAGTTTTGGATTATCCCCCTAAAATGTTAAAATGCTAAGTCTTTTGCCCCTTATGTATAAAACTTACCCTCTGCAAAATACATTTTTTTTTATTTACCTCCTTGGTTTTTACACATTTAGGGGGTGCCCAAAAATTACAAGGAGGTAATCCAAAACTTTTTTTTAAAGGGGGTAAATCAAAACTCGCCTATATGACAGGGGTGTAATTGACTATTAACCCTTTATATTAACGGTTGATATTTGATGCAAGACTTTTTGACTTACATCTGGTGTCAACGGACATTGACTCATAAAGTTAAGATCCGTTAACACCCGATATATATTTAAAAATTTTGTATTAAATCTCAATCGTTAATAGAAATAAATTGTATGATCGATTTTTTAAATAGACAATTATTTAAGAAAAATAAATATCATATATTTTTAATTTTTATTTAATTTAATAGGATAGATTTATTCATTTCCATTAATAATAGAGATTTGATGTAAGATTTTTAGACTTATAATTGGTGTCAGCGGATCCTAGCTATATATTCTCTCCGATCACAATTATAAATAAAGATTATCTTTTTACGTTCATTAAATATTGATGTATCTGACATACATAAATATTAGATACATAAATTATTTAATAACTTTAAAAAAAAAATATTTACATATAATACTCACGAGAGGACGTATGAGTTAAGATCCGTTGACATGAGGTGTGAGTCTACAAGTTTTACATTAAATAGCAACCATTAATAGAAGTGAATCAAACAATCATATAAAATTAAGTATACAAAAATTAAAGAAATATTTGATATTTATTTCTCTAAAAAGTTGTTTAATTTTTTAGGAAAAAGAATTGACTATTTGATTTATTTCTATTAACAATTAAAATTTGGTGTAAGACTATATTTATACCAGATGTCACATTTATATATATATATTAATAATGGTATTTACTATTATATTTTTGTTACTAGAAATCAAAAGCAATATTTTAATTTATTAATTATGAATTTAAATTATTATTTATTATTTGGAAAAAAAATTAAATTATTTATAAATATATTAAATTACAAAAAAAAGTTAAAGTCAAAACAAAAAACATACTTATCACTCACATAGTGAACATAATAATATTAAAAAGTAATGTGACCTAAAATAAGCTGTAATAAATGAAGTATTTATTTATGTGTGTGGCCTTTATATTAATAGAGACTAACAAAAATATATTTGTTTAATGGATTGGAAGAAAGGTGAACAGAGGATACTACACTTTTGAAGAGGTTCTTGAATTTATTACTACCTCCGTTCCTATATATAAGAGACAATTCAATTTTTAGATTCATTGAATAATCAATGTACCTAGTCTATAAATTGACCAAATACATTGATTATTCAATGAATATAAAAAATGAATTGTCTCTTATATATAGGAACAGAGGTAGTATTATTTAAGGATTGATTTAGAGGATTTTTTATTTCGTCTCCTATAAAAAATTAAAAATGTCTATCCAAAAATATAGTTTTAGTGCGCACTTTACACACATTAAATAAATTATTTTTTGAGATTTATTCTATAATATATTAATTTTTTTCTTCTAAAAATATATTTTTGGTATAAAACTAAAAATATATTTTTGATTTCAGTGAGGTTGCACATAGTTTTGGAGGCTTCATATATATTATAATTTTTTTCCACGTAAATAGTTGTGATGTATATGCTATAAAACTGTTATATCAAAATAAAATTGAACATTACAAATCATGTTTAGATATTTATAAAAAAAAAACTAACTTTCATTAAAAGAATTTTAAAATTAATTTTAAAGTAAAATGAATTTTACCAAAAAATAATTTCACATTTTTTGAGTTAATTATGTATGCTCAAAACGTAAGATTGTTCCTTTCTATCACTATGCCAAAAAAACACTTTTGGAACCACTGTAAAGACAACGCTTTTACAAAAAAGCGCTGCTATAGCTTGTAGAAAAAACTCGCTAAAAAAAACGCTTTCTAAGGCTACCTTTAGAAAGTGCTTTATAAAATCGCTGCTAAAGGTTTATCTTAAAAAGTGCTTTTTGAAAGCGTTGCTAAAGGTTAAGCTTAGAAAGCGCCTTTAAAAGCGCTGCTATAGGCATTTGAAATGAAAGCGTTTTATAGGGAAAGAGCGCTGCTAAAGCTGGAGTTAAGAAGGCGCTTTTCAAAAGCGTTGTCATTTTTAATTTTATAATTAAAATTGTTAAACCCTAAACTAAAAACACGTGAATCTTATCTCATTCATTTCTCTCAACAGTACTCTCTTCTTCGTCAGAATCGTCTCACACTGGTCCTCCTCCTCACCTCACCGTCCTCCTCCTCACGTCACTGTCCTCCTCCTCGTCGCAGCACTCAAACTCCTCACAATATTCCATCCGTTTGTACTCCCTCCTCCCTCCGTTCGCACTCCCTCCGACGATTACAGTTCTTCATCCGTCGTCATACTCCCTCTGTCATCGTATTCCCTCCGCCATCAACACCCTTAAACAACCTCTCTAGTGGTAAGCAATTTCACTATCCTTTCTATTAAGCTCTGATTTGTGTTTGTTCAAGTGTTGAATTGATACTGCTAGTTGTTGATGTTTGGAAAATTTAGAGTATATCAAATATGTTTTAAGGTTAGGCTTAACTGTTAGTTTTGAATATGAGTTTTGTTATTGTTAATGGAATTTGTTAACTCTTCTCTAGCCTTGTTAACTCTTAATCTAGTTATTAATTAATTTCAAGAAAGTTCAGGTTAATAATGGTGTTATTCGGGGTTTGCGTATTTTCGGTTAGCATTTGGAAGAAGTTTTTTAATTGGTTAGGTAGTGAGTTAGAGATATAGATTCCATGAATTTTGATAATGTTAATAATGTTTGTTTATTTGAATTTTGATTGGGTTTTGTAATGGTGTAGGGTTTGGAATTATGCTTTATGTTTATGTGTGTGTTGGTATACTTGTGTTTAGATTGAATGAATGAATGCATGAATTGTTTGTTTGTTTATTTGAAAATGGATTTAGAATTTGGGATAACTTTATTATGTCATGATCTTGTTGACTTGTTGTTGATGTAAAAAGTGGTAAACTATGTATTGAACATCACTGCAAATTGCAAATATCTAAGTATCAAGTTAACCATGTGAATTCTTGGCTATATCTACTGCATATATGGTAGTGCCAAGTCGTCTTATATTTTTCATAATTAGAATTAGTTAACTTTCTAGATCTTATGTACAAGATATTGACTTATTAGGTAAATGATGTGGCTTTGATCCTGTTTGATTAATCGGACATAATGTTAACATATCGTTAAATACTATTTAAACTATTTATCTTTTGAATTAGCAGCGCTTCCCGGCATAATTCAACGTACAATGCTCATTCCTTGTGTTTCCATGAGTTTGACCTTCCTATTTCAACTTCTCGACGTTGCTGTTCGATAAATCTGAGGTAAATTTCTTCTTGAAATTACTAGTATTGTGTTGAATTTTTCTGAAATTACGTGAATATGTTGCATTTTCTTGATCAGGGTCCATTCCATGTATACTTTGTATTTTGATAGAAACACATTATACCGTTTTGTGCCCTAATTAGTTGTTTTTGTTTAGCTTATTTAGTAAAACTATGGATAAGACATGGATGTATTCCAATCGATTTTCGAAAGAGTACGAGAATAGGGTATCAGAATCATTAAGTTTATTGTTGCGCACGCCAAAGACCCCAGTCAGATGACATGTCCTTGTTTGGGTTGTTGTTAGGGGAGTCAGGTTGACGCAGTTCAGTTGGCATCGCATTTAATACGATATAGAATTGGTAGAATTTATACATGTTGGAATATGTATGGTGAGAAAAGTAACAGAATGTTGAATCTGGGGATAATACGACATATGCTTCAAACGACAATTGCACAAACACATACGATTATGATCGAGTCGAAGAGATTATAGAAGCGCTTGAAGAAGATCTTAATGATTGTTCCAAAATATTCGAGAGGTTGGTAAGCGGTGTAGAGAAACTATTGTATAATGGTTGTACAAAATTCACAAGATTATCTGTGGTATTAAAGTTGTACAACTTAAAGGCGGGCAATGGATGGTCGGATAAAAGTTTCACAAATTTATTATCCCAAAAAGATGTTGTACTCTATTGGCATGAGCTATGATAAGATACATGTCTGTCCAAAAGATTGCGTTTTGTTTCGAAACGAGTATGCATCGTTAAATGAGTGTCCTAAATGCGGTGCCCCTCAATATAAGACAAAGTTATCTCCGGCAAAAGTCTTATGGTATTTTCCTATAATTCCGAGATTTAGACGCATGTATCATAGTGAAACCGATTCAAGACACTTGACTTGGCATGCAGATGAAAGAATTATTGATGGAAAGTTTTGACATCTAGAAGATTCACCACAGTGGATGAAAATTGACAATTATTATCCTGAATTATGTTTTGTTATGTAGTACTTCGATGAATACAAGTGTGCATATTACACGAAACTTCAGTTGGAAGAAATCAAAGAAGAATTGTGTCAGTATTTTATTGAGCAAAGAATCATATAAGGTATGAATACATTATTGTGTGAAAAGTGTTATGCGTACATTATTGACCGTGTTATTATGTTCATACCTTGCAGGACCAGGACCGCCCGCTTGTCGGATTTTGGTGATTTTGAACTGATTTTATTAATTAGGGCTGATTTAGTTGTTGTTAGGGTTGATTTTGTTATTGTTAGGGATGACTTTGTAAGACTGATTTTAGTTGTGTTAGAAATATCTAAATTGAATTATAATGGTGTATATATATTTTGGATTACAATGGTATATAATGTAATGGTATTATAATCCCTTTTTTGTATATAATCGCTTCTTTGTTGAAATAATGGGATTACGATTGTAAATTATAGGTTTATGGGATTACAATCGTAAATAACAAGTTTGTGAAATAATGCTGCCAAAAATGCATGTTTATGAATTATAAAAGTATTAGGTTTATTAAAAACACCAAAGAAAGCGCTTTTCCATGAAAAGCGGTGCCTTAGGCCTATCTTTGAAAGCACTTTTTAAGAAAAAGCGTTGCCTATAGGTATACAAAAAGCAACGCTTTTGAAAGCGACTTATGTATACCTTAGGCAGCGCTTTTTCTTAAAAAGTGCTTTCTAAAGTAGGCCTAAGGCAGCGCTTTCCTTGAAAAATACGCTGCCTAAAAATGTCTACAGAAAGCATAAAAGGCATTCTAAAGTAGTCCTAAGAAAGCGCTTTTCCAAAAAAAACTGTTGCTAAAGGCCTACTTTAGAAAGCACTTATAGGAAAAAGCGCAGCCTTAAGCCTACTTTAGACAGCGCTTTTGCCTAAACAAAAAGCGCTGCTAAAACCTATAGCAGTGTTACCTACGGCAGCACTTTTAAGCGCTTTTAAAGGCCAAAAATAGCGGTTTTACAGGTCTTTTTTGGCGTAGTGTATCTATGCACATTTTATACAAGAAAATTTGCTGAAATTATTTTTGAGTAAAATACAAAAGTAGTGGTAATAGTACTTTATATGAAGCATCCAAAATTATGTGCAGCCTCACAGGAATCGAAATTATATTTTTGGTTTTATATCGGAAGTGTATTTCCGATTTTAATTTTACTGTAAAATGGAGCGTATCTCAAAAACTAGTGAATTTAACGTGTATACATTTTTAATTTTTAGGGGTATTTTCGGAATTTCACGCGGTGCCTAAGAAAATTTTAGGGTGCATTAAGAACTTCTCTTGTTTTATTATTAATTTTCTTTTTTTATGGTTTAATATATTTTAAATTTAAATAGTATGTTCGTCCTCGTAACTTAACGTCTTTTTGGTTTTAATCACTGAATTTATTTTTTTAAATAGTTCTTTAATGTTAAATTATTTTTTATTTTAGTTCTTTAAGTTAAAATTCATAGGAAATCAATAGATTTTAAATTCGCAGAAAAATTTACACGAAAATACGCAAGAAATCTGTAGATTTTTCTGCAGATTTTGAATTTAGACTAAAACTAAACAAATTTAACACTTAGGGACTATTTAAAAAAAAACATATTATAGACTAAAAACAAAAGCACACTAACTTTCCCTAACCAATATACTATTTAAACCAAGATTTTATCATCCCTAAGGGTCGAGAATTTAACCTGACACCCCATAATATTTTTATAATACCAAAAATGTCCTTGATAAAAAAAAAGAACAAAAGGCCAAGCAAATTTCTGGTAGGAGTTTCAAAATTTTCAGTAAGCATGAAATTTTCGATGGTTATAGTGGAATTTTTGATAAAATACAATTTGATTCAGAAATTTCAACATCCACAATTTATACTGAAAATTTTGCACAAATTGAAATTTCTGATAGTGTGTTTACTTGAGATTTTTTTAACGATCATGATTTTAGCGATAATTTTGTGTGATCTAAAATGAAACCAAAGTTGTATAAATAAGGGTCATATGTTCTTTAGAAAAATATCTTAAAATGCATTTTCCTTAATTTCTTATTAAGGCAGAAGTGTACCTCAACGGAGACAATCCTCATGTTGAGTTCAAGCTACCAGATGGCACTGATAACAAATGGGTGAGAAAGATCGAGTTTCTTGAAGATTGGATTAATACTAATTTCGGGGTAAAATACAACCTTGTTGAGTTGAAGACCAATGAAGATGTGACAGCCATGTGGAAATTATTTCGCCGTAGGATAACTAAGGGGCGATCAAGTTTGATGTGAAGATTTCGTTATCTTACGATGGCATAATAAAGATGTTGAAACATCTTGAATCATGTGGTAGTGTCTAGGTTTTTATGTTTCGTTATTAATTTATGTTTGTTGTAATATTTTAAGTTATGTTCATCACTGAAACATGTAATCGACAAAATATTATGTAATAAAAAGTACTTTGCAAATTAGTCTGAGTCATAAAATGAGAAAAATATACAAATAATACAACTATCATATGAAATATCAAAATAGGCCCCCACGGGCTATGTGTCCTACTCGAGATAATCCAATAAAAACCTCAGCATCTAGATTTACCAAACTCACGAGGTTATCCACAATAAAAAACAATTATCTAGAAGCGCTCCTGGTCTTTTGTGCCTGGTGGAGGTGGTGGTGGCGGCACGTCGTTAACCAGTGTCTCATCTTGTGAAACCCCGGTATCAGAAGGCATCCAAACATCATAAGGTTTGACAGTCGATGGTATGATGCGAGGGTGTGATATAGTGACATATCACTCATAGTAACCATCATAACACTACAAAGGATGTTGAAAACTCACCGCGCTAGCCTTAATGCACGGGCATAGCTGATGATGTTACTTTGAAACCATTTGTCAATGCCTCTGCTGGAGCCTCTAAAATTGGTCATGGGATGCCCTGGATATAACAATACTATTGTAGATACCTCTCAAGAAAGTGTCTAGCCACTAAGGTCTCCCACATCATATGACCTGGATATAAGAAAAATCGTTAAACTTACAGTGGGTTCGATGAGTTGTGTATGGTATCTAGACGATATCCTCTACTTTCAGAGTATCAAGCCTCCTCACACACTCTACAACACCACCTGAGAAATAAGAATCAATTAATGTCACAAACAACAATAAAATAAACACAGTTAAGAAATGCTCGTATACATGGAATAGAATAATATAACCAATAAGATATTTGTTCTTAAAGATAGTTGTGTTGTACCCCAATTTTTGCCCCTAAGATTCTCTAATACTTCATACCATTGCACTGCACAAAGATCACAATTTGAATATACCTCTCTCTCCTATCCTTGGATTTTCCCTTAGGGGATCACCAAGAAACTTGTGGATGTGTTTTTTTTCTTATGTGTGATGATTGATACTTGGCTAACAATGATATGTGTACACTTTTCTCCTTAAATATTGTAGGAGAACGGTGTACAAGTTTCTCATTCAAGGAGGCAATAGGTTCATGTGTTTATTTTCTTGACTTCTCTCCTCAATTCCCAAGATTTTTGAGAGAATTGTTTCTCATTTAAGACTTCTCTTTTCATCTACCATGTCCTCTCATCTTAAAAATATGGTTCATGTTTGAAGGAGATCATCAAATTTGAAGAATTCTCCATGTCATGGCCATCTTTCTTGAAATTAGGGTTTTGGACTTCTAAGGACCATATCTTGGTATTTTATGAAGTTTTTGGATGATTTCAAAGTCATTTGAATCTTAAAAGGACTTCTAATTCGAATATACTTTGATCCAAGGAGTTTGATTGATAAAAAGATTGTTTTGGAGGTCTATGATTGCCAACTCTCTATATTGATACTTCATATATCTTGTATGACTTCAAAGGATCATAACTTGGTCATACCTTGTCTCCTTGAGCTCATTATTTTTTCACAATGATCTTAAGGATGTCTAATACAACTTAGATCAATTGGTAGGAGGAGAAAATGCTTGGAAATTTGCCTAAGAGGTCAAAAGATTAAAAGTCCTTGATGAATTTCTCGATTTTGATCAATCAACTTCAAGAGATCATATCTTAATCATCATTTATCATCTTGAGGTTATTCTTTTTCCATAACAATCTTGAATATATGAAATTTATCTCCATTTAAGTTTCAAGGATTGAAAGTGTTTGGAAGTTGCTTGAAGAAGACAAAAGATTATAGGTTATTTCATGATTTTTCATCAACTTCACAAGGCCATAACTTTCTCAATTTTTGGAGTTTTGGTTGGTTCTTTTTGAAAAATGCTCTTTGAGAGACCTAATTCATCTCATCTTTGAATGGAAAAAGCAAATTTTGAATGAAAGGCCATGTTTGGATTGAAAACATTATAAGTCTTTTTTTGCCAAACATAGAAATATCTCTAAGTGTGAAAAAGTCAGTTTGTTTTTGGTGATTTCAAATGATCATAACTTTTAGCTCAAGATTCCAAATGCTACCCTTACAAGTGCATTGTAAACCTTTCAATCTCAACTTTCCAAAGATCCCAAGGTTGTGTCATAAAGGTCCCTAAGCAATAAGCCATACATGTTTGAAGGAGGCTCTGTGTCATCCAATTTTGCTTAGAATCAGAAAAATTACAACATGTAAACTTGGATTACAAGGAGAATTACTCAAAGTTTAGATGCTAAACATGTTTAACTAATTGCCCAGATGCGGTTTGATGCAAATTTCACTTAAAATGAGGTCGTTTTGATAGGTTGCAAGTCACACTTTGTTCATGATGCAGATGTGCACGATTTCGCTCCAAATTGCATCATACACCCTCCGTTTTGATCCCATTAACTTCTCCTATAAATAAGCAAGTCATTCAACTCATTTCCTCAAGCTTTAATAGCCAAAAAACCTCTGCCAAACTTTCCTCCATAACCAGATTTTCTACAACTTCGAATTCATAGTTAAACCACTTCCAGTTTGAAATTAACCACTCATTCATCTTCCTTGAACCTCACTGAAGCTAACATAACAAGAATCGTGCCTTGAATCTCCCTGAATCGTGCTATCCAAGTCCAGTTTCAGAGCTCTAAAAGTGAACTTTGTTCATGTAGGAATATGCATCAAATTGTTTCAAATCAAGCATTATTTTATTCTCCTCATCTCTCTGATCCTTGTGATCTTCACCATTTGTGTTTTCATCAAGTATTAACTGAGAATTTCATCAAACTCGTGCTCGCTATTATTTGATTTTTTTTTCCAAATTGATCCTTGCTCGTTTTAAATAAATTTTTCGTGAGGGTACCATTAGAATCGTCTTGAAGAGACGAATCAAATGGTACTAGTCTGGGGAATTGATTTTACAATATGAGAATCGTGTGTGGATAATGGCTAGAGGTTGAAGATGACCTACGTGTCTGTCTTCAACCAATGAGGACTTCACATATAATTTTTTTGAATTTAATCCGGTGTGTTTGCTTTACCATGTGCGCGTTATAGTAGCCCTTGGATCTGATTACTTTTGTGAGTCAGACTCAATCCAACGTGCCACATGTTTTGTCTTATTTTAATTTTTATTTATGATCCGGTGTGAAAACCAAGGAGGTCTATATCAAACACAACGCGTGTGATCCCTTGGATCTGATTACTCATGCGTTTTGACTGTGATCTGATGGTCCACATTTTTTTTGCTTTTATTTTATTTTCTGATTTTATATTTTAAATGTTTTAAACTTCAAAAAATCATATAAAATTCATTTTTGACTAAAAAAATTATGAAAAAATTCATAAAAATATTTTGAAATATTATCTTTCTGATTTTTATTTTTTCATAATTTTATTTTTAGATTTGGTATTTTTATGATTTTTATCTTTTATTTGATGTTTTTAAATGTTTTAAAATACTTTTCGACATTTAAAAATTATGGAAGGATCCAATAGTCATTTGGCAAATATTGGTGACACCGTTTTATTTTTATTTCTGATTTTGCTATTTTTTGCTATTTTTTGTTTATTTCATCATTTTTCTTTTATTTTAAAAAATAGTTTTTGACTTAAAAAAATTCTTAAAAAATTTGTCAACACTTGTTGACCTTTTTATGACTTTAGATAATTTTCTTGGAATTTTATTTTGATGTATGAATACTATTTATGTATTTCGTCAATAAAGTCCAATTAAATAACCTAATTTCAAATTACATTTTATTTGTTATTTTATTTCTTTTTTTACTTGGCTGATTTTGAACTTATTTGGAGTTATAAATTTCCTCAACATCAATGGAATTTGGGTGTTTATAGGTCCCTTGACCAAATCCACCAAGAAAGTTGATTGATTTTGACGAAGTTAGACCGAGTAAATTCATCTGATGCATTGTTGACTTTGAAACTTATTTCTTCTTCTCCATCTTATTCTTCTTTTATATTCGGAAAAAGTGATCAATTGGTGGCATGAACTTTAATGTTCAAACATAAGCCCCAAAAGATAACATGAGCTTTAATTTTGGTTCAACACATGTGGCGCTTGTCGTGTGGTCGCGTTGATATTTTAAAATCAAGCTTCTGACAAGTTTCCACTAACCTTGTCCATTTAAAATTCTCAATCATTTTTTATGAAGTGATGTGATAATTCCAAAACCGATGATATACTTGACAAAAAGCAATTGAAACTTGTCGTGTGGTCGCGTTGATTCTATCAAGCTTCTGACAAGTCTTCATGCGCAAGTTTCAAGATGGTCACCTTGCTGACGACTAATTACTAACAATTCGATGATATACATGACAAGTTTCAAGATGGTCATCTTGATAACTTTTATTAATTTCCTTTTATTTTATGCTCTTTACTTTCCGCTTTTATTTTTACGCTCATTACTTTTATGCACTTCACTTTTAGCATTTACATTTCATGTCATTTTTTTCTTTGCTCATTTAAGCATTTTATTTTCATGTCTTTTTTTTTTTGCTCACTTGGGCACTTTATTTTTCTTGTCATTTTGAATTTGCTCACTTGAGCTTTATTTTCCTTTTCCAAAATACCTAATAATTCAACTTAAGTATAAAAAAACTCTTAATTGGACTTGGTTACTATTCTTATGCTCGGAGTTTGACTTTTGGACTTAGGATTAGGACCCTTACCTCAACTTGGATATTTTTGTGCACTTGGTGTTATTCTGTCTTGCTTGGTTATTATCTTTGTATGTAGGTTATTCTGTTATACTCGATTAAGAGTGGATTTTGTCACACCCCATTTTTACCCAGTAATGATTAATAAAATCAGAGTGCCAAAATTTCAACCAAAACATGAGATATTACATTTTTGAACCAAGAATCAACATCAATTAACTTATTATATTAGATACATAACACATAATGATCATAGACGAATAGTAACAATTTTTTAGTCTTCAAAACAAATTAACTTTAATAAAACCAAGCAGCGGAAAATTCACAACTTAAACTTCAACTTATAGCATCTTTATCTAACTTGAAATAATCAGAAATTAAACTTCTTCAAAAACAACTTAAGCAATTCAACTTAAAACAACAAAACAAAACAAGCGTTTAATTTCCCCTGAGTGCTACGTATCGGAGCAAATGACACCAAACTCGAACTATCGACAGAAACAACTACTCTCCTTGATTACCTGCACGTTACCCGCGTAGAGGCAACATCAGAGCAGAAGGGGTGGGATATTGAATATTATAAACAAAAATATGATAATTAATATATTCGATAAGAATCATATAATAATTCATCGCTTCACAACACCAACCAAATAACAATCAGTCAATGCACAACACAACGACAATTTCAGAAATACAACTAGAATGCGACTCGACTTATGCAAATGTATGTGGTACCATTCGGAGCAGAACTCCCAACTTAAACATATGCCAGGTTATCAAGGCATTTCAACAAGGCATAAGCCTTCAACTTCAACATGGTGCCATCAAGGTCAACTTAAACAATGCAATGTATGTGACATTATGAATGACATATAATCAACAATATCAACAACAAAAACAACAGAAAACAACAATAGCAGTAACTTCGACAACAACTTAGACATGCATCAATTGCATCAACTTAATCAATAATGGTCATTCGACCTACAACTTAAACATGCCACAAATCATGGCAATTCAACGCATATGGTTGTATCTGCAAATCAACGCATACGACATAGTTTCAACAAAATGAACCAACCAATATTACCCCAAAAAATTTCACTAATTTCCGAACAACTAATTATACTGCCTAATTCGGCTATTTCGACTAAATCGGGACTGTTTCCAACATTATACTGTTCTTCTATTTAACTAAGCCTCCAGTTAATCATTTCCATTACTGTGGTTAATTACTACAGATCCAAAGGCTTCTACTGCTATACTAAATTAATATTTCTACTACCCAAAATTAACTCTGCTAGACTTTTCTACTCTACAATCAATTCCTATTTTCTACTACACTGGAGTCTGGTTACCATTATTTTCTAAACCTGTTAATTTTCTTCTACTGATTATTAACATGATTATGTACTAATTAATTTTCCATTATATCAACTACCATGTCTAACATAATTATACCTCACTTACTTACCTAAAACAAGTGCTAGAATTATCAAATCCTAACTACCTAATTCCTATATCAGTAAACAAAATAACAAAAGCAAAGTTGGGGAAAGGGAGTGTAGGGCCTACTCACTACATGGGGCCTACTCACATCAAGTATCCAAACAAGGCACAGATTGGAGCACTCAATCTCTTATTGGGGTGACCGCCCCACTGTATGTATGTATCATGTTCTATTTTATTTTCCTTATTCTAATGTATATAACTTGTTTGGTTCATCAATAATTTTATACACAAAAATCACAAGCCAATTAACAAACACCAAACAAGCCTTAGAATTTGGGCACTCCCTTTTTCCTCTTTGGGGTGACCGCCCCTTCACCTTGTGTGTACGTGACTTCTTTCATTTTAATTTTTCTTAGTCTAATAGGCATGCTTGGTTCCTAATCAAATTTACACCCAAAACAACCACCAACTACACAATTTCCAAACAAGGCATAAGTATGGAGGCACTCATCCTCATCCTTGGGGTGACCGCCCCTTCCTTTATATATATATATATATATATATATTTTCTTTTTTGTGTTCCTTCTTCATCTACCTCCATATGCCTTTAATATTACCACCATAACTCCTTATAATTTCTACTCAGTCAACTTATAATTTCCAAATTTTTAATTCGATTCAGTACCAAATTCTCATCTTATACAACATACATTGAATTCCCAAAAGACAACAATACGATTAGCAGCAACATGCAAAATTTTGTTCAATACAATTTCAACAATGACGGCCAGAAATTTATTCAGAATCAAACACTATGATTTCAACACAAACACAATAGGAAAATCAAATAACCCCAATCCCACATACCAACTATCATAATCCCGGTTATAAGATTCGAACCCCACCCTTACCTTTTGGTTCTTCGGTCGATCGAATTCTATGGTTATAATTCTGGAACTGTTTTGACAGCAACTTCTCATATCTTTCTCTTCTCCACTTGGTGCCTCCAAACCCGTATTCTTTTTTGTAAATGCTATGTGACCTAGTTATTTGGTTTTGCTTGCTGCCAACCTAAGATAACTCATTCTAATCACCAAATAAAATAATGGATTACTAGTAGTCTTAATGGGCCAGCTAATTACACCACCATATCTGCTAAATCTCACACACTAACTTAACCCAACTAATTTAAATAATATTCTAATAAAACTAATACTATTTCTAATAATATTTTCTCTCGACTATATTGACTAATTACCCAATTCTCAGCTTAACATCCATACTCGACTTATTAATCCAATAATGCTTCTTATAAAAATAATGATAAATCCAACTTCGACTAAATTCCGATAAATAAATCCTTAATAATTCATTTAAATAATTAAATGAATTTCCGAGTGTTATAGATTTCCTCCAAATACAACAGTTACTCTGCCCGTTTTTCTTAAGATAAGAGTTCATCTGAGGCATTGACTTATCTGAAGCTTGTTTTTTTTGTCTGGTTATTTGTTGCTTGTGTGGTAATCCAAAGGATGAGATATGATATTGCCTCTTGATGTCAAGTACTAGTTTTCTCACCCAGTTAGATCTTTCTTTACCCTTACCTTTTACTTTATGCACTTAGGTTAGCCTCTTCATCTCCTCCCATATTCTTTAATTTTCAAAATCTTCCATCTCTTTTTCCATGATTCTTGTTTTCAAAACTCGAACCGCTTTCATAAAAAACTTGGACTTAGGTCCATGCATTTTCAAACTTCTTTTTTCTTAATAAACCTTCAATTCATTTAATAATACTTTGAATTTTCTTTTTTTAAGACTAAAAAACACCTAACCTCATTCAAACTTTTTGAACCCTTTGTGGCTTTCCTAAACTAACATTTTTTTAAAATCAACCAACACAAAATTTTAACCTTTTTTTTACCTGAACTACATTGGCTTTTGATTTCAACATTGTACATTGTTGATATGTAGGCCTGAAACTCATTGGAAGTTCTATCAAACCAAGAATTGTAAAAAAAATACTTCTTTTCTCCCCCCACCATCCATTTTGTACACATACACTCTTTTTTAGCGCACATATATAAATTTTCAAAAAGGTTCCTACGAAGTACCGTAGATGCTTTGGTTGCCTAACACCTTCCCTTTGCATAACTAACCCGCGGTCCCAGATCTCTGATCTTTTTTTGTTTAGATTTTATTTGCTATTTTTCCTAGTCTTTTGGATAAAATAAAAGTGTGGTGGCGACTCTTTTGTTATTTTTTGAGTTAATTGATTTCAACGGCTTATACCCGCAATATTTGCCACTACAGAAAAGTGGCGACTCTGCTGGGGATGTTTCACCTATTGTTGGACCATCTCTAAGTGGGTTGACCCTATTTTTGTTTATTTGTATATATGTGCTATATTTTTGTATATATTTGTGTACTTGTTTGTCTGAATGTTTTTCTGGTTTTCAGGGGTGCTTGGTGATCTTCTTTTGAGTCCTACACCCGGACCCGAGAAAACTTAAGATAGGACGGGCGATATATTCATGTTAACTTTTAGGGAGTAATACTAAAGAAGGAGACATGAGATCCCCCACTCAGTGAAGACCTCCTTGATTGTGGTATTTTATTTATCCGAGTAATTGGGAGGACATAACTGCTTTCGACCTGAGAGTCCACGAAGCTGAGAAGCCATAGAACCCTTAACCCATCCTAGCCTTTTTAGTGGTAGTGCGGAGACTATTGTAAAATCAAGCCTCTCCAAATATTTGTTTTGATGAAGACATTTTTTAGAAGCAAATGATCATGGCAAAAGAATGGAAAAAGTCTCAAGTAAAAGACAAAATTTCATAATTAGATTGGTTGCAAAATGGAATGGCTCAAGTCATCAAAGAAATCAAATGTCAAGGTATAATAACAATACCTCACAAATACTTAAGTTTTAGATGCTCAAAGTTCCTAACATGATTGCATGACATACACATTTGATTTCACTAAGTTTCAAAGCAAAAATTGCATTTTTCTTACTGTGCAATCGATTTTCACAAAGGTGCAATCGATTACATACTGAATGAAATTCTTAAAAAAGCTTTTGTTTGAGGTTGCAATCGATTTGCACAATGGTGCAATCGATTGCATGCTGAAAATTTTCATTTTTTAAGTATGTGCAATCGATTTGCACAATGGTGCAATCGATTGCTTACTGTATGTTTTGGAAATTTCATTCTGTTAGATCCCGTGCAATCGATTTGCATAAAGGTGCAACCGATTGCACCCTGCACGTTTTTGAAAAATCAGAATTCATGCATGCACCCTTTCACTAAAACTTTGGCTCTAATCTTGGCACTTGTTCGTGATTAAAATGAAGAGACTTATGATATTTTTAAAAGATTCCATGAACATATAAATACTCAAATTTTCAAATTCATTTCTTACCTCTTCCAATCAAAATTTATTCAAATTTCAAATATTCACATTCAAGTGTTCATACTTTCATATAAGATTTTCTGCATCCTTTCACATTACATAAACCAGAAAATCCTGAGCAATCTATATCTCTAAGTCATTGTGAATTATTGTTATTGGAAGGGAAGATCAAGTATATTGATAAATCACTCATAGTGATATTGTTCTACAATCTTACAAACTCAAAAACTCTTTTAAAAATCATACATTCTTATTGTATTCTTGCTGTCCAGGATTGTTGGAAGCAAGTTGTGCATTGAAGAGGATTGTTCTTCTTGCACTTAGTGTTGTTAGAACTTAAAGGTTTTAAGAGCCTTTGGTCTCCATATAGGTTAGATAGTAGGAATCACCATTGGTGTGAATAGGCTGTACAATTATTCTAACTATAGTGAAATCTCTTGTATGTTGTAATGGGACTGGAGTACTCTAGGACTGTGAGGGGCACCAAGATACATCCTTGTGTTCTTTACTTTTCTGAATTTATTGCTTTCATCACACCATAGCCAAAAGGAAAGAAACACTTATAAAAACTTCATATACCAAACCAAAAAAATTAGTACAGGTATTCATATAAACCAGATAAGTTTTTAAACACCTAATTCACCCCCCCCTTTTAGGCGCATTTCGTACTTACAATTGGCATCAGAGCAAGTTATAGGTAACTTGTTCCTAAAGATCCAGAATGGCTTCCGCAAATCAAAATCCGGTCTTTAGAGATGGTGGTAGCAATAACAAGCCTCCATTGTTTTGTGGTGAATACTTTAATTTTTGGAAAATTCGCATGAAGGCTCATCTTGAAGCGCAAGGAGAAGAAATATGGGATGCTGTCCAAAATGGTCCTTTTGTTCCTACAACGGTTGTCAATGGTTTTGGTTCATCAAAGCCTAAAGCATCATGGAATGAAGATGATAAGAAAATGGTTCTCAATGACAAGAAGGCAATTAATCTTCTTCAAGGTGCACTTAGCATGGATGAATTCTTTCGTATCTCAGCATGCACAACGACAAAGGAAATATGGGATACATTGGTAGAAACTCATGAAGTAACCGCTGAATTTAAAAGATCTAGATTGAATACTTTGAGTCAAGAATACGAGTTATTCCGAATGCAGCCCCGAGAATCAATCCTTGACTTGCAGAAAAGATTCGTTCATTTGACAAATCATTTGAAAGCACCTGGTAAGACTTTAACTAATGATGAATTAAATCTTAAAGTGCTTAGATCTTTAACCAGGGAATGACAACCAAAAGTAACAGCAATATCCGAGAAGAAGAATCTATCCATGATGACTTCCGCAACTTTGTTCGGAAAACTTAAAGAATATGAGACGGAACTTGCAAGACTTGAAAAGCATGAAATCCAAGTAAAAGATTCAAAAGACATTTCTTTAAAGACAAGGATCAAAAATCATGATAGCAATCAAGAGGATGAATACACTAGTAGTAAAGATGATGCTTTTATCAAGAAGTTTTAAAAATTCCTATGAAAAGAAAAGAAAAAGGATATCATTAAAATGGAAGCACCACCAAGTAAAATTAAATGTTTTGAATGTGGAGAAAAAGGTCATGTCAAAAGTGAATGCCCTATACTTGAAAGGAAGAATAAACATTTCACAGGAAAGAAGAACAAAAGGCCAGAGAAAGCATATGTAGCATGGGATGATAATGAAATAAGTTCATCATCAGATAAAGAACATGCAAATATTGCATTAATAGCAACACACAATTCCGATGATAAAGATGGCGAGGTTAGTTATGATAATTCTATTTATGATAATAGTGCACAAGGTGCTATAGATGAACTATTAAATGAATGCAAAATTCTATATAGAACTATTTCATCTCAAAAGAAAATAATTTCATCTTTAGAAGAAAAAGTTGAAACTATTGAAAAATAATATAAAGATGAAAAAGAAAAGATGATTAGTGATCAAAAACAGAATTTTTTATGCTATAATTGTGAATCACTTTCTTTCCAAATTGTTCAATTAAAAAGAGTCCTAGAAAGGTATGAAAAAGGACAAGTTGGATTGGAAAATGTTCTTAGCACACAAAGATATCCTAAAGATAAAAGTGGACTTGGTTTTTCAAAATTTTCTCAACCAAGTCTCAACAAAACTATCTTTGTTAAGGATAATAACCAACCAATCCAAGAGAAAGTAAACAATCCTAAAGTAGTTCATCAATATCCTAAAAAGAAAAGAATTGTTAAGAATAAATCTTATCCTCCTAGATATAGAAGTAATTTTGAACCTACTTGTTTTTATTGTGGTATTAAAGGCCGTACACCTAATGCTTGCTATGTAAGAAACTTTAGTGTTCCAAGTGGGAATTATGTATGGGTAAAGAAAGAAACTAACTATGATGGACCCAAAGCACATTGGGTAATAAATCAAACTTAATTTGTTTTGTAGGTTTGCTTGGAGACCACTTCAAATTTTTGGTATCTTGATAAGTGGTGGTTCTAAGTATTTGATGGGAGTCTTAAATTAACATTCAAATCTAGTTCTAAAGTCCAAGGGTTATCTCACATATGGGGAATACCTTAAAGGAAGAATTCTTGGCATAGTCAAAATTGGAGCACTTTAACTTTCACATCCATTAAAGATATACTTTACGTTGAAAGCAAAATCTTCTAGAAAGGCAACTTTATGACAAAAGGCTTCAAGTTCATCAATGGTGAATGTTTGATGAAGTCTCTTACATGAGGTAAAACTCATAAGTATAAATTGTTTTATTTTCAAAATTTCACTATATACTTTGTGAGTCTTTTCCCATTCTTTTTGCTAATGACAAAGGGGGAGAAGATATATATGTGTATGTGTATGCTTGTCTCTAACTATTGCAGCCCCAAAGATGTAAAATTATCTTAAATCAAGGGAGAGCTTTGATCAAGGGGGAGTTATCAAAGATAGGGGGAGCATTCACATAAGAGATTATCATTTGTTCTAAATATTAAAGTATCTCAACTTTCAATGGGTTGTCATCATCAAAAAGAGGGAGAATGTAAAATCAAGCCTCTCCAAATATTTGTTTTGATGAAGACATTTTTTAGAAGTAAATGACCATGGAAAAAGAATGGAAAAAGTCTCAAGTAAAAGACAAAATTTCATAATTAGATTGGTTGCAAAATGGAATGGCTCAAGTCATCAAAGAAATCAAATGTCAAGGTATAATAACAATACCTCACAAATACTTAAGTTTTAGATGCTCAAAGTTCCTAACATGATTGCATGACATACACATTTGATTTCACTAAGTGTCAAAGCAAAAATTGCATTTTTCTACTGTGCAATCGATTGCATACTGAATGAAATTCTTAAAAAAGCTTTTGTTTGAGGTTGCAATCGATTTGCACAATGGTGCAATCGATTGCATGCTGAAAATTTTCATTTTTTAACTATGTGCAATTGATTTGCACAATGGTGCAATCGATTGCTTACTGTATGTTTTGGAAATTTCATTCTGTTAGAGCTTGTGCAATCGATTTGCATAAAGGTGCAATCGATTGCACCCTGCACGTTTTTGAAAAACCATAATTCATGCATGCACCATTTCATGCACCCTTTCACTAAAACTTTGGCTCTAATCTTGGCACTTGTTCATGATTAAAATGAAGAGACTTATGATATTTTTAAAAGGTGCCATGAACATATAAATACTCAAATTTTCAAATTCATTTCTTACCTCTTCCAATCAAAATTTATTCAAATTTCAAATATTCACATTCAAGTGTTCATACTTTCATATAAGATTATCTACATCCTTTCACATTACATAAACCAGAAAATCTTGCGCAATCTATATCTCTAAGTCATTGTGAATTATTGTTATTGGAAGGGAAGATCAAGTATATTGATAAATCACTCATAGTGATATTGTCCTACAATCTTACAAACTCAAAAACTCTTGTAAAAATCATACATTCTTATTGTATTCTTGCTGTCCATGATTGTTGGAAGCAAGTTGTGCATTGAAGAGGATTGTTCTTCTTGCACTTAGTGTTGTTAGACCTTAAAGGTTTTAAGAGCCTTTGGTCTCCATATAGGTTAGATAGTAGGCATCACCATTGGTGTGAATAGGTTGTACAATTATTCTAACTATAGTGAAATCTCTTGCATGTTGTAAGGGGACTGGAGTACACTCGGACTGTGAGGGGAACCAGGATACATCCTTGTGTTCTTTACTTTTTTGCATTTATTGCTTTCATCACACCATAACCAAAAGGAAAGAAACACTTATAAAAACTTCATATACCAAACCATAAAAATTAGTACAAGTATTCATATAAATCAGATCAATTTTTAAACACCTAATTCACCCCCCCCTCTTAGGCGCATTTCATACTTACAACTATTACTAGAGTTGTCAATTTAAAGGGTCAGAGACTAATTTTTAAGGCCTTCAAAATATAAGAGTCCTAAATTTTAAAAAATAAATGAGCCTCAAAATAAGTAGGGTGTAACACCCCATCTAAATACCCCGAAATATATTAATTAAATTAACATTTAAATCATCTTTAATCAGAGTTTAACACGGTAATCACGGGGTGTCACAATTAATAAATAAATAAACCTTCATTCGAACAGTAGCCATGCTACACTGAGGGTCAACATTTTCAGATAATTCAATCAAGTTGAGACCATGTCTTACACATCGGAAAACATCATAACCAAAAATGGAATAATTCAATCATTATTATTCCCAACAAAGTTTTTAATTAAACAATAAACCAATGTCTAATTTCTCATCTAACGTTCCCCAGTGTTACAATCTAATCAGAGCATGACACTGACACGCGGACTAAACGATAAGCTCTAGAGCCATCCTCACCGACTCTTCAGCTGCTAACCTTAATCTGAAATGGTAAAGTAAGGGTGAGACTTCTCATAATTAAAGCATATTATAAGTCTTTCAATCAATAATATATCACAAACATATTATTTCACCCACTTAACATAAATTCAGATTCACACACACAACCATATTCATCATGCATAATCATAATAATCCAAGAAGAGTAACATGGAAGACATCCTAACATGTTACCACTTCATACAAATACAATGCACTCTATGCATGCGGTACCGACTGTGACCAAGTCACCCAACACCGATCCATCATCAACCGGATATGTACCATCGATTCGTCCATAACCACTGGACACGAATCCATTTAACCACCCATCCTCACTGTATCGGTTATCGGCAATCCAAGTCAAATTCTGCACAATGGGAATTAACTTCACCAAACAATGCAAATGCACGCACATCACTAGCATGCAACATCAATCAGTCTATGTATACATTCATTTAACATAACTGAATCACAACAATCAACATGATATCTCAACCAATCATGCATACATCTAATATCAGCATAAACATGCAAACCAATCATGCATACATCTAACATCAGCATAAACATGCTATTACATCTACACATTACCAGTATTCTCATCACCAAAAGTCCTCTACTACACATACATCATTATGTGTCAGTTAATAATCATTTAATTCAAAAGTCAACCCCTTTCCAAAATAATTTCAGGTTTTCTAAAATATTTTCATTTTATAAGATAGAGCATAAATTTAGGAAATAACGTCCAAAACGGCGCTCAAAACGGACTTACGGTTTGAAAGTTATGAATTTTTGAAGTTTTGAAAATTTTTAAAAATATTTCAGTGGAACCCGGTTCCTCCCTGGGGAGTAACCGGTTCCCACAATTCAGAAAAACAGCGCCCCTGGAAAAATGTATGGGGAACCCGGTTCCTCCAGGTAGGGAACCGGTTCCCAGAAATAAAAATCCCATTTTCTGGAAAAATTCACGTGGAACCCGGTTCCTCCCACACAGGAACCGGTTCCTGAGTTCAAAAATGTTATTTTTCACTATTTTAAAAGCTGGAACCCGGGTTCTCCCACTGGGGAACCGGTTCCCACGACCATCAGACCCAAAAATTCAGTTTTTGACAGCATTCCTTTCATCCTCAATCAATCCAATTTTACTCATACGAATCCCATCATTGGAAACACCAAAATACATCAATTTGCATCATTTATCACATCAATTATCATCTTCCTATCAGTCATAATTGGTATCTGACACTCTAATCATTTTAGACCTACCATCTGACACAATCTGACACCATCTGACACAATTATGTATACATCCATGGAAACCTAAAAATTCCTAAACATAGATTTCCTAACATGCTACGTTCCATATTATCAAAATCAAAACCTATAATAAGCAATAATCAATCGAAATCACCCCTTACCTTGTGGGTTCTTCGAATTTGACACTTCTAGGTTTTCTTCCTTCTTTTCTCCTCTTCTTACTTCACGTATCTTGTTTTCTCCAAAAATGACTCTATTTCCTTCTTTCCTTATTTTATTCCTTTTAATATAAATAAAATAAGTATTATTTCTCATTCTCCAATTAATTCCATCATTAACCTTAATAATCCAATATATTAAATAAATTATGTCCTCAATTAATTTAATAATTAAAAATCGTAATTATTTAATTACCGAATTATTTTGGGGTGTCACATAGGGCCTCTAAAGTAAGGCCCTTGAATTTTAAGTAAGCCATAAGGCCCCAAATTTTTCACAAAATTTTTTTCATAAATTTTTTTAAAAAAATATTTTTAATCAAAAATTGACTTTTTTATTTTTGAACAAAAATCAATTTTTTGTATTTCGGAATTTTTTTCTTCGGAAAAATAGACATTTTTATATTTTTGACAAAATATCGCTTTTTTCAAAAAGTCAATTTTTTGTATTTTCAAAAAATTGATTTTTTTCCTGAAAAAATTGACTATTTATTTTCGACAAAAAACATTTATATATAAATCGAAATTTTTTCTTTTCGCCATAAAATCAGTTTTTCCCGAAAAAATCAACTTTTTGTATTTTCGACAAAAAATTGATTTTTTTTAAAAACCCGACTTTTTATATTTTGAACAAAAAATCGGTTTTTTTCGAAAAAAAATCGACTTTTTGTATTTTTGCCAAAAAATCGATTGTTTTCTCGGATATATCGACTTTTATATTTTCGACTAAAAATCAATTTGTTTTTGAAAAAGTTGACTTTTTATTTTTTTATTCCGGATTTTTATGTTACTTTTCCGCTGTGTAGAACATGATAATGATTTTGATTATTTAATAAGTTCTTTAGTGAAGCATGACTATTGTTTGTATTTGAGGTTTTTATGTTTATTCTGAATTGTGACATCCCTGTTTTCCATGTTACTCTAATTTAATTATTATATTCGCGGGGTATTTTAGAAGGGGTGTTACAATTCTCATCTCCAAAATGTTCCCATATATAAAGTCATGTTGAAGGTGTCGGTGAATTTTTTTTGTCACGAACATGATGTCTTCTACATAAAAATTCTTGAAAATCATTATTAGAATCATCTGGTGGTGTAGTCGAGTCATTGCCTAGATGCTCATAAGAATAATCAAAATTGCCACCATACGTGGCACGTTTATCTTCAACATTCATATTATGCAATATGATACATTTATCCATTATTCGCTTCAGTGCATCCAAATGCCAAGGTCGAGCTGGGTTACGTATGATCGCAAATCGGGATTGGAGAACTTCAAATGCTCGTTCGATATCCTTTCTAGCACCTTCTTAATGTTGGGAAAATAATTTTCTCTTATCCCCTTGTGGCATTGGGATGCTTTTCACAAATGTTACCCATTTAGGATAAATTCCATCTGATAGATAATAACCCATGTTGTATTCATTATTATTAATTGAATAATGGACCTCAGGATCTCGCCCTTGCATAATATCGCGGAAGACATCAAATTGGTTTAACACATTGATATCATTATTTGAACCAACTACCCTAATGAACGGATGCCAGGTCCATAAGTCTTGTGATGTGACTGCTTCGAGCATAACAGTAGGCTTACCATGATCACCTCGAACATACTGCCCTTTCAAAGCAACTGGGAAATGTTTCCATTCCCAATGCATACAATCAATGCTCCCCAACATACCTGAAAAGCAACGTGCCTCCCCCATTTGTAGCAGGCGTTCGATGTCTTCAATAGTTGGCTTTCACAGATATTGTGGCCCAAATACACTAATAACACCTCTTGTAAAATTATCAACCCATTTTAGTATTGTGGTTTCACCAATTCTCAAATAGTCATCTACACTATCAACAAATGATCCATATGCCAACATACGAATAACTGCAGTGCACTTTTCAGGTGGTGAAAGACTTGATCTACCAGTTGCATCAACCTTAAGCTGGAAATACTCATCATGTTGACCAAGAGCTTCAACAATACGTAGGAATACATGTTTATGCATTCGATATCTTCGACGAAACTGCTCATCTATGTACACTGGTGCTTCTAAAAAATAATCATTGAATAAAAGCTCATGTCCCTCTTCACGGTTCATCTCAATATTCCTTCTTCGACGTCTAGGCTTACTAGAACTCGCAACTTCTTCTTGCGCTTTACTTTCAAAGTAAAGTCTCACAAGTTCTTTATCCATGCCATCATTCATATAATCCATAAACATTGTTGCAATGTTAGAAGGGTTAGAAGGATCCATGTGAAGAGATCTCTAATATTGAATTAAGAGGAAGATAAGATGGAAAAGAATGTGAATCTTATTACTCATGTTAAGAGCATTTATAGGGCTGGCTACCTTGATTAACGACTAGTTTGAATAACAACTAGTTTGAATATTATTGACTTTGAATAACAGCTAGTTTGAATTAATATTGAGATTTAATACTAAAAACACGGGAATCTAAAAAAAACTAGTGATACTAAAATAAATATAATAAAAAGGTGAATCTAAAAAATATTCAACATACATAATCATATTAATCAAGCCCATATTCTCCTCTAATAACGTCACACAATAACTCATGAGCTTTCAGTTGTCTTGCATTCATATTTGAAGTATCCTTTGAAAGTATTTGCAAATCATTAATCTTCAATCTTACTATATCTCACTCAGCCCTATGCTTCTCTGCATCCATACTTTTCTTCTCCATCTCAACTTTTTCACCTTTAATACGTGCATAATCATGTGCAAACTCTGACATCAATTCATTTTTTTTTGGAACTCATCTTTTAAAGTATTATATTCGACATTGACCGTTGATGTTTCCACTAGCTTTTCTTTCTCCTTTCTTTTGGCTGCCTTTTGACCGATGGACGATGTAACAAAGAAGGTGATGGTGGATTGCATTCGTTGCTTGTTGGTGTTGAAGGGTTAGATGATGATGAATATGCTACCGAAGCTGAATTGTTTGTTCTTTTTGCAGAAGGTTCCAATGAACCTGCAAGGCATTTGGGTTCATCTTTCAAAAATCTCCATGCACTCTCAAATGTAAATTTTTCACGCTCTTCTTGATAATAAATATCATATGCAGTTGAAATGATGTTGCTCTCGGAGCTCCTGCTTTTTTAAAAAAAATTCATGGCTTGCTTGTAGCACCCAACAAATTTATTAACATAAGGGTTAATCTTTTTGTGCTTTCAACCTTTTAATGTCATTGGTTTCCTCTCTAGAAAATTCTTGTCGCGATGCTTATTATAAGCTTCACCAATTCTCTTTCAAAAGTTATCTCCTTTTTTATCAACACCAACAATTTGATCCTTTGAAATATTGACCATGACTAGATGAGAAGCTCATCCTCCTTTGGTTGAAATCTTGATTTCGGCATATTTATAACTAATGTGGTTCCAACATCTTCATCAAGGTTGATAGTTTCCAAACCATCTTGAGTGCAAAATGGTGGTATTTCAGACTCTAGATCATTTGATTTCCCACCAGTAGTACTCATATGAACTTCATGATGCTTAATAGGATTAGTTGATTGAGATGAAAGTTATTGATATTGATATGAAAAATATGATGTATGATATGTGTAATTTCTAAAGTATGGGTTATTTTGTGGATTTGAGATAAAATTTGGATTATGGTTTGAATTTAGATTATGTGGGATAGAAAGAGGATTCTACCATTTTGTATAAAATTGGACCAAAAATTAGGATGATTGGGGTTCATTACCACAAGAAATGTGTAGAAGAAGAAAAATTGAAAGAAAATAAATTGCATTCAAATTGAATAATTATGTATGTATATAAAAGAATGCATGGATATATATATATATATATATATATATATATATATATATATATATATATATATATATATATATATATATATATATATATATATATATATATATATATATAGGAACAAAAAAGTAACCGTTACATTTTAACATAACAAAATGTGGTGATTTTTTTGTTTGATATTATTGAGAAAATGTGGCTATTTTTTTTATTTGAATTTACTGAGTAAAAAATATTAACGTTATAACATTGTTATATTCTGGAAATATAACCGTGACATTTTAAACATTGTTTTTCTTTTAATATTAATTTTTAATTTAAAAATATACAGGTGACACATAATACCACGGTGATGTGCAGAGCACCTCCTGTACACATTTTCTTCTTCTTGCACAATAGTTATTCCGAAAATTCTAATTCAATTATATTGATTACAGTAGTTATACCCTCACTGGTTTTAAATTTCCAAAATGCTTGAAAGAATGAAGCTGTGTTTTCTTTTATTTCTTTCAGTGTTTGTAATGGCCATGTCACCTCTTGCTGCAGCAAAAAACCAAGGCAGCGAGGCAGATGCTCTGTTAAAGTGGAAACAAAGCTTTGACAACCAAAGCAAAACTTTGCTCTCTTCATGGATTGGTAATAATCCTTGTAGTTGGGAGGGAATCACATGTGATCATGAGTCAAAATCCATCAACCAAGTAAATCTCACCAATTTTGGACTAAAAGGTACGCTTCATAGTCTCAATTTCTCATCACTTCCAAAAATCCGCACCTTAGTTTTAAGAAACAACTCCTTCCATGGAATTGTTCCACATCATATCGGTGTAATGTCCAATCTAAACACTCTTGATTTGTCATTTAACAATCTCTCAGGCAACCTTCCCAATACCATTGGTAATCTGTCTAAGCTCTCCTATCTTGAGCTCAATAATAATTATCTTTCTGGAATTATTCCATCTGAGATTACTCAATTGATTGGTCTTTCTGAATGGTTTATGGGTTTTAACAGTGAATTAAGTGGACTCCTCCCTCAAGAAATAGGTAAAATAAGGAATCTCACAATTCTTGATAGCCCTTGGTGCAATTTCACAGGAACTATACCCGTCTCAATAGAAAAGATAACTAATTTGTCTCATATTAATGTTGCAGGAAACAAACTCTATGGCAACATTCCTAAGAGAATATGGAAAATGGACCTAAAACATTTGTCACTTGCTTTTAATAACTTCATTGTTTCCTTTTCGCAAGATATTTTCAAGTTAAGGCACCTAGAGATTTTATTTCTCTCTAAGAGTGGTCTTTCTGGTTTCATGCCAAAGGAATTTCAGATGGCGAGGAACTTAATAGAAGTTGCTATGAGAGGTTGCAATCTCACTGGGCCCATACCAATATCAATAGGAACATTGACTAATATAACAAAACTCACTTTATGGAAACCATCTTACTGGTATCATTCCAACTGAAGTGGGAAAGCTCTATTATCTTTTAACAATTCAATTCTTGAATAATAACTTGTCTGGACCAATACCACCATCTATAGGTAATTTGATTAATTTATATTCTCTTATTCTTAATGAAAACAACCTCTCTGGATCTGTTCCTTCCACTATTGGAAATTTAACAAAACTCACTGTATTATCTTTGCTTTCAAATCAACTTAGTGGAAATATTCCAAAAGAAATGAATAAGATAACCAATTTACAAAGTTTGCAATTATCTAATAATAGTTTCATAGGTCATTTACCTCACAACATTTGTGTTGGAGGAGAGCTGACACATTTTTCTGTTCGTAATAATCAGTTAACAGGCCCGATACCAAATAGTATAAAGAATTGCTCTAGCCTTTATAGAGTTAGGCTTCAACAAAATCATCTGTCTGGAAATATAACAAATGAGTTTGGTGTGTATCCTAATTTGAACTACATGGAATTGAGTGATAATAGTCTGTATGGCCATCTATCACCAAATTGGGGAAAGTGCAAGAGTCTCACATGCCTTAAAATCTCCAATAACAATTTAACAGGAAGCATACCACCTGAATTGGCCAAGGCAGTTAATTTAGGTGAACTGAACTTGTCTTCAAGGGAGTTAGAAAATTTATATTTGTTGTACAAACTCTCCATAAGTAACAATCATCTTTTCAGGGAAGTTCCTGTACAAATTGCATCACTGCGTGAACTAACGGTCTTGGAGCTCACATCGAATAATTTAAGTGGGTTCATCCCTAAAAAGCTTGGAAGGTTGTCTAATTTATTGCAGTTGAATTTGAGCCAAAATAAATTTGAAGGAAACATTCCTGTTGATTTTGGCCAGTTGACAGTTATTGAAAGTATTGATCTTAGTGGGAACGTTTTAAATGGAACCATACCATCGATGCTTAGACAGTTGAATTTCTTAGAAACATTGAATCTCTCACATAATAATCTTTCTGGTACCATTCCCTTAAAGTATGGTGAGATGTTAAGCTTGACAAATGTTGATATATCATATAACCAATTGGAGGGTCCTCTTCCAAGCATACCAGCTTTTCAAAATGCTTCATTTGAAGAACTCAAAAGTAACAAAGGCATGTGTGGTAATGTCTCTGGCCTAAAACATTGCTCAACATTAGGTAGCAATTTTCATAGTCATAAGACTAACAAAATATTTGTGCTAGTTTTACCCCTCACTCTAAGCACTTTACTGTTAGCCTTAATTGCATATGGACTCTCATATCATCTATGTCGAACTTCATGCACAAAAGAATGCAATGCGCCACTAGAGTCACATAACAGAAATCTATTCACAATATGGAGTTTTGACGGGAAAATGGTTTATGAGAATATTATTGAAGCCACTGAAGAGTTTGACAACAAGTATCTCATTGGAGTTGGAGGGCATGGAAGTGTTTATAGAGCTGAATTGCCCACAGGTCAAGTTGTTGCTGTGAAAAAAATCCATTCATTACAAAATGAAGAAATGTCTAATCTAAAAGCTTTTGAGAGTGAGATTCGTGCTTTGACAGATATTCGACATCGAAACATTGTGAAATTATATGGGTTTTGTTCACATTCACTACATTTCTTTTTGGTTTATGAGTTCTTAGAGAAGGGTAGTGTGGACAAGATCTTGAAAGAAGATGAGCAAGCAACTGCATTTGGTTGGAATGGGAGGGTGAATGTCATTAAAGATGTTGCAAATGCTTTGTGTTATATGCATCACAATTGCTCACCTCCCATTGTCCATCGTGATATATCCAGCAAGAATGTTATTTTGGATTTGGAATATGTTGCTCATGTTTCGGACTTCGGGACATCTAAGTTTCTAAATCCCAATTCATCCAATCTGACTTCTTTTGCAGGCACCTTAGGCTATGCAACTCCAGGTCATTTTCCTTTCCTTACATTAATTTATTTTAAATCTTCTTTTGTAGTTTATCATTTCATGCTTTGTCTTTGTAATCCAATTTTTCACACAATAACTCTTTCTTTAAACTTCACAGAACTAGCATACACGATGGAAGTAAATGAGAAATGTGACGTGTATAGTTTTGGAATATTAACTTTGGAAATACTTTTCGGGAAACATCCCAGAGATATTGTAACTTGTTTGTGGCAACAATCTTCACAAAGTGTGATGGACCTGACACTTGATACTGTGCAGTGGATGGAGAAGTTGGACCAACGTCTCCCATATCCCAGAAACAATATTCAAAAGGACGTGAGTTTGATGATAAAGATAGCAATTTCTTGTTTAACCGAAAATGCCAAATCTCGTCCTACCATGGAGCAGGTCTGCAAGAAGTTTGTGATATCAAAATCATCTTCAAAGGGTTAACTATATATAGCCTAACTATTGTTCTTACCAAGGCTTCGATACTAGTTTATTATTTCACAATTATAAGACTTTTTGTTGTTGTATTTGTAAGTCACTTTAATTTTGTAGTTTTTAAAATTCCGTTGTGTTCAAATTTTATTTCCAAACAATATGTATTTATAGTTTAATTTACATTTTAAATTGGTGGTGTATCAATCAATATATCATAATAAGGGGAACTTTGTTTGGCAAACATTTCATTATCTTTTTTCTTATGTGTCCACTAACAAACTTAATTTCATAGAGTAATAAATTATAAAAAAAATTAAATTAATATGGAAATACAAGACATGTGGGCCACCGCCTCTTAAAAATAAACTCTCATTTTTTATTAATCCTTTTAATAATACTTCTTATTTTTTTAGTTTTAGTTTATAACATTTTATTCTTATTTATCTTAATAACTAAGAAGCAGTAAAGATGGATTCAAATATATGTATTTTTGTTGCGTGTTTTCTGTTTACAAACTAAAGTTGCGGTTTTTATGCTCCATTAAATGTTTTTTGTATTCATGTTTTTTTATAAGCAATGAGAGTTTTATATCAAGAGTACAAGGGTACTCACCCGTTTACAGTAGAGATCTATTACAAAAGGAAATCTAAAGGATTCATACATCATAAATAGAAATTGCAATTCATTTAGACTTGGGATCACAAGTCAAAACCATGAAAAGAGTTTAACGAATGTAGGAGGGGCTGTCTTGGCATATCAAAGAATATATCGCGCGTTAGAAAGTATTTTAACATTTAAATAATATTATTTTAATATTTAAGTAATTTCTATTTTATTTGTTTTTTTTAATTATATTTTGGATTAAAGGTCAATTAAATCCATTAGGATTTCTATGTTTCACGTATTTAAATACCTTTGGCAATAGCTATAAGGGTTATCTTTCATTATAATAAAATACGAACTCTTTTCTCTTTCTGGTGGATTTTAATTTATTTGACAAGTTTTGCGCTTGCAACCCTGTTTTTCTATTATAGGTTTAGTGCTTAATATTCCTTATGGTTTCCGACTGCGTCAGTTGGCATTAGAGCAGGTTTCTCCTGTTATTTTTGAATCTTGACAACCATGACGGATCAACCGGCAACCAGAGCAGATCTTGCGGCTTTTACCCCGGCTCTAACTGCGTTGACTGAACATATGGCAAATTTAGCAAATTAAGTGAACAACAACAACAATGCGAATCACCGAAGAGACAAGGGAAAAGAACAGGTTAGGGTTCCACGGGGTGGAAACAACCATCGTGCTATTAATGTTATTGCTGAAAATTTGAGTTCTGAAGAAGAAGAATTATACGAGGAAGAGGTCGGTGATCATGGGAATCAACATAACCATGATTATCGAGTGAATGTTGATATTCCATTATTCTATGGAATGATGGGAGTAGAGGAATTTTTGGATTGGAAGATTGACGTCGATAGGTTCTTCGACGTTATGGGTGTTCCTCCAAACTAGCTTTGAAGGAAAAATTAATAGATAAATCCCCTCGAAATTTCTCATCTTTTAGGTATTCGTCCGAAAATAACTTTGAATCAGCCGACGCCAAGGAAAAGAGTGCAACAACCCAGGATTCCAACTCTGGGAATAAGGGAACTAGCAGCTCTTGCGATGTGCAGTAGGGTAAAACGACAATCGAGCGACATAATAGGCCATATGCTAGACCCACTATAGGTACTTGTTATCATTGTAACGAAAGAGGCCACAAACCAAATGTTTGTCCAACAGGAGAGTCCCTGTTGTTGTGGAAGAAAGGGAAGAAGATGAGGAAAAAGAAGATCTTGCAGTTGAAAATGATGAATATGTCGATGTTGAGTTTGTTGAGGAAGAATCTGATGAGAGGGTAAATTTTGTGTTGCAAATAATGTAACTAGTATCCAAAGATGAAGGGAAACGCAAGAATTTGTTTAAAATACATTGTTGTTGAAATTCTGGTGTTGGCAGACTCAGGATGTCGTGACATCTGATCCGACATTGTAAAACAGACAAAGTAGAACATACAATTAACAGTGCAGAAAACAAATTAACACAAGGAGTTGCTAACCCAGTTCGGTTCTAACCAACCTACATCTGGGGGCATACCAAGCCAAGAATGAAGTTCATTATTAGTAGTACTAATTCAGAGGGAAAACTCCATGTTTACACTCCTCACTGTCTGACCCTTTACCTACACACTTAGATATGAGAACCTCCGCTCACTTCCAATCACCCCAGTGATGTCTATCAGTCACTATCACACCAGTAACTGCATCAACTGCTTGGCTCCTAACATAATCATCTTGGAGATACCTCACTTCAAACACAACAAAAATAGTTTGAAGATACCACACTTCAAACACAATATAAAACAGTCACACATGTGACACAAACAAAACTCGGAATTGCTTCACAACTTCTTCCAATGACACAACTACACTCATTGCTTCACAGCTTCTAAGTGAGTAAAATAGTCCTCTTGCCTACAGGCTTCGAGGTACAAATCAATGACCATCTCACAATCCAGGTGGTTCACTTACATCGCTAACCCTAAAGATTACATATTTCTAAAACTGGATAGCTTACTTAAACTAGGTTACAACTACTTATTTATAACCTATTATCCAACTGGATTTGGGCCTTCAAAATAACAACATAATATGTAACAAACTTCTACAGTAACAAACTTTCTACAAAGATAAACAAGCAGATAACTTCTACTACAATCAAGGTCCTTGCTGATCTTTCTCCTTATCTCTTGGATCTTCACATATGCCTTTAAAGTCACGTCACAAAAGATGCATAATATTCCTAGAGTATTCTGCTCTAATTAAAACATAACTGTAACAAACTTAACAGTTTCTGTAGCGTGATGTCCTGATGTCTCGACATCTCATATGACATGTTGTTCCAGGTGTTGAAACTTTTCAACACAACATGTTCAGGCATTCTAGATAGGATTATAAGTTGAGAATCCTAATGTACAAAATATTGTTGCTGCTATTATTTGTTTTATTAAAACTTTGCCAATTCATACAATTCAGGAACTTACAATCTCCCCCTTTGGCAAATTTTAGCTAAAACAAATAAGTACAATTATAAGCAGTTTAAAATAGAAGCAACAATTTACAATTTACAATTTACAATTTACAATTTACAATTTACAATTTAAAAGAGTCTTCATCAGTCTTCAGTTGTCTCATGTCTTGAGAGCAGGGGAGAAAACTTCAATTGGAGAGCAGACTTCAATTGCATTGTTGGTTTGTTAGTTGGAGGTAATGTCTCAACATCCAGTTCGACATCTTTCGTGTTTTTGATTTTTTCCATTAAACCAACAAGTTAAAGGGAAGGAAGGTCCACTTTGTACACGAGGAAGAATATAACTCTCATTCCCCCTTAAGGCAAGAGACAGATCTTGTCATAGAAGGTGGAAAAAGAGAACCATGAGAAATAAACTATATCTTGAGCGATATCGTATTATTTTCCCATTCAAAACACAAGTCACAATTGTGTTCAAAACTCATATCACAAGTCGCAAATAATTTGTTGTTCATTGTTGTGTGACATAACTTGTGACTCAGAAATTGTTTTGCTCTCTCCTGTATCGTATTCTTATGCTGCTCTTTCTGTGAGATATGATTTCTCTCCCCCCTTTTAGATAAATTTGACAATTTGAGCCCTCACCAAACCAGATCCAGGCACAGTTTTCCCAAGCTTTGATAAATTGCATGGTGAAGACGAGATGAAAGCTCACTTGTTGTTTGAGGATGATTGAGAACTCCTTTAAATAGGCTAGTAGTTCCTTAGGAATTAACGACAAATTAATTCCCAGTCAATGGTGCGTTAATTTAGGCCTAAAATTTGTTACATGACTAGCTGGTCACCGTCCAAGCTATTCTTGATTGCTTTTAATAGACCTTGACTATTTCTTTTGAGATAAAAACAATACCAAATGTATGCATAATTCACATCTTTTAACATGTCCATGCAAAAACATGTTCTGTATAATGTCTTGACATTCAGTCAGACATTGTCCACTTACATCATGTGACTCACTTTTTCAGTACAGTTGATTCTCTACTGTGAGGCACTCTTCACTTTTGTCCATATAGTGCCATAACTTCTTTCTAGGTGGTCATGAAAAAGAATCTGAACCCATAAAAAATCTTTAAATTTACTTCAGATTCTCAATGATATTGATGTTTCAACATCATATGCCACGTTCACACAGAGTCCATTTACCTTGGCTCTGAGATTATAATAATACTGCTTCTTTAAGATACAAGATCGCTTCAGCTTCATAGCATTGGAAACTTCCCTTTTACATCAGCTAATGAGAAATCTCCCCCTTGACATTAGCTGGTCATCAACATATATAACATCAGCGCCTTCTATAATAAACATATCCAATTGCACTAGACAAGGCAGCTTTCACAATGTACAATTAACAATTCCTCTTCATATACACAGTTGCTTCTCATGTAGACTATTGCTCCCTAATGATACTTTTGCTCTCCCTTAATATCATAAATCCTCCTTTTAGCTTCTAAGATGAAGCTTACCATATGTTGTTACCCCCCTGAGTTATACAAAATAAGGACATCTTTGATGATGGTCCTTATAATACTTGAAGCATTCTTTATTTGGAATTTGCCACAGTTTCCAAATTAGGAATCCCTAGTTTACTTGTTTCACAAGTTTCAGAATGCCACACTCTGTAACTTGAAATAGAAGAAACCTCATAGTTAACCATTTGTATACCCAATTATGAGTCTTCAATAGATAAGTCTGAACCTTATCACCCTTCTTCAATCTCTGGTGTCTTCAATAGTTGTGATGTTACATCTTCATGTAGAACATTCTTCATTATTCATCAAAGTCTTCTTTTATTTCTTGATTCAGATTTCCATACAGTTATCGCAAATATCCATCCCTATCAAGATATTTGACAGCATTTGTATGCATCTCTTTAGGTTCAATCAGCTCTTCAAATAATCACCAGATAAAATTGCCACACATCCAAAGCTTGTGAAGATAACAGTGAACTTTAATATTGATATTCAGTTCACACTAGGCCATGAATTATTCATACAGATACTCAGCTCCCGGCAGAGTATATGAATTTTGCATTCAGGCTGCACATCTAATAAGTACTTAGTCTTCCGTTGTTGCGGAAAAAACTGCAAGTATAAGCCATTGAATTGACTTAACTCAAAAATTAAAAACGAGTCGCCACCGTGCTTTCATTTTATCCAAAGGACTAGGAAAAAGAGCGAATAAAATCCTAACAAAAAGATCAGAGATCTGGGACTGGGGGTTAGTTATGCAAAAGGAAGGTGTTAGGCACCCAAAGCTTCTACGGTACTCCGCATAAACCTTTTTGAAAATTTGTATATGTGTGCTAAAAAAGAGTATGTACAAAATGGATGCTGGGGGGAGAAAAGAAGTATTTTTTTATAATTTTTGGTTTGACAGAACTTCCAATGAGTTCCAGGCCTACATACCAACAATGTGCAATATTGAAATCAAAACCAAGTTGTTCGGCTAAAAAAGACCAAATTTGTGTGTTGGTTAATTTTAAGAAAATGTTAGTTTAGAAAAGCTACAAAGAGCTCAAAAAGTTTGAATGAGGTTAGGTGTTTTTTAGTCTTATGAGAAATGGTCAAAATATTATTAAATGGATTGAAAGTTTATTAAGAAAACAAAATTTGAAAATCCATGGACCTAAGTCCAAGTCTTTTTTATGAAAGCGGTTCAAGTTTTGAAAACAAGAATCCTTTGAAAAAGAGGGAAGGTTTTGAAAATTAAAGAATGGGAAGGAGATGAAGGGGCTAACCTAAATGAATAAAGTAAAAGGTAAGGGTAAAGAAATATCTAACTGGGTGAGAAAGCTAGTACTTGACATCAAGAGCCAATACCACATCCCATCCTTTGGATTACCACATAAATAACAAATAACCAGACAAAAAAAAGCTTCAGATAAGTCAATGCCTCAGATGAACTCTCTTGTCTTAAGAAAAACGGGCAGAGTAACAGTTGTATTTTGAGGAAATCCACTCTTAATCGAGTATAACAGAATAACCTACATACAAAGATGATAACCAGGCAAGATAGAATAACACCAAGGGCACATAAACCTCCAAGCTGAGGTAAATGTCCTAATCCTAAGTCCAAAGATCAAGCTCCAAGCACAATGATAGTAACCAAGTCCAATTATAAGTTTTTTATGTCTAAGTTGAATTATTAGGTATTTCAGAAAAGAAATATAAAGCTCAAGTGAGAAAATTTAAAATAAAAAGAAAGTAGAATACTCAAATGAGCAAAGGAAAAATGACATGAAATGTAAATGCTAAAAGATGAAGGTGCATAAAAATAAAGAGCATAAGAGTAAATGCGGAAAGTAAATAGCGGAAAATAAAAGGCAATTAATTAAAGGTTAGTAAGATGACCATCTTGAAACTTGTCAAGTATATCATCGAATTGTTAGTAATTAGTCGTCAGCAAGGTGACCATCTTGAAACTTATGCATGAAGACTTTCCAGAAGCTTGATAGAATCAACGCGACCACACGACAAGTTTCAATTGTTTTTTGTCAAGTATATCACCGGTTTTGGAATTATCATATCAGTTGATCAAATATGATTGAGAATTTCAAATGGACAAGGTTAGTTGAAAGGTATGCCCCTAGATGTAGGTTGGTTAGAACCGAACTGAGTGAACAATTCTGTGTGTTCTTTTATTTCCTGCACTGTTATTTTTATGCCTACCTTGTCTATTTTAGAATGTCAGATCAGATGTCAAGACATCCTGAGTCTTCTAGCACCAGAATTTCAATTGGTATCAAAGTAGGCATCCTGTCTGTTTCTAGATGAGATCCTTGGGAGGATACTTTCTGGTTTTGTACAAGGTAGAAGATTTGTTTGAACAAGGTTGGTTCATATTTTATGGTCCCTTGAAGTGGAGGATGGACCTATTCATGAAAGACTGGTGTGGAGTAAAGATAAGCTTGACCAGAACAATTGTGTTTTCTTGTTGAAAGAATAAGATGAATCTAGAACATAGGAATGAATATTTCAAAGCCTTCATGCGGGAGTGAAGACCTTGGAATGATCTCTGTCCAACTTGTGTTTAGAACAAGAGAAAAATTATGAAGACCTTCATGCAGGAGTGAAGATATTGATAAAGATGCCTTGTGTAAGCTTGAAATGTGGTACAAGCATCGTTTGTATTGTTGAGATGTCTATATATTCCACTCCATAATTTCTGATGTTACCCTGAAGTATAAAAATATATTAGGGTTGTATTCCTCAAGAAAATTGTCTTTGGATGCTTCCAACGATATTAAAGGTTTCAAAGACACTTGAGTCTTTCCTCAAGTCCACTCATAAAGCCATTCTATAATAAAGTCTATGAGAGTCAATTGATCAGTGACCCTCATGTGCATCCAAATATTGTGAAGACCTTGAAGATTATCAAGGATGGTGTGTTCCAAGAAGATGGAACTGGTGTTCTATGGGATGTTCCATATCTAAGTGAGGTATCTTAGGTAAAAATGGCATTGGGTAAGGATTAAGTGAAGAGTGTAAACAGGCAGGTTTAAATGTGAATTAAGACTACTGATAATGGACTTCTTTCCTGGGTTGGTATGCCCCCAAATGTAGGTTTAGTTAGAACCGAACTGGGTGAACAATTTTGTGTGTTCTTTTGTTTCATGCACTGTTATTTTTATGCCTACCTTGCCTGTTTAATAATGTCACATCAATTGTCAAGACATCATGAGTCTGCTAGCACCAGAATTTCAATTGGTATCAAAGCAGGCATCTTGTCTGTTTCTGGATGAGATCCTTGGGAGGATACTTTCTGGATGAGATCCTTAGAAGATTTGCTTGAACAAGGCTGGACCTATTCATGAAATATTGGTGTGGAGTAAAGACAAGCCTGACCAGAACAATTGTGTCTTCTTGTTGAATGAAGAAGATAAAGCTAGAATAGAGGAATGAAGATATCAAATCCTTCATGCGGGTCTAAAGACCTTGGAATGATCTCTGTCCAACTTGTGTTTAGAACAAGAGCAAAATTATGAAGACCTTCATACGGGAGTGAAGATATTGATAAAGATGCCTTGTGTATGCCTGAAATATGGTACAAGCATTGTTTGTATTGTTGAGATGCCTATATATTCTGTTGCATGATTTTTGATGTGACCCTGAAGTATAGAAAGATATTAGGGTTGTATTCCTCAACAAAATTATCTTTGGATGCTTCCAACGATATTAAAGGTGTCAAAGACACTTGAGTCTTTCATTAAGTCCACTCATAAAGGCATTCTATAATAAAGTCTATGAGAGTCAATTGATCAGTAACCCTCATGTGCATCCAAATATTGTGAAGACCAACGATTATCAAGGATGGTGTGTTCCAAGAAGATGGAACTAATGTTCTATGGGATGTTAGAACATTATATCAACAGGTATGCAGCTACCAGTTGAAGAACAGATGTTTTGGGTGCTAAACAAAAGGTTGTTTTGTTTGGAACCTACTTCTGATCTGGAAGAGGTGACATTTGAATTGTGCTAAGTTGATCTGGATAAGATCAACTATTTATCTACTCCATATGTCAACTTATGGACATATAAATTTCAAGCTCTATAAAGGTTGACCACTCCAAAACCTTTATGCATATGAGTGAGCATATTTTTGGAAAGACCTTCTGATCAAAGGAACCAAAGTTAAGGAAGTTTGTGACTATAGAACAGATTCCATGTGAAAAGGAGTACTGTGATCCAACCACGGTGTGTTATGTTATGAATACTATATCTTCTAATAAAGAGTATTGTCTTGAAGGAGCTAAGGAGACATGCTTCATAAGTCTGTATATGTATTATGCCCAAATAAGTCTGTTCCAGAAACCTAGTATAGGGAATCTCCTCTGTAGGTACAGAAAATGGAATCCACCATCTCAAAATCAGATTCAAGATCTGAAGAAATTCCTATTGAGATGTAGTCTATGTTATCCTTTGGCTATGTTGGAAATCTTATACTGAAGCATTGATATGCTTATGTTAATTATGCTTCCTATGTTTTCCCCCAAGTGTTGTATGAGTTATTATGGATGTTCCCCTAGAACCATAATAAAAATGGGTGATGTTGTAGCAGATGTTGAAACATCATCTCAAATGTGTTCCCTTATCTGAAGTGAAGTTGAAAGTCAATTCATTGACTTACTCTGAGATATTTTGGATGTTTGGTGTATAGTTAAAGATTCAGCAAGTGTAATTAGAGTTGTCCGTTTACCTAGTGTGAGTAGGTAATTCTATCTGACTAACTAATGAGTACTCTGATGGGAGACTAAGTACTTATTAAGGAATTGCTTGAGTGCATAATTCAAATACTCTGTCGGGAGCTGAATAATTTTCTAATGTATTCATGTAATTTTGAAAGCTGAATTTGATTGGGAATGTATTAATCATCACAAGTGCATGGAGAGATATGGATTTAATGAAGACATATAACAACATATATCTTGATGGGAGCTAGATATAGTTTTCTAATGTGTACAAGTCTACAATGATAATTCCATGTATCAGTTTGATTGTGAATGTTGAAGATGGACAAATTTTGACAAAAGTGCAGATATGATCCAACCTATTTAGTGAAGACGTATCTCTAGTCATATGCAAATTATAGGTTCTTCTACTACAAGTAACAAAGTGTGGAAATATGTACCTTTTATAGAAAGCAAACTAAGTATTCTTACTTTGGAACATGCAGAAAATTCCAAATAAAGAATGCTTTTATTACTGTGAGGACCAAAATCAAATTGTGTCCTTAGTATGTATAACTCAGGGAAGTGAAGAACTCAACAAGGATGTCCAAGAAAGTGATGATATTTAAAGATGACCAAACATGTGGAGAATGAAAGAAGAGAATTTAATAGTCAAGCTACTATTGAGGGGGAGAGATTGTTCATTAGCAGATGTGATGGGGAGTGTATACTACTATATGTTGAAGTGTCCTAAAATCTTGAAGATGCAGTTTTATTATAATATCAGAACCAAAGCTGATAGGTTCTGTAGTAAAGTTGATGGTGACCCAAATGATGTTGTAACATCATTATTGATGATAGTCTATAGAAGAGACTTGGGACTATGGATCTTGATATTCTATCACCTCATTCAGAAGTGACAATTCTATCTTTGGTTTAGAATAAGAAGATTCTAAGTTTTTTTAGAGTAGTATGCTTTGGCAATGCATAACTACTATTCTAGTTTGAAGACTTTATTAGTATCAGCAACTACTAGTAAATGTAATATCCAGAAGGAGGAATTAATCAGCATAGTTGCTCAAGTATTTAGAGTGTCTTTTGTTTCTTTTTCTTTCCTTCACTTTTGTATGTGTCTTTGTTTGTTGTGCTCTCATGTCTTTTGTTCAGATATGAGTAAGTTTAGAGTCTGTTTGTCAACTTGTGGCAAACATGTGTTTGTGTCCTCTTTGTTTTGAAAAAGTTTATGATCCTATTTCCTCAGTTTATTCTTGTAGTTTGTGCAAGTGTTTTTGTGTGTCTTATTTTAAGTTATGAACACAAATTGTATCTTGTGTTCTGAGTTATCCAATATAGAGTTCTGGTTCTCTATGTTTGTAAATGGATAGTTCAAGTGTTTGTTTCTATTAGTATGTTTCCTCTTGTGCTCTAAAAGAGGTTGTTGTGTCAATTTGTATCGTAACATAGCTCTCAGTTTGAGGAGGAGTATTTAGTATCTTCTTCCTCATGTTCATCAAGGCCTCCGTTTTTCTCCTTCTTTGTGAAGATGGTGTATATGGTGTTATGTTTCCTATGCTATAGTGAGTTCTCCTTCAACAAGCCTTTGTCATATTATGGCTAAAAAGGGGGAGAAGTGGTTATGTTATGTTATCTCTGAAGAGCAACTTTTAAGGGGGAGAAACTTTGTGTGATCTGTGGGATCCTTAAAAGAGAGAGAACATTGGAATTGGACCTGCCAGAAAGATGTCCTAGTATGATGTTTCGACATCATAAAAGAAGACTGAAGACTGTCACTTGTAAATTTTAAAATATCATAAATAGTGACTACTGAAGACTTCTAAATTGCTGCTGATGGATTTAATTGTTTAAACCCTTGTATATTTTATTATGCTTCTGTAATACAAAGGTTGTGTAAATTAGTTTTAGACAAAATAAGCTAAAGGGGAGATTGTTGATTCTCTATTTTTAGGATTGGCTTTATGTTTGGTAAAACTAATGCAACAACAATAGGTTAAATAGGATTTATAACTTGTAAGGAGAAAACAGGTTGAAGTTCTATTTAATGAAGAAACATGTTGTGTTGAAATGTTTCAACATCTGGAACAACATGTCGAAAGAGATGTCAAGACATCGCGCCTGCCTACTGAACTGTTAATTTAGTTACAGTTATGTTTTTAAATTATGCAGAATATTCAGGGAATATTATGCAATCTAAGTGGAGTGCTATTGAAGGCATATGTGAAGGGATAAAAGATTCAATCAGAAGTTAAAGAGAAAAATCAAAAAGCTTAGGATTGAAGACGTTGATTGTAGCAGAAGTTTTTTGTTGTTTGTTTTATGCAGTTTGTTACTGCAGTTTGTTACAGCTAATATGTTGTTGTTTGAAGGCACAAATCCAGTTTGGTAATAGGTTATAAATAGAAGCTTTGTAACCTAGGTTTAGTACCAGCCAAATTAAGTAATGATGTAGTTTTTAGGACTGAGTCTGTAACAACTCTCAAGGAGAGTTGGTTTGTAAGTGAACCACCCAGATTGTGGGATGTCACTGATTTGTACCTCGAAGCCTGTAGGCAAGGGGATTGTTTTACTCACTCAGAAGCTGTGAAGCAATCAGTGCTTTTGTGTTCTTGGAGAAAACTATGAAGCAACTCCAAGGTGTGTCCTAAGTTAGAAGCTATAGGCTTTAGGACTTAGTTAGTTTGTGATAGAAGTGTGACTTCTAGTTTTCTGTGTTTGAAGAGTTAGTGGAAATCAAGTTGTTGATGCAGTGGCTAGGATGTTGACTGCTAGACATCACTGCAGTGATTGGAAGTGGAATAGAAATATTTCATATCTAAGTGAACTATCTTAGGTAGAAGGGATATTGAGTGGGGATTAAGTGAAGACTGTAAACATGGAGGTTTAACAAAATATTTAGTAAATAGTTAATATATTTAACAAATTTAGTAAATAAGAAATATCTCAACTATTAATATTTAAATAGTAAATATTTTAAAATATATCAACTAGTTATTAAGTTATATTAAATAAATTTATTTATTTATTTAAGTAAATACTAATATTTTAGTCAATACTGAATTTATAAATGAATTGTTAATTTATTTATTTATACATTTCAGTATTTATTAAATGAATATTAAAGTAAATTTATTAAATGAAAATACTTATGATTAAAATAAACTATTTAACAGTAAATATTTTATAAAATGATATTCTAAAATGAAATTTAACTTGTAAATAATAATGTTAAACAATAAATATATTTTAACTATTAAATTAGTAGTTTTACTATTTAAATATTTTAACTCTTAATATTTTAGTTATTAATATTTTAATTATTTATTATTTTAACTATTAAAATTATAGTAATGTTGTTTGTTAAATAATTATTTTAATAAATATATATATATATATATTGCTATTAACAACAAAGGAGCACAAGTGGCTTAGTGGATAGATAGTATTCTTAAAAGCAAGAGGTCCTTGATTCAAAACCAGCATGAGAGCCACCTCATTAACTACATGAACCTGCTCAGCCGACATATGAACCTCCACAACAATAGGTATTTCCACTATAGCATGTACCTCTACAAAAACTATAGTTGCTAGGTGTTGAGTTGCGTGGAACTCGCTCTACATTTGCTCAGTCATTCGTTTTAAGTGTGAAGCGATTGGAGCAACTCGTAATTTAACAAAACTCACGACATTGTCTCTTTATATACAATCAGCTTAGTGGAAACATTGCAAAAGAAATGAATAAGATAACTAGTTTGAAAATTTTCACATGCCTTAAAATCTGCAATAACAATTTAACCGGAAGAATACCACCTGAATTGTCTGAGGCAGTTGAATTGCTTCGAAACATTGAATATCTCACATAATAATCTTTCCGGTACCATTCCCCTTACAGATGGTGAGATGTTAAGCTTGACAAATGTTGTGGTAATGTCTCTGGCTTAGAGCCTTGCTCAATGCAAGGTGACAACTTTCATAGTGATAAAAATAACAAAATTTTAGTGCTAGTCTTACCCATAACTCTAGGCACTATTTATAGCATTATTTGTTTTTGGACTCTCATATCATCCATGTCAAACTTCAAGAACAAACAATTACAATGCTCCTGAAGAAACAAACTAAAAATCTATTCGCAATATGGAGATTTGATGGTAAAATGGTGTATGAGAACATTATTAAAGCCACAGAAAAGTTTGACGACAAACATCTTATTGGGGTTGGAGGACATGGAAGTGTTTTCAAAGCAGAGTTGTCTAGAGGTCAAGTTGTAGCTGTGAAAAAAATCCATTCATTACAAAATGAAGACATGTCTAATCTAAAAGTTTTTGTGAGTGAGATTCGTGCTTTGACAGAAATACGACATCGGAACATTGTGAAGTTTTATGGGTTTTGTTCACATTCACTACACTCATTTTTGGTTTATGAATTCTTGGAATAGGGTAGCGTTGACAATATTTTGAAGAACAATGAAGAATCTAGGGAATTTGATTGGAATAGGAGGATGAATGTAATTAGAGATGTTGCAAATGCTTTATGTTATATGGATAATGATTGTTCACCTCCAATTGTTCATCGTGATATCTCCAGCAAGAATGTCATTTTGGATTTGGAATATGTTGCTCATGTTTCGGACTTTGGAGTATCTAAGTTTCTAAATCCCAATTCATCCAATATGACTTCTTTTGCAGGCACCTTTGGGTATGTAGCTCCAGGTAAATTATATTTCTCTATACTAATTTAGTTTAAAATATGTTGTAATTGATCATTTCATATTTTGTTTTTGAAATTCAATTTTTATACAATAACTCATTTTTTCAATTTAAACAGAACTAGCATATACTATGAAAGTAAATGAGAAATATGATGTGTATAGTTTTGGAAATACTTTTCGGAAAGCACCCTGGAGATATAGTAACTTCTTTGTGGCAACAACCTTGTCAAAGTGTTATTGACCTTACACTTGATAATGTGCTATGGATAGATAAGTTGGACCAACGTCTCCCAATTCCCAGAAAGAATGTTGGAGAGAATGTGGCTTTGATGATGAGGGTAGCAATGGCTTGCTTAATTGAAATCCCAAATTCTCGACCTACCATGCAGCAAGTTTGCAAGAAGCTTATAATGTCATCATCTTCAAAGGGTTAACTATATGATTCGATAGTACTTCTTTACTAATATAGAACTATAAGACTATTTTAACTGTATCATCAAAATGTAATAGTACCCTAACAAAATGAATTTATAGTTAAAAGTATATTTTAAACATTACTATAATTTACAAATAAATAATAAACTTGCGAGTAAACCTTGTATAGTGTATTAAATTAGACTAGTCTAAAAGAAATTAAAATCATCGTACGTTATCTTACAACAGTAAAATATACACAAATATTTCTATAATGTTGAAACATTATAAGTTATATTTGATGTAATATGAAAAACAACTTCTAAAGAAATTTTGTTCGTCACTTTTATTTCCTCTATTTTGATTTTCTTTAACTTTTAATCCCTATTTTTAAAAATATGCTATTTTGGTCCCTAAAGCAAAACATTTTGAAATGTGAAACTTTTAGGTATAAATACATTTTTTTATCTCTCTCTATTTTTTTTTTTTTTTTTTATATTTTGTAGTACCCTTTAAAAAAGCCAATATTTATATTCTCTATTCAGCAATTTGAGAATGTTTGGATGTCACCATATTTATCATATTTGTCTTGTTGATATATTATTTTATGACATGACACTGACATGATATTGTATATATGTATATATGGTATCATGTTATAAAATATTTGCCTTCTTATTATTTTTAAATAAAACATAATTTAATAATATTATTTATAAATTAAATAATATTTATTGAATTATTATTGATGTCACATGTCAAAGAAGATTCGGTAGTGAATGGCTAATTAACTAAATAAAGTTTTTACATTTAGATTGAACTTGTGACCTCTTCACAAAAATACTAACCCTTAATCGTCTGTGCTATTATAACCATATTATAATATTTCTGTAACAAAACAATCTGTTTTTAATTAATAACAGGGGATTTTGCTCGGAAGAAAAAGGAAGTAAAAAGACTACACTACAATACTCTTAGGGATTACTAGTCCTATCTCGTCAGAATCTAAAAAATATACTTAAATTGCTCTCGACAATCAACAAACCAAAGCCACATCTCATCATTCGAAAAACTATATTTTCTCTTTCCTAAAATATATGTCACTTTGTGAAATATATTTGTCTTAAATTATAAGTTATTTTAGAATTTCAATACATTATTAATGACTTTTTTTTGTCTAATATACCATCTATTATTTATTTCTCTTTCTTCTTTATATTCTTTTAATTTCACTTTTTAATGTAATTATTGAAGGACATTTTGGTAAAGTCATACACCATTTCACTTTTTTATAAAGTAATAATTATTTTTTTTAATTCGTGTGAAATGACCAAAATGTCATATAATTTGGGACGGAGAGAGTAGCTAGCTAAGGCATCAGCTAGACAGTTGACCTCCATTTAAGTATGATTAGCAATTACTTCCCAATCAAGCTCCAACAATCTTCGAATATTAAAAAATATAGTTCTTCCACAATGATTAACAATATTGCCACCCTTGACACAATTCACCACTTCCATAGAATCCAACCGTACCTCAATTTTCACAAAATTTGTCCTCCTCGAAACTTGAGCCCCTTAAAACTCTCCAAGCTTCCGAAAAAAATATCATTGACACCAATTTTCTTTGGAAAACTTGTTAACCATTCTCCATCATATAGTTTAAATTCATGCCTGATAAGTTTCTCCTCTCTTAAATATGTATTTATTTTTCTTGTTCATATGTTTCCCTTAAACCATTTTAACCCAAGCTCAAAAATGCGGAAACTATTGAATGCAATTCTTTCACTCGCGCACTGATCCCTGTGGAGATGATAAATTTTCTAGAAAAATACTTCATTTCTTTTGCTCTTACCGCTATATTGTAGTTCAGACAATAAAGTATAGAAAAAAATGCTTAACTATCACCCCAGTCATAACAAATTATTGAGGTGAACGCGTATTTTTTAAATATATTCTTTTCACATAATATTAAAAATACATTATATGCAACAAATCTTCGATGATATCAAGATTTAGATGCTAGAGATCCCATGCAATATACTAGAGATATGTTTTTGGGGCCAATAAGAATTTATATTTTCTGCACTTGCGATCCATCCCAGAGATATGTTGTAGTGGTGGTAAATATTTCCTCTCTTTGGGGCTGCTTCATATTATTAAGGATTAGGGTAAAATATGTTTAACGAGTGTTTTATAGTAAAATAAGATTATTATACCCATCTTTTTAACTATAAAACTGAGGTAAATTATCATCTTATTTACTATCACCTCGATTTTGGATTAAAACCGAGGTGAATAATTTTATTTTATTTTAAATATTACATTATTTGGCAAAATTATCTCCATGGTCCTTTAAGTTATTTAATTGTAACAAGTCAGTCTTTTATATTTTTTTTGCTACATGTGGGTCCTTTATGTTAATTAACGTCTATGTCGTTGACCTTTTTTTGCTTTATTTTGTTTTATTAATTTTATTTTAACTTCTAAAATTCATATTAAATCCGTTTTTGGTCCAAAAACTATGAAAAAATTCCTAAAAATATTTTTATGAATTTTTTCATAGTTTTTGGATAAAAAACAAATTTAATATGAATTTTAGAAGTTAAAATTAAATTAATAAAACAAAATAAAGCAGAAAAAGGTCAACTGTGCAAATGTCAGCTAACATAAAAGACCCACATGTAGCAAAAACAACATAAAGGACTGACATGTTACAATTAAATAACTTAAAGGACCCTAGAGGTAATTTTGCCCATTATTTACAAAACTCATTAGAAAGGAACTAGAAAGAGTAAAATTTGGTTGTTCAAGCCAAGAAAGATGCATTTTCTTAATTAGAATTACACATGGGTTACTTGGTGCATGTCAGCTTGTTGGATTCCAAATGCTAGGCATTCATGTTCATTTAGACTCAATTAATGTATTTTGGACAAAATTTCACATTGCAAAACATAAGGTCAATCATGGTGAGAGTGATACAAAATGAGATTTAGAAGTAGAGTAAGTTGAAGACATATTTCAGTACTTTGGATATTGTAGGAAGGAGGGTGTTGAAGAAAAAATTCAGGAACTAACACATCTATTCACAACTTCTATGTGTCCATCATCGGTGATGTACAAGTCAAAAAGGGGAGTTAAGTAGAGTTGAAAGAGTTAAGTGAGTGATGTGCATCGTGATCCTAGCCAATGGGAGTATGGAAAGGGCTCACATGGAAGTTAGACGACTATGAAGAGATCATACATAAAACCAACAAGTCAGCCGTAAAGTATGCCAATTGGTAGCCAACCGTCCACTGAATCTTAAAGACAACTTTACTTCTCACAATTTTCTGCTTTCTTACATCCATACTGTAAGTATGAAGTGCGCCTAAGAGGGGGTGAATTAGGGCTTTTAAAATTTATCCAGTTTTATGAATACTTGTTCTTATTTTTCTGGTTTGATTCAAGAGTTTAGATATGTGCTTTTTTCTTTCTTGGTTATGATTTATGATGAAAGCGATAAAGTGCAGAAAATAAAGAACACAAGGATGTATACTAGTTCCCCTCACAGTGCGAGAGTACATCTAGTTCCCTTTCAACATGAAAGATATTTCACTACTGTTAGATCTTTGTACAAGCCTAATCGCAAGACTTCTCCTACAATCTTCTAACAATAATACCACAAAGAACAATCCTCTTGGATCAACCAAGTTTAAATGAGAACAATCATCTCACTTTCAACCTCTTCCTTCTAACAATCCTAGATAGCAAGGAATACAAAACCAAGTAATCTTAATTACAACAATCATGGAAAATAAGATATGAATACAACAAGATTTTTTAGAATATGAAATTTATAGAACAATTATCACTTTGAGTGATGTATCAATATAATTGATCTTCTCTTCAAACAAGCAACTTATAATGATAGAATATAGTGCTCAAGTTTTTGTAAATATAATATGAATTTTTCTAGACTAATATGGAAATATATGTAGAAATTTTTTTTGTGAAAGTTCAAGAACAAAAACACTTGTTTTGAAATTTGAATGATAAAAATAATGTTAAATTTCTTTTGAAGAGGTGATTTTAAATTTGAAATTTAATGTATTTATAAGTGCATAAGACCTCTATGAAACATGGTAAAGTTTGAAACATTTTCATGAAGGTTTGCAAGAATTTAGAGTAACAATAGTTCATGAAAAGGTATAATTTTGAATTCTGTATAGGACTTCTTAAGTCAGTTATAACGAATACCTGACTTAACAAGTTTTGTACGTTTTCTTTTTTAATTTGTAACACGATGGGAGAACTGACTTGTTTGTTTTTGCGTTTTATCGCAAATGTTGTGGATAGCAAGAGTCGCCACTGACTTTTCTTTTATCCAATAAAGGGAAGGTGAAAAGAATAGGAAAAAACCTTTGTTAGATTCTGAGTAATGAAGGTAATTATGAAAAGGGAAGGTATAAACACCATTTCCATCTGTATTTATCTACGGGCTCTTATTTGCTATAGCTCACTTTAATTTGTTTTGTGTGTGTGATTTTGAAAAATATTTTGAAAGACATTTCACTTTGACTTCGTAATGATTCTCGTTGGAATGTATACGAAGTGTTCGGAAATGTTTTAACTTTGAAATGATTCTCGTTGGAATGTATACAAAGTGTTTGAAAAGTTTTTTAAAAGTGTGAGGTGTGAAAAGTAATTTTATTTGATTGGAGCAAGAAATAGTCTTATTACCTACTCATATTGGTCGTTTCTTGTTATTTTCCTTCTCCTTTAGAATAAGATTATCCATACTGTGATGACATGGTTTTTTTCATCGGTTGTTTTAAAAACAATGAACAATGAAGTCGCCACCTAATTTTATTTGTTCTAAAAAGAACGGGGAAATATAGATAAAACCCACAGAATTTGGATAAGGCGGTCTACATGACCAAAACATATGAATTCGGGAGTCGGTTATGCAAGGGGAAGGTATTAGCACCCCTTACATCCATCGTACTCGATGGGACCCGTTTAGTTCTAAGTGTTTGTGTGTTAAATTGCTAATTTAAGTTATGATTGAGAAATAAAAGAAACGGGGTTTATTTATTATTTTTTTGAGTTTGGCACGGTTTCGGAACCGTGTGCCTACGTATTCCCTTGTGCAATGGGAAAGTCAAAACTCCGTAGTTCCTCTTGAAAAGGTTTTAAATTGGTTGTATTGATTTTATAAGAAAAATCGTGCATTAAACATTTCAAATGCTTGAACTTGGACTTGTTTTGTTTGTTTGAAAAGCTTAAGTCTTTGTTCGTGTTTGAAATGGCTATTGCACACTCTTTGTAAGAAAAGAGTTTAATGATCGCATATGAGCGATAAAAGAGTTTGAGTGAGTTGAGTTATTTTTATGTGGGAGACGAGTATTGGACCATAAGCATTCAACAGCTAATACCCCAAATACTCGGATGAGTGGACAGAAACATCCTAATCATCTTTTTCGACCCAAAAAGTTTGTTGAGAAAAGGTGAGGTGAAACAAGGTTCACGTTGATTAGATTCATTTAAGAAGAAACCAAACATACAGTCGAGGATCGATACAAGACTGACTACCATATGTTTGGGAGGAGAGAGAGAAGTAGAATATTTATTTATGAAAATGTTTTGAAAAGAAACTCGACGTTGGATCGAGGTTTAGAAAATTAATTATGAAAGTGTTTTTTAGGAGGTTTTGAAAAGTGAAGGATATTCACAAGAAGTTTTGAAAAAAAAAAATTTAAGCTTGAAAATTAGAAAGAAAACATCTTTTGAAAAGTATTAAGAATACTTAAAATGTCTCATTTTTGACTTAATAAAAATATAATCAAAAAGAAAATATTTTTTGGATTTTTTTGACATAATCATAAAATAGGTATATTAAATGACAAGTGTGCAAAAAATAATCTCAAAATGAGAAATTTTGATTAGTTTTTGAATGATTGCTACAGCTTCAGTGATGTTTATGGAAGGTATTAGTATGCTTACCTTGGTTTGAAATGGTCTGGATTGTTCTGACCAAGTCCAATTTCAGTTACTTGAAGTGAGAATCGATTTTCATGATTCTATGTTTACAGTGATGGAATGATGATTTGGATTACTTCTATATGATGTATAGAAGGTGTTTGAAGTGAAAAATTATAACAAGCACAAGTGAATTAAGAGTTTGGAAGTTATGGCTTAAATTTGCATTTTATGAGTTTTGGAAATGATTTATGGAGCAAACTAATTTTGGCTTGTTTTTTTGAGGGTTTGAAGTTCCAAAAAAAAATAATTCTAAATGATATTTAGAACATGTTAGAATGACACCATTGGTTGGAACTTGCAAGAATTGCAATTTGGGATTCTAACCTCTTTGAAAAAACTTAGAAAACTTGCAAAATAAGAAAGAAATGAGAAAACAAGTTTGGAATTGTTTTGGTGTGTTTTTGAATGAAGTAGGAACCTCTATTTATAGGCAAAGGATTCTTGAAATGGCAAGGCAAGATAAACTTAGAGCTTGCAACTTGGAAACTTAAGGCTTAAGAAAGGAATATTCCTTCATTAAATGCAAATGGAATCTTTTTAATCATTACTAAAAAAACTCAAGTGTTTTTATCCTTTCCTAGAAATTTCCATCATGTTTTTTCTTCTAAAATCCTATCTTGTTTAGTGACAAGGCTTCTAGAAGGGAGAAAGTTTACAAAATAACTTGTAACTTTGATGCATGATTTTGGAAATCCATGGTTTTGGAGCTCTATGTTTCAAAATCAAAACCCTAGCTAGACAAAGTATTTTTGCAAGTTATATGACTTTTTAGAAAGCTTGTAACAAGACCTACAACTTTCATGTTTTGAGTTTTTCTTGAATCAAAATGGATCTAGGTGAAAAATGGCCATGAAAGTGAGGAAAAACCATGTTTTTAACACTTGAAAAATTTCTAGTGTTAGAAAAAATTCAAATCTTGACTTTTGTTGACTTTTCATATTTCTTGATTTTTATGATCATGATGGATTATTTGAAATGTTTTTATGATTGAAAAATTTGGTTTTGAAAAGTTGACCAAAAGTCAAAGTTTGACTTTTGAGCGGATGAATTTTCATCGATGGTTCGTAATTTGTCGATGAAGAAACATGGATTTTGCAATGTTTTGAATCAAGAAATTAGGTCAAGATGTTGCATTGAAGATGTTAAGACCAATCTTCAAGCAAATAGGTCATCCATTGAGCAGAAAGTCAATGATTCACTATCTTCGATCAAAACCCTAATTGGTCGATTCAAGGTAGATCATGAGAAAAAGTTGGGAATTTTGAAGATCAAATGTCGATGATTGATTAAGATAGATCATTTTAGGTAAGTGGAGACTCAAACCCTAATTGATTATTTCTTGAACAAATGATTTCTTTTTGATAAAATCCCAATTTTGACTTTAGGAGTACACGCACGATCTGTCCTGTTCTGAAACTGTTAGTGATGCAATGATCTTATGAGAAATACAAGGGAATAAAGTATTGATTTTGTGCACTTTCAAAAGAGTGTATTCCTTGAAGAAGGGATGTCTCATGATCACTCCTTATAAACACAAACTCACAAGTTGTTTCCGGAAGTTAAAACACTGAGCTTAGGAGGGTAAATTTTGGGGTGCGACACATACCATTAGTTGGTAGGTAACTCTATCAGTTGGATGTGAAGGGACAATCGTAGGGTCATAGTATGGTCATAGAAGGCAACATTGTAAGGATACCTTAGAAATTCTAAGGGACGATCATTACTTATTCGTAGGCAACAACCGAGGGACGAGATCATATATTCGTAGGAAACATCGAGGGTCATCGAGAGACTATGATCTTTGTGATGATTTTATTCGTAGGCAACTTTGCTAATGGTACCCCTACGTTCGAGGGACATAACCATTGTTTCCGAAGGCAATAGAGAGGATACTTGAAGGGGGTGCATGTGTGAAGAGTGTGTTTGATTCAGATATTTTATCTTTGATTAGAGTGATCTAAGTTTGATTTTATGTCTTATCATGCAATCCTATTAGCATACATCTAGGCAATGTATATACAGTTTATCAGAGAGTGCATAAAGTAAAGGTGCGGAAAGTAAATGTCCTACGCTATTACATGGCTTTGGGGCAGTTACACAATATGAGGTGCGGAAAGTAAAGGCAGAAAGTTTAAATCTACGCTATTACAAAAATAACCTTGCAACCTATACATCAATTTCTAGAATTTAAATGCGAAATAAAGGAAATAAATTGAAAGAAAAATGTATAAGGATGTTAGTAAAAGATTTGAAGTTAGTAAACCTAATTACTATTGAAAGAAAATATTTTTGGAGTTTTTGTGATTAATTTTATTGAAAGGAAAACCCTAATTCTAATTAATTAGTATTTAATTAGAAAAATAAATTAAAATGCAAAGAAAAATTAAATGTTTTTGTGTCAAAAATTAAATAAAGGTTTTTGAAACCTAAATCTAAGATTAATTTTTTTTTGGGTTTTTAGGATAGTAAAAATAATTTGTGAAAATAAATTAAAATAAGTTAGAAAATTAAAAGGAAAATAGAAAATATGAAGGAAATTAGTGTTAAAAAAATAGGGAATGGTCCCTCCAAGGCTTGAACTCGTGACCTTGAGGTCACAGGTTTAAAAGGTTGTCACTACGCCGCTTGCCTGTGTTGTTATTATCCTGCCTCCATTTGTATGAATGTGTAAACCTATAAAAATCAAAAAATTGTGAAAAGTTGCAAAAGGCAGGGATCGAACCCACGCCTTGAGAGACAAAGAGGACTAGTGTGCGCATGGTTAACCCCTGGGGTAGTGATACATCCATTAATTATGTTACATTCATAAATATATATTGGATATTATTTTCTGAAAATAAAGCAAACCAAAGCCAAGCGCTTTGGGACCCAAATTATTTGAATCGGCTAATTAGAACACGCCACACCTGCCTCCCCGAGTCAAAGGAAAGTCAGAGGTTCCGAAGAAGAATTCTGGTCACCTTCTACAATCAATTCAAACATCAAACCTGCGAAATTTTATCAAAACAAAAATAAAAACAACCTAGATCCACTAATTAAGATGCTGCGAATCTAATGGTACAATTAGTTTGTCCTGGATTAGCCTGTAGCTAGGGTTTCGATGAAACAAAAGCTTCGTGCCCTAATAATGGTGAAATGTGATTCTGGCCTCAAATCTTGCAAACAATTGTTCTAAACAATCACAAACATCAGTATGAACATGATTATGTAAATCGAAACAGTTTAAATAGCATGAATTGAAAGTTTGGGTTTCATGAGTTTTATCAAACCGGTGCAACTTGGTTGGCACGTTCTAGGCACGATTTGGCTTGTGTAAAACCTGGGATCGATTGCTGGAAAGCTCAGGAGGATGAATCAACGGTTGTTTTGGCTTGAGGATTGCTTGAGAGCTTTGGCTAGGGTTTTTAGGGCATGCAATCCGTGTCCTTAGCTTGTGGTCTTGATCTTGTATTTATAATGAGTGAATTAGGTCAAGAATTGAATGAAAAATATATTGCATTCATTGGAAAATATTTGATTGAAAAATCAAATGTAATGTTTCCAAAATTGCTCAATATCATGTCATTATTTTCTTGCACGAATTTTCAAGCTAGCATGGGCTTCCTTGGTCCTCAAGATACTTAAAACATAAGCCCAACACACCTTGCTTGTAATTTTTGTATTTTATTTAATTTAAATTGAATTTTAATGTTTAAATTTAAAAATAAATCAAATAAATGGAAAAGAGGCGTGTAATTAGACTTAGGAGTCATGGATAATATTAGGATCAAGTTTGGATCACAAAAACTCAGGCCCATTTAGAAAAAATTTGATTTTGCTAAGTATTTCTCTTCATGCACTTCTTTAAATTTCCCAAACTTGTACAAATTGTATCTTGCTCAATTTTCAACATTTTGAAGTGTTCTTGGACTTTTTAGAAAGATCAAGATGTCCTCTAAACACTCTTTTTGGTTTCATCTTCATTGAAGCTTCCATGCTCATGTACACTTCTTTTGAAAAAGATGACTTTTTGTTGACTTTTAGAAGGACCTATAATGTCTTGATCCATAACTCTCAAATGAAGCATTTTTGGCCAAAGCTTGTGAGACACAAAGTTATAGAAAATTGAATTATCTTCAAAATGAGCTTTGGTGGAAAAATTTCTGATAAAGTATGTGAAAGTTATGCTTGGTCAAAGTTCTGTTGACTCTTTGTCCAAAAACCCTAATTTAGAAACTTTGACTTTTGATCAAATCTTGAGTTTTCTTGATGAATCATTGTCAACCCTTGATCAAATGATGAATATGACTTCAAAATATTGATGTTGCCAAAAAATGATGAAGTTTGACTGTATGTTGACCACAATTGACTTTTTGTCTAATATAGTTGATTTTCAATCATCTGAGGAATTGACTGAGCAAACTTGAGTTGTGAGGCTTGAAACTTGACATGGTGATACCTTGAGACATATGAGGATTTATGATGATCACTTGAGGAAATAGAAACCATTTTTGACTTGAGAGAAACAAAACCCTTGTTGTAAGTTTATTGCTTAGGAGAGGGTTCATCTGGTCAACCCTTGAGAAATTCTTGAGTATGGAGATGTGGATTGTCTTGAAAAATAAGAGGGAAAATTTTGGGGTATAACACTTTCCCTTGTTCAATGTTCTTGTACCTTAATGGTTAGATTGGTATGCTTGCCTTTCATAACCTGAAGGTAGAAGATGATTGAACACTCGAGTACACCTGAAAATTTTCACTCGCTGGTGTATGGAATGAGATCGTCAGTTGATGATGTACTGGAATGGGCTTATAGATGCCATTTGGTGAGGCTAATATTAGGGAGTGAGTCGTACATTATACTTCATGCTTGTCTTTGAATGAAGTTACTGGTATACATTGATTTTTAACTAGATATGCAGCATTCTGCAGGTGGAGAGATGACTGTCATACCCCAAAATTTGCCCTCCTACTTCTCAAGATAATTCACAACTCCATACTCAAAGATTTCACAAGGGTTGACCAGACAAACCCTCTCCTAAGCAATCAATCCAAACTAGGGTTTTGCTCCTCTCAAGCCAAAATGGATTTCCAATGCTTCAAATGGTCATCATACCTCATCATATGCTTCAAGGGATCACCATGTCAAGTCTTAAGCCTTACAAGTCAAAGTTGCTCATCCAATTGCTCAGATGGTTGAAAATCAACTATATTGGACAAAAAGTCTATCGTGGTCAACATACAGTCAAACTTCATAATTTTTTGTCAACATCAATATTTTGAAGTAATATTCATCATTTGATCAAGGGTTGATCACGATTCATCAAGAAAAGTCAAGATTTGGTCAAAAGTCAAAGTTTCTAAATTAGGGTTTTTTAGATAAAAAGTCAACAGAACTTTGACTAAGCATAACTTTCACATACTTTATCAGAAATTTTTCCACCAAGGATCATTTTGAAGGGAATTCAATTCTCTACAACTTCATGTCTCACAAACTTTGGCTAGAAATGCTTCATGTGGAAGTTCTGAATCAAAACATTACAGGTCTTTTTAAAAAGTCAACAAAAAGTCATCTTTTTTTAAAGAAGTATTCATGAGCATGGAAACTTTAATGAAGATGAAACCAAAAGGGTTCTTTAGAAGACATCTTGAGATTTCTAAAAAGTCCAAGAACACCCAAAAATGTTGAAAATTGAGCAAGATACAAATTGTACAAGTTGAGCATTTTTGAGGAGGTGCATGAAGAGAAATACTTGAAAAAATCAATTTGTTTTCTAAATGGACCTAACTTTTCTTGGTTTAAACTTGTTTCTTATTTGAATTAGAACCTCCAAGCCCAAGGCCACGTTTTTTATCTTTTATTTTTATTTATTTTGGATTTTTATTCATTTAAAACCAATTTAATTAAAATAAAAGATATAAAATTAAAACATTAAGTGCAAGATTGATTTTCTCTCATTCTTGAGGTCCAAGAAAGCCAATTGATCTGATTATTTCGAAATAATGAAGATTGTCAAGAGATTTGATTGAAATTAGCTCAAAAAGGCAATATTTGGTTTTATTCCAAATAAAATATTTTCTCATTGATTGGCATGTGATTCTTTCATAATTCTTAACCTAATTTCCTCCTCTATATATACATGACACATCCACAAGTCTCAAGGACGAAACCCTAGCCTCAAACAGCAACCCTAAAGTTCCAAAATTTTCATACAAACTTGAAAATTCGTGTTCCAATTTCCAGCCACATTCAAGCAGTTCTAAGCATTGATTCTTGTTCCTGAGGTATAGTAGGTTAATAATGGATCATTATCCATGGCCAAATGTCCCTGAACTGTACCATGCATGAACTCCGATTGCATCATGTTTTTGATTTTCGTATTTTGCAATTTTATCGTGTTTTAATTTAAACTAACCATACTAATGTGTTCCTGAGGTACAATAGAGCAGGATATAGTCATCATTTGCAAGTTTGGTGGCTAAATCACAAAAATCTATTGTTAGGGCATAAACTAGAGAAGCTTCATATCCATAGTTTTAGGCCGCTTCAGAACAAACAGACACCACCACTGAACTCGCAAGGTTCGATTTAGGGGGGTAAGCTTAACCTTGAACTTTGATTCTTTCTATTTTGCAGTTTTGAGTTTTGAGTTGGCCGGAGAAGGTGATCGGAGGATTGACTCTGGTGAGGCTTGGCCAGTTGACTAAAAACCCTAGGCGTGGCATTCTGCAATAGGTCCGTTTAAATCTTCTGGTCCCACCTGGCACGTTTGGTTTGGAAACTTGGTTTTCAAAACTTAATTTCATATACATATTTATGGTTGTATCCAAATGAATGGATGTATCACCACCCCAGTGGTAACACATGCACGCACTATGTCCCTTTCTCTCTCAGGTCGTGGGTTCGAATCCCACCTTTTGCTATTTTTCACAATTTCTGATTTTTGCAGCATACCACATAAAAACAATTGACAGCGCGTTCTAACACCACATGCAGTGTGGTCCAGTGGTAACATTTTAAACCCATGACCTACATGTCACGAGTTCAAACCTCAGCAGGACCAGTTCTATGTTTTATTACTTGTCTTCACTAACCTTTTCCTTTATTTCTTTTTTACTTTCTATTTTGCTTAATTTTCTTTCAAAATTAATTCAAACATTTTCAAAAATCACAAAAATAATTTAGTTTTAGATTTAGGTTAATTAAACATTTAATTAATTTTTGACATAAAAATAATTTATTTTTCTCATGATTTAAATTATTTTTTATAATTAATTAATAATTAACTAAGATTTAGGTTTTTATTAGCTAAATCAATTTCAAAAAATATCAAAAAATATTTTTCTTTCATAATTAGGGTTTAGACACTCTCTTTTATCCTTAGACATTTTCTTTCATTTATTTACATCTATTTCGCATTTAAATTCTAGAAATCGATGTATAGGTCGCAAGGATATTTTTGTAATAGCGTAGGATTTTATTTTCCCCCTTTATTTCTGCACCTCTATTATGTAACTGCCCCAAAGCCATGTAATAGCGTAGGATCTTTAGTTTCCGCACTTTACATTTCCGCAATTTACTTTCTGCACATATGAACTACTAGTAATTAGGCGTGTATGGCAAGATTAACTTAATCAATCTAGATCACTAACAATCAAGATAAATATCTAAATACAACACACTTTTTTCACACATGCACCCATCTTAGGGTATCCTCTCTCGTTGCCTTTCAAATAATGGTCATGTCCCTCGAACGTAGGGATATCTTAGCTAAGACGCTTACAAACATATCATCATAGTCCCTTCGATACAAAGATCATAGTCCCTCGATGACTCTCGATGTTGCCTACGAATATATGATCTCGTCCCTCGATTATTGCCTACAAAAAGTGACGATCGTCCCTACGAATGCCCTAAGGTATCCCTACAATTTGCCTTCAATGACTATCTGATGTCCCTTCGAATGTCCCTTTACATCCAACGAATAAGATTACCCACCAACTAATGGTATGGATAGCTTTATTCAAAAGGAAAGCAAAATAACACGGAAACGACCGTTCTGAGTATGTAAATAAGTCTCTTTTGCTTGCTCAATCAAAATACTTTCTACATGTAATACGGTAAACTGACTTTGAGATTTTTGTATCGTAAATGTTGCGGATAGCAAGAGTCGCCACCGACTTTTCTTTTATCCAATTAAGGGAAGGTAAAAAGTACAGAAAAAGACCTTCGTTAGATTCTGAGTAAGGGAGAAGGTTATGAAAAGGGAAGGTATTAGCACCCCTTTCTATCCGTAGTTATCTACGTGCTCTTAGTTGCTCTTAGATCATCTTTAAAAATTTGCTTTCTGTATGTTTGACAAAAATGTTTTGAAAAGGCATTTCGCTTTGACTTTGTAATGATTCATGTAGGAAAGTATACAAAGTGTTCGGAAATGTTTCATTTTGAAAAGAGTTTGAATTTTGACAAAAGTGTGTGGTGTGAAAAGCATTTTGATAGAGCAAGCAACTAAAAGTCTTTATTACCTACTCAGAATGGTCGTTTTCGTATTTTTACGTTCCTTTAGAATAGTGCTATCCATACCATTAGTTGATAGGTAACCCCATTCGTTGGATGTAAAGGGACATTCGAAGGGACATCGGATGGTCATAGAAGGCAACTTGTAGGAAGTATCCTAGCACATTCGAAGGGACGATCATCACTTTTCGTAGGCAACAATCGAGGGTCAAGATCATGTATTCGTAGGCGACATCGTGGGTCTATGATCTTTGTGTCGAAGGGACTATGATGACTTGTTTTGAAAGCAACGGTGCTAGAATACCTCTACGTTCGAGGGACTTGACCATTTGTATTCGTAAAGGCAACAAGAGAGAATTACCCTAAGGGGTGCATGTGTGAAAAGAGTGTGTTGAATTCAGATATGTTATCTTGAAATTATGAGTGATCTATGTTCAATTTTATCTTGCCATACACGCCTAGTTACTAGCAGTTCATAGGGTGCAGAAAATAAATTGCGGAAAGATAAAGTCCTACGCTATTACATGGCTTTGGGGCAGTTACATAATAGGAGTGCGGAAAGTAAAAGTCCTAATTAAACTATTACATCCCATAGGCAGTTACATAATTGAAAAGAAAAGCGAGAAAAATTGTCCAAAACATTACAACCTGTGAACAGATACATAATCGGGAAATAAGAAAAATTTGCATAAGAGAAAAATGTTAGTAAAAACAAATATTTTTGAATGAGGAAAAAGTTTTTTAATTAGTAATAACATTAAGATTATAAGAAAATTTTTTGGTAATTTTCTGAATCGATTTGATAATTTAAATGCAATTAAAAGTCAAATTAATGATTAATTAACAATTAAATAAAATATGCATGCAAAAATATTAATTTTAATATTAAAAATTAAATAAACATTTTCTGATAATAATGCAAAAAAGAACAATATTTTTGGTGATTTTTAAATGCATGAGAAAAATATTTGAAGATAAATTAAAATGCATGAAAATATTAAAGAAAAAAGAAAATAGAAAAAATTTGAGTTAGTTTGTAAAGAGTAAAAATATTTGGTCTTGCCAGGAATTGAACCGGTGCCCCTTGCTTCACACACGCGCTGCCATGACCAACTGAGCTAGAGCGTCCACGTGTTTAAGAATTGAAACGAATGCGTTTTAAGCGAAAACGCTTCCTGGGAATTCAAATCACGCGCGAAGAACACCTTCTTTTTCGTTTGAATTTTTAAACACTTAGTGTCGGCTTCGTTCGACGCTAAGGCCCCTGCAAAAATCAAAAATCACATAAACGTAATATAAATGCAATTCAAAGCCATGCTTCGATTGGAAACATCGTTCTGAGCACGATGGTGGTATCGGTTTCGGCCAATTTAACCGATTTAAGGAAACCCTAAAACGCAATAGGTAACCCTAACAATGGTGAATCACGTTTCAGGCCACGAAAATGCAATTGAATTATCTAGAAAGTTTGCGAACCTTGTTCTAAACACAAAACAAACGTCAAAACATGTTAAAGATGCATGAATAACAGAAATCGATTTTGAAAAAAGTTTGAACAAACCAAAACTGGATTTCGTGATTCTAGATGCTTTTGAGAGTTCTAAAGGTCTGGAATGCTTCAGAAGGCTTCAAGGAACGTGTTTGGATGCTTGGAATTGGCTGAATCGAAGCAAAACTATGGCTGCAAGTTGCTTGAGAGGCACTGATTTTTTGACTTAGGTTAGGGTTCCTCCAAGCAATTTTTCTGTTCTCTTTCATGTTGTATGCATTGTACATTTATAGTGGATGGATTTTGGGCTGAATTCAAGAGCAAATAATGATCAATCAATGTAAAAAATATTTGATTTTGTATGAAATCAAATCTTTTCTTTTTGATCCAATTTTCATTAATTTCTTGCCAAGTAAATTTAAATTTCAAGAATGAGAAAAAAAATCAATTTTGCATTTAATTTTGATTTTATACCTTATTTTTTAATTTAATTTGCTTTTAAATGAATAAAATCCAAATTAAATAGAAAAATAAAGATAAAATTCGTGGCATTGGGCTTGGAGGTTCCAAATTGTCTAAGGAACAAGTTCGAATGAAGAAAAACTAGGCCCATTTGCAAAATTTTGGATTTTGACAAGTATTTCTCTTTGTGCACCTCTTCAAAAATGCCCAACTTGTGCAAGGTGTATCTTGCTCAATTTTCAACATTTTCGAGTGTTCTTGGACTTTTTAGAAAGCTATAGATGTCCTCTAAACAACCTATTTGGTTTCATCTCAATTGGAGATACCATGCTCAATAAAACTTCATTACAAAAAGTTGACTTTTTGTTGACTTTGAAAAGGACCTGTAATGTTTTGATCCATATCTTCAAAATGAAGCATTTTTTGAACATTCTTGTGAGACATGAAGTTGTAGAGAATTGAATTTCCTTCAAAATGAGAGGTGGTGGAAATTTTTTTGATAAAGTATGAAGAAGTTATGACCAGTCAAAGTTCAGTTGACTTTTCACTAGAAAACCCTAATTTGGAAAGTTTGACTTTTGAGCAAATCTTGGGTTTTATTGATGAATCATGATCAACCCTTGATCAAATGATGAATGTAACTTTAAAATGAGGATGTTGACCAAAAATCATGAAGTTTGACTGTATGTTGACCACAGTTGACTTTTTGTCCAATACAACTGATTTTTAACCATCTGAGCAGTTGTCTGAGGAAAGTTGATCTGTGAGGCTTGAATCTTGTCATGGAGATTCTTTGAAGCATATGAGGAGGCATGATGACCATTGGAGGTGTTGATAACCCATCTTGATCTGATAATTGCCAAACCCTAGTTTGGGTTGATTGCCTAGGAGAGGGTTTGTCTGGTCAACCCTTGAGGAATCCTTGAGTATGGATATGAGAAATGTCTTGAGAAGTAAGAGGGAAAATTTTGGGGTATGAAAGCTGCCCCTGTTCAATATTCTTGTACTGGAAGGGTTAGATTGGCATGCTTGCCGTTCGTGACCTGTAGGTAGAAGATGATTGAACACTCGAGTACACCTGAAAATTTGCACTCGCTGTTGGTTGATGATGCACGGGAATGGGCTTATAGATGCCATTTGGAGAAGCTAGAGACTTCACTGGGGAATGAGTCGTACGTTAGACTTGAGAACGTCGCCTGGATAGGAGAAACGTCGGAGATGGGCTTAATATGCCATCCGGAGCGGTTGATGTTGAGGAATGAGCCATATGCTAGGCTCTGTAGATATTCCTGGAGGTATAGGAGATGGGCTTAAGATGCCATCCGGAGAGAGTCATACGTTAGACTTTGCACTCGCCTTTGAATGAAGTTATTGGTTTGTATTGGTTTTTTTAACCAAATATGCAGCATTCTGAAAGTGGAGAGATATCGACAAATAGTCGGAGATGGGCTTAAGATGCCATCCAAGGCAACCGAGTCATACGCCAGACTCTGTAGTTGTTGTTGATAATAAGATAGAGTTAGAATAAATCTTTCGTCTTGATTACTCTGAGAGGATAATAGGCATAGTGCGGATTGCTTCCCTGTTGTGCTTCGGGTGTTGATCCAATGCTTGTTGTTGGAGGACAACTCAAGTAGTCGTTCGGATAAGGTTTCCCGTCTTGTTTCGGGTATTAATCCTGGACTTGTGGCCATGATTGTTCAGATTAATCTTTGAAATTTCGTTTAGAAGTGATTCCCACCTGTTTGGGGAAAAGCAGAAAGAGAAGTTTTGACAGGATATAGTTAGATTAATGCAAATCGTGATGCATGTAATGCGTATGGGCGTTTATATGAGATGCTATGATTTTTTTATGCATAATGTACGAATGTATATGTAGGTATTTCAAAACATATCCATCTTGAGGAAGATGTGGATGTTCTGCTTGGGGATTCGTGGCTTCTGCTTGAGGATGAAACCGTGGAAACCCTGACTTGGAATAAGAATATGTGACTTTGATTCCTCCGATGCACTATCTGACCAAGTTTCGGGTCTGGACACCGCTGTTCGGGGAATAAAGATGGAAGATGCTCCGCTGGGGATCTCATACGTAGACCCTATCGGGAATGGAGGAAATGATCTGCTGGGGATCTTGTATGTAGACCCTACTGGGGAGAGAGGTAGTGAAGAGGCAACCTGCTGGGGACCTTGAGTGTCGACCCTGCTGGGGATAGTGGAAGCCAGGGAAAACTCCATCCGGGATCTTGTGCGTAGATCCGGTTGAGGAGTAAGAAAATGTGGTTTTCCTCCGATGCACTATCTGACCAAGTTTCGAGTCGAGGTTGCTGTTGTCGGGGGAATGAGAGATATTCTGCTGGGGATGAATACCTCTACTAGAGGTGAAACGTTATTGCTTGAAAACTAGCGGCAGAAGATATGTACTTCACTGGGGAAGGTTTGTAGTGAGCAATGGCTCTGTGGGGATTTGTACTTTGTGGGGAAACATATTGGTGACCTTCGTCGTCATCTCAATTCCTAGAGCTTGTGGTAAGTACTTTTGTATGTCTGCTTTTCGTATGTTTGTAAACATATTTTTATTGTCAAATGCATATAATCATTCAAAGCAAACGTTGGACTTTGTGCAAACAACAACAAAAATGAATACTTGTGAAAAGAAAGAACTTGTATTAATTTGAAAAGGTGGCGTATGGCCAAGCAGTTCGTATACAAAGAAAGTAAAAAGTTATGCGGAAACAATCTCGTCGAGTTTCAACTATGCTAGTACTCATATATTTTGACTATCTCATCTCCTTGCTGTCAATTGAAAGTAAGTGAATTGATTTTCGCCATTTGAATCTTTGAATGCTGATAGTAGTAGTCTGTAGGTAGATGATCTGGATGAGACATAGTCGTACGCTTAAATCCCTAACTTTTGCCTAGACCGCCCTTTTGGGTTTTCAGTCTACCGGGATACCCTTTTTTGCCCAAGCCGCCTTTTCAGGTTTTCGACTTGCCCAGTGCACATATTTTGTGTATATCCTTAACTTTTGCCCGAACCTTTTGGTTCGCCAGGATGCCCTTATTTTTGCCTAGGTCAGTCGGCCTAGAGGGTCTCGTTTATGCGTAGTATTTTTTGACTATGTCTGCGTTCACAGGGTGTGGGAAGTCTTCGCCATCCATGGTGCTAAGTATCATAGCTCCGCCGGAAAATACTGTTTTGACTACAAATGGTCCCTTGTAGGTGGGAGTCCATTTTCCCCTGGGATGACCTTGTGGAAGGATGATACGCTTGACTACTAGATCACCGACTTGGTAGACTCGGTGCTTGACCTTGTTGTTGAACGCTCTGATCATTCGCTTCTGATAGATCTGTCCATGGCAGATGGATGCGAGTCGTTTCTCATCGATCAAGTTGATCTGATATGGCGAGTCTGGATCCAATCGTCTTCGCCTAACTCTGCGTCCTGGAGGACTCTGGTTGAGGGTATCTGAACCTCGATGGGTAGGACTGCTTCCATACCGTATACAAGAGAGAAAGGGGTTGCCCCTGTTGATGTTCGTACTGTAGTGCGATAACCATGAAGAGCAAATGGTAACATCTCATGCCAATCCTTGTAGGTCATTGTCATTTTCTGTATAATCTTCTTAATGTTCTTATTGGCGGCTTCCACTGCGCCATTCATCTTAGGCCGATATGGAGAAGAGTTGTGATGCGTGATCTTGAACTGCGTGCAGAGTTCGGTGATCATTTTGTTGTTGAGATTAGAACCGTTATCTGTGATAATTCTTTCGGGAGTGCCATAGCGACAAATAAGATTATGCTTGATGAATCGAGCCACAACATTCTTGGTAACAGATGAGAACGAGGCTGCTTCTACCCACTTGGTGAAATAGTCAATTGCCACAAGGATGAAACGGTGTCCGTTGGAAGCGGTGGGCTTGATTTCTCCAATCATGTCAATGCCCCACATTGCAAAAGTCCACGGAGCGGTAAGAACATTCAGCGGTACTGGAGGTACGTGCACTTTGTCTGCATATATCTGGCATTTGTGACAAGATCGAGCATAGCGGTGACAATCATCTTCCATGGTGGACCAATAGTAACCCGTTCTCAAAATCTTTTTAGCCATGGTATGTCCACTGGAGTGGGTACCGAATGCGCCTTCGTGTAATTCTTCCATGATACGTCTCGCAGTTTTCTGATCTACATAGCGAAGTAAGCACAAGTCATGATTGCGCTTGTATAAGATGTCGTTGCTAAGGAAGAATTTGGATGCAAATCTTCTCAAGAATTTCTTATCGTTGACAGATGCCCCTGCGGGATATTCCTGAGTCTCAAGATACTTCTTCACATCGTAGAACCAAGGTTTCTCTTTTGTATCAAGTTCACAACAGTACGCTGGTTCGTCAAACTTTTCAATGATGATATGGGGAGCCTCGTTCTCCCATCTGACCTTGAACATAGACGACATAGTAGCCAATGCGTCTGCCAATTGATTCTCTTCTCGTGGAATGTGATCAAAAGTGGTCTCTTCAAAGTAGGGAATCAGACTTAGAACATGCTCTCGATATGGAATGAGATTCGGATGCTTCGTATCCCACTCGCCCTTAATCTGACTGATCACTAAAGCTGAGTCTCCATATACTCGCAAGAACTTGATTCTTAAGTCAATAGCAGCTTTAATACCCATGATGCACGCTTCATACTCGGCCATGTTGTTCGTACAACTGAAACAAAGTCTGGCGGTGAAAGGCGTGTGCCCGCCTGTAGGAGATGTAATGATGACGCCAATGCCATTGCCAAGTGCATTTGAGGCTCCATCAAAGACCATGGTACATCGGGATCCCTGTTCAGGTCCTTCGTCCGGTCCTGGTTCTTCATAATCGGTAACTAGCAAAACATCTTCGTCTGGAAACTCGAACTGCATAGACTGATAGTCATCTATGGCTTGATGAGCCAAATGATCGGCTACTACACTTCCTTTGATCGCTTTCTGAGAAGTATATTGGATGTCATATCCGGTTAAGATCATTTGCCATCTTGCTATTCTTCCGGAGAGAGCTGGTTTCTCAAATATGTATTTTATCGGATCCATCTTGGAGATCAACAAGGTAGTGTGAGTCAACATATACTGTCTTAGTCGGTGAGCAGCCCAAGCCAAAGCGCTGCAAGTTTTCTCGAGCTGTGAGTATCTTGTTTCACAGTTGGTAAACTTTTTGCTAAGGTAGTATATTGCATACTCTTTTCGACCAGACTCGTCATGTTGCCCCAACACACCCCCCCATTGAGTTCTCTAACACTGTCAAGTACATGATAAGAGGTCTTCCTTCGGCAGGCGGCATCAGGATAAGAGGATTCTGTAGGTACTCCTTGATTTTGTCAAAAGCGATATGGCAATCGTCGTTCCACTCCACTACTTGATCTTTCTTCAGTAACTTGAAAATTGGCTCACAAGTAGCAGTTAGGTGTGCAATGAATCTGGCAATGTTGTTCCATCGTCCCAAGAAACCTCTGACCTCCTTCTCGGTGCGGGGAGCTGGCATTTCTTGAATGGCTTTAACCTTGGCGGGGTCAACTTCGATACCTTTGCCACTGACAACAAACCCTAAGAGTTTACTGGATCTGACTCCAAAGGTGCACTTGTTAGGATTAAGTCTTTGTCTGTACTTCTTCAGTCTATCAAACAGTTTTTACAAATGATCGAGATGCTCTTCTTCAGTCTGTGATCGAGCTATCATTTCATCGACGTAGACCCCTATCTCGTGATGGATCATGTCATGAAATAATGACACCATAGCACGCTGGTAAGTGGCGTCTGCGTTCTTCAGTCCGAACAGCATAACTTTGTAGCAGAAAGTGCCCCACTGTGTAACAAAAGTAGTCTTCTCCATGTCTTTAGGAGCCATTTTGATCTGATTGTAACTGGAGAAACCATCCATGAAGGAGAAAACCTTATGTTGAACGGTGTTGTCAACCAGGACGTCAATATGAGGGAGTGGAAAATCGTCTTTCGGATTCGCTTTGTTCAGATCTCTGTAATCCACACACATCCGTACTTTGCCATCCTTCTTGGGTACGGGTACCACGTTTGCAACCCACTATGGATAAGAAGTAATAGTTAGAAAACTGGCATTAAACTGTTTCATAACTTCGGCTTTGATTTTCTCAGACATCTCAGGACGCATGCGACGAACCTTCTGTTTTACTGGGAGGAAACCTTCTTTTGTTGGCAACCGGTGTACCACAATATCAATATCTAGACCTGGCATGTCTTCGTATGACCAAGCAAAAACCTCTATATAGTCTCGTAGCATCTGGACCAATCTTTCTTTGACACTGCTCTTAAGACCCACTCCTATCTTGATCTCTTTTCTGTCTTCATCAATACCTAGATTCACAACCTCAACTGGCTCTTCGTGTGGCTGTATAACTCGTTCTTCTTGCTGTAGCAGTCTGACAAGTTCTCCTGGCACTTCACAATCTTCTTCCTCACCTTCATCTTCGACTTGGTAGATCGGATTATCGAAATCATATTTAGCAATAGCATAGCTGTTATCAACGAGATTCGGAGTGATTCTGCAGTGTATCACGTGGGTGTGTGTAAGAAACACATAGCTTTTTGAAGGGGTGATAAAGTAAAAGAAAGAATTAAACGCAAAAGTCCAACGATTTTATTGAATGAAAATATGCAGATGACATATAATAACCCTCACAAACGAGCCATGATGCCCTGGGCAAGGCACTAGGCTTTAAAGTTTATTGTTCGAAGCATAAAAAACGAAAAGCAAAACAAAAACAAAAGCAATTACTCCTGTCTAAAGGAGATTGGTATGACGTCTTCAGTCTTCCAATTGTTGATTCCATTGTTGGGAGTTGGGAAGATCCATTTGCTGATGTCGAAGTCGTTGTCGTCGTCTTCTATAGCATGGACTCCATTCTAGTTGATGCGGAAAGGAAGTTGGCCGGCACGTTCGCGGCGTATCATCTTTTGACCTTTGATGGTGAAGCCTAAACCGGTCTTGTTAGATTTGAAAGGAAGATCGGGGAGTTGACCCCAAATAGCACTACCTCCTTCTTCAACTGCAGCTTGAGCATCCTTCAGCGAGACCATCCTAGGCGGAGCCGGTGTAACTTCAGGAGTGACAGGAGAGTCAACAGGCATGACTCTAGGGATTGTTTCAAAAGCTTGACAGGGAGTCTCAAAGAATTCACCTTCCATCTCAAGGTATCGGAATGACTGCAGATGACTGACCATGTATTCCTCTTCACCACATACGGTAACAACCTTCCCCTTCACTGGGTACTTCAGCTTCTGATCCAAGGTAGAGGTAACAGCGCCTGCCCCATGTATCCAAGGGCGTCCAAGTAGGAAAGAGTAAGTTGGATGGATGTCCATGACAAAGAAAGTAGAGTCGAAAGCCTGGGTACCGACTTTGACTGGCAGAATGAGCTCTCCAAGTACTGTTCTTTAAATCCATCAAAAGCTCTCACAATAATGTCACTGGGCTTCAGAACCAATCCTTCAACATCAAGTCGGTCAAAAGCACTCTTTGGTAGGATATTCAGAGCAGAACCGGTATCCACCAAAACATGCGACAGAGTAATGCCCTTGCATTCAACAGAGACGTGCAAGGCTTTGTTGTGTTTCCTTCCGGCAGGAGTCAAATCAACATCAGAGAAGCCTAGGCCGTTGTTGGCAGCCAGGCTAGTAATACAAACTTCAAATTGATCAGTAGTAGTGTCTTGCGGTATGTGAGCATTCTTCAGAAACTTCACTAAGGCTTTAGCATGAGCCTCAGAGCATAAGAGCAGAGCAAGCATGGAGATCTTGGACGGAGTCTATCCCAACTGTTCCACAACATTGTAGTCACTCTTCTTGATAATCTTCAGAATTTCCTCCATCTCTTGTTTGGAGGCATCTTCAGCAACTTCCTTTGGTACTTCTGTCTGAGCAGGATGAGTTACTGGCTCTTTCCCTCTGGCTTGGGGAATGGATTGAATAGCTGGAATGCGAGCTGCGAGCTGGAGTCGTAGTGTCTTTTGGAGGGGAGAAATCTGGAGAGAATACCCTTCCGGTTCTGGTCACCTTACTTGATCCGGTGATGTTGTCAATGTCAGGGGTAGAAGCTTCAACTGTAAGGTCTTCAATAGTCAGAGGGTCTTGTTTGACACCATGATAGTAAACATCAGCTCCATAATTCCAAGGGATAGCCTTGTCAGAGGAATACAGAACTGGTCTTGGAGAAGTAATAATGAGTGGTGCCACTCTAGGCACAGGATCAGCAGAGGAAATCCTTATTATGTTCACATCAGCATAGTCTTCTGGGAATTCGTCTCCCCATCCGGTCACTTTGACATCTTCAATAGGAATTTTGTAGCTTTCAGGAACAGTATACTTCAACATGTAGTCAAATCTTCCACTTGGCTTCCCCAAGGTATCCCACGCAGATGGTTCAACTTCGCTCACATCTTCGATATTCAGTTTAGACATGTCTTCACATAGACTCTCCACAGGTGGTTTCAGGAATAGCACTTCATGGCTATCCATCATGCACTAGACACATCTTCTCAACCAAGCACAACCATCAGGCACAGATGGGCACCAACGACAATTCTTTGGGCATCCTGGATTGACACCAGCTTGCAGCAAATTCTTCTTAACAGTCATTGGAGGAATGGTCAAGTCATCTATGCTGAAAACATAAGCAGCCTTGTCAATAGCATTGGTACTCTTGCCGTGGTCAGGCATAGGCGCATTGATCACATTCGGAGTCTCAACAGGAGGATCGAACTCAATCTGTTTAGCTTTAATTATGTCTTGAATCTTGTTCTTCAGAGCCCAACAATCATCAGTACTATGTCCCGGGCTGTTGGAGTGATAAGCACACTTAACATTAGGATTGTATCTCGGAGAGGAAGTGTTGATGTTCTGAGGAGGATCCCTCAAGGTAATCAGCTCTGCTTTCAACATGTGTTGCAATGCTTGCGACAATGGCATGTTTATCTTCGTACACTGTCTCCGTGGCGCGTTCTGGTTACGCGCGTTGTTTCGTTGAGGTTGTGCTGATGTAGGATTAGAGATCACAACTGCCCCCACAGATTGAGCACGGTCGGTCTTGGCTCGACTTTTATGACTATACACAGCATTGGCTTCTTTCTTACCACCAAAAGATCTCTTAGCAGCATTTGATGATGACTCTATCTGAATCTTTTCGCTCTTGATTCCAGCCTCAATGCGTTCTCCTGTCAGTATCAGCTCGGTGAATCCGGCTGAAGAGTTTCCAATCAAATGATTGAAGAATGGGCCTCTCAGTGTCCCCATAAACATATCAACCAACTCCCTATTGGACAAGGGTGGTTGAACTCTGCCTGCTAAATCTCTCTATTTCTGAGCATACTCTTTGAACTTCTCATCACGACCCATGGACATGCTTTGTAGTTGCATGCGAGTGGGTGCCAATTCAGCATTGTACTCATACTGCCTGTAGAAAGCACCGGCTAAGTCACTCCAAGTATGGATGCGGTCACTCTCTAGCTGATAATACCACTCCAACTGAGTTCCGGATAAACTCTCTTGAAAGTAATGCATCCACAACTTTCTGTCATCAGTGTGGGGGTTTATTTTCTAAACATAGGACTTCAAATGCAGCTTCGGACAAGAAATGCCATCATATTTGGCAAAAGTAGGAACTTTGAATTTGGGAGGAATCACCACACCAGGAACAAGACTCAGATCGTCAAAATTCAGCCCTGACATTTTCAGATTCTCCACAGCATTCAGACGATCTTCAAGTTGCTTTAACTTGTCATCTTCATCAGCGTAATGATCATTCTCATAGTGGTCTTCTTCTTTCTCAGGCTCACGCCGTTCCTCTTCATGACCCTTGAAACTTCCCTCAGTCTTGACACTCCCTTCTGAGAGTTCTATCCGGCTGACCACTATAGGACCACCTTTGTAACGTCTACCCATGTTAAGAACACCAACGACCCTCTTCTTTCTGTTGATGAGCTTCTTCAGATCTTCTTGGCCTTCGACCAAGCTGGTGAACATCTCTTGGAATTGAGCATTCTGAGCTTGGAGATCTTTGACAGATTGTTCAAGAGCCATCTCTGCTAAAATAAATAGCGAGAAAATGAGAAAACCAATCTTCAATGTACCTGTGATGCAATGCTATGCTATGCTATGCGATGTTTATGCAGATGCAATGCAATGTTTTCAAGGACCTTAGGAATTTAAATTTGTTAAACAAGCATGAACAAACTTTTATTAGCTATTTTTATTTTTCTCTTCTTTTTTCTTTTTGAGTACAAGAAATAGTTCGGAAAATAAAACAAAAGAAACAAAAATCCTAAAGCTCTAAGTCTCCCACGGGCGCTTCCTCTTGGTGCCGATGTAGGCGTTGATGTTCCGCTCCTCGTGAAGTAGCTTAGTCAACTCTAGTACCTTCTTCTCGCTTGCATAACACTGAGCTTCGAATGTATCCCTTTCTTCTTTGATATGAATCCAGGATCTCTTCAAGTCTTCGAAATCAGTAGGCATGTCGGGATGGAGGACAGTATAGTAGGGTACGTCACCTATAGCAACAGGTTCCATAATTACTGGTAGAACAGGCGTGAATGGCATATGAGGTTTTGAGCTCGAGCTCGCACCCATTTGAGGTAAGGTTCCCAAGGAATGGAGTTCTGGTGCCCCAAAGTCTTGGTATCAGTCTTCTTTACCATGCCCCAAGCGTGTATGAACCTTCGTCGGTAATTCTGGAGATCGTGGTTGTAGTCGAACACAATATCTTGGAGAAGCATATCATGTGGACCATCTCTTCAAGCAAAACCAAACTGACGTAGAGCTAGAGAAAGGTTGTAAGTAATACCTTCCCTTATACCAAGTAGTGGTACATTAGGGAATTCTCCACAACGCTCAATGAATGTGAAGTCCTTTTGAGAGAAAAGACTCCAACGGATATCTGAATGAGAGAGTGACATTAATCTTTGAGACCATCTCAACCTTTGTTCATTCTTCAAGACTGATGGAGGAAGGTGCGAAATAAACCACCTGGAAAGTAACGGTATGCAACACATGAGAGTTCCTTGTCTTTTGATAGTACGAGTGTGGAGAGAATGCAAGATGTCTCCAAGCAAGGTAGGCACAGGATTACGGGTAAGGAATATCTTGATGGCATTCACATCTATGAATTGATCCGAGTTAGGAAATAGAACCAAACCGTAGATTAGCAAAGCCAAGATGTCTTCGAATGCATGGAAACTCATAGCTTTGAGGAATTCTCGGGCTTTCTTTAACAGAAACTTAGCAAGTAAACCCTTAACTCCACTTCTTATTTCCCAATTGGCTTCAATGTCCGAGCGCTTTAGGTGTAATGCTGATGCGATGTCTTCATACCTAGGAACCTTTTCTAGACCGGTGAATGGCATCTGGTCAAGAATAGGTATCCCAAGTAGCTTAGAGAACTCTTCCAAGGTAGGAACCAACTGATAATCTAGAAATGTAAAGCAATGGTGTTTCGGATCAAAGAACTGGAATATGACATGCATCATATCTTCTTCAAAACTGGAAGTAACCAAATCAAGTAGATAACCATGTCTTTTGATGAACTGAGCATGATCGGGAATTTCTGAAACCAATTCTTTGAGTTGAGAAGGTACACCCATGAAGTTGATTCGGATAGTCTTTCTAGAAGCCATAATCCCTACAAAACAGAGCAAAGATAAATCCTTAGGTCCTTGAAATAGTTAGAGATGATATGCAATGCAAATGATGTCATGATGTCATGTTTAGCACACACAAACAAATCACACAATGAGCCTAGGTTTAAGGCTTGCATGAGGTATAGGTGATTACCCCACCAAAAGTTTGAGTTGGTTCATCCTGTCCTATAATAGTAACCGGGTTCTAGGAATCTCATATCATTGATCTTTCTCGTAGGTGTTTATTTCAATACGACTACCAAGTGGTCGACCGAAAATATCCCAAAAGTCTGATCTTAATGAGCGTAGCATCGAGTATCAACCAACCTCGGTCTACACCAAAGTCGGCCATCTCAGTACCTTCTAATGGCCAATATGGGTCAATTAAGGTTCTAAAAGTTGAGTTAGTGCTGATGACACCACGCAGAAGCCAAATGCTATCCTCAACTTGGGAATGAGGAGCATCAGGACATCCAAAGTTTCACACTAACGTAGCCATCATGTTGACCGTTTCGGTATACGCCTAACGGTCGCGACGATCTATTGCTACTTACCTAAAAGGAAACCTGGATCCGGGTGTAGGATCCCCCAACAAAATAATGCCCAAGCAACCCTTAAAGATAAAGCAAGCAAGTCAAACAAAAAGCAGTAAAGATGATCTAGAAATCCCTAAGGTATTCTCTCTTTAGGGTGTTTCCCCAGCGGAGTCACCAGTTCTGTAATACGGCGAACAGACTTTGAGATTTTTGTATCGCAAATGTTGCGGATAGCAAGAGTCGCCATCGACTTTTCTTTTATCCAATTAAGGGAAGGTAAAAAGTACAGAAAAATACCTTCGTTAGATTCTGAGTAAGGGAGAAGGTTATTGAAAAGGGAAGGTATTAGCACCGCTTTCCATCCGTAGTTATCTACGGGCTCTTAGTTGCTCTTAGATCATCTTTAAAAATTTGCTTTCTGTGTGTTTGACAAAAATGTTTTGAAAAGGCATTTCGCTTTGACTTTGTAATGATTCATGTAGGAATGTATACAAAGTGTTCGGAAATGTTTCGTTTTGAAAAGAGTTTGAATTTTGACAAAAGTGTGTGGTGTGAAAAGCATTTTGATAGAGCAAGCAACTAAAAGTCTTTATTACCTACTCAGAATGGTCGTTTTCGTATTTTTACGTTCCTTTAGAATAGCGCTATCCATACCATTAGTTGATAGGTAACCCCATTCGTTGGATGTAAAGGGACATTCGAAGGGACATCGGATGGTCATAGAAGGCAACTAGTAGGAAGTATCCTAGCATATTCGAAGGGACGATCATCACTTTTCGTAGGCAATAAGTGAGGGTCAAGATCATGTATTCATAGGCGACATCGTGGGTCTATGATCTTTGTGTCAAAGGGACTATGATGATTTGTTTTGAAGGCAACGGTGCTAGAATACCTCTACGTTCGAGGGACTTGACCATTTGTATTCGTAAAGGCAACAAGAGAGAATTACCCTAAGGGGTGCATGTGTGAAAAGAGTGTGTTGAATTCATATATGTTATCTTGAAATTATGAGTGATCTATGTTCAATTTTATCTTGCCATACACGCCTAGTAACTAGCAGTTCATAGGGTGCGGAAAATAAATTGCGGAAAGATAAAGTCCTATGTTATTACATGGCTTTGGGGCAGTTACATAATAGGAGTGCGGAAAGTAAAAGTCCTAATTAAACTATTACATCCCATAGGCAGTTACATAATTGAAAAGAAAAGCGAGAAAAATTGTCCAAAACATTACAACCTGTGAACAGATATATAATCGGGAAATAAGAGAAATTTGCATAAGAGAAAAATGTTAGTAAAAAAAAATATTTTTGAATGAGGAAAAAGGTTTTTAATTAGTAATGACATTAAGATGATAAGATAATTTTTTGGTAATTTTCTGAATCGATTTGATAATTTAAATGCAATTAAAAGTCAAATTAATGATTAATTAACAATTAAATAAAATATGCATGCAAAAATATTAATTTTAATATTAAAAATTAAATAAACATTTTCTGATAATAATGCAAAAAAGAAAAATATTTTTGGTGATTCTTAAATGCATGAGAAAAATATTTGAAGATAAATTAAAATGCATGAAAATATTAAAGAAAAAGAAAATAGAAAAAATTTGAGTTAGTTTGTAAAGAGTAAAAATATTTGGTCTTGCCAGGAATTGAACCGGTGCCCCTTGCTTCACACACGCGCTGCCATGACCAACTGAGCTAGAGCGTCCACGTGTTTAAGAATTGAAACGAATGCGTTTTAAGCGAAAACGCTTCCTGGGAATTCAAATCACGCGCGAAGAACACCTTCTTTTTCGTTTGAATTTTTAAACACTTAGTGTCGGCTTCGTTCGACGCTAAGGCCCCTGCAAAAATCAAAAATCACATAAACGTAATATAAATGCAATTCAAAGCCATGCTTCGATTGGAAACATCGTTCTGAGCACGATGGTGGTATCGGTTTCGGCCAATTTAACCGATTTAAGGAAACCCTAAAACGCAATAGGTAACCCTAACAATGGTGAATCACGTTTCAGGCCACGAAAATGCAATTGAATTATCTAGAAAGTTTGCGAACCTTGTTCTAAACACAAAACAAACGTCAAAACATGTTAAAGATGCATGAATAACAGAAATCGATTTTGAAAAAAGTTTGAACAAACCAAAACTGGATTTCGTGATTCTTGATGCTTTTGAGAGTTGTAAAGGTCTGGAATGCTTCAGAAGGCTTCAAGGAACATGTTTGGATGCTTGGAATTGGCTGAATTGAAGCAAAACTATGGCTGCAAGTTGCTTGAGAGGCACGGATTTTTTGACTTAGGTTAGGGTTCCTCCAAGCAATTTTTCTGTTCTCTTTCATGTTGTATGCATTGTACATTTATAGTGGATGGATTTTGGGCTGAATTCAAGAGCAAATAATGATCAATCAATGTAAAAAATATTTGATTTTGTATGAAATCAAATCATTTCTTTTTGATCCAATTTTCATTAATTTCTTGCCAAGTCAATGTAAATTTCGAAATTTTCCAGCTTTTATGAGTTACTTGGATCTCAAGAATGAGAGAAAAATCAATTTTGCATTTAATTTTGATTTTATAACTTATTTTTTAATTTAATTTGCTTTTAAATGAATAAAATCCAAATTAAATAGAAAAATAAAGATAAAATTCGTGGCATTGGGCTTGGAGGTTCCAAATTGTCTAAGGAACAAGTTCGAATGAAGAAAAACTAGGCCCATTTGCAAAATTTTGGATTTTGACAAGTATTTCTCTTTGTGCACCTCTTCAAAAATGCCCAACTTGTGTAAGGTGTATCTTGCTCAATTTTCAACATTTTTGAGTGTTGTTGGACTTTTTATAAAGCTCTAGATGTCCTCTAAACAACCTCTTTGGTTTCATCTCAATTGGAGTTACCATGCTCAATATAACTTCATTACAAAAAGTTGACTTTTTGTTAACTTTGAAAAGAACCTGTAATGTTTTGATCCATATCTTCAAAATGAAGCATTTTTTGAACATTCTTGTGAGACATGAAGTTCTAGAGAATTGAATTTCCTTCAAAATGAGAGGTGGTGGAAAAATTTCTGATAAAGTATGAAGAAGTTATGACCAGTCAAAGTTCAGTTGACTTTTCACTAGAAAACCCTAATTTGGAAAGTTTGACTTTTGAGCAAATCTTGGGTTTTATTGATGAATCATGATCAACCCTTGATCAAATGATGAATGTAACTTTAAAATGAGGATGTTGACCAAAAATCATGAAGTTTGACTGTATGTTGACCACAGTTGACTTTTTGTCCAATACAACTGATTTTCGACCATCTGAGCAATTGTCTGAGGAAAGTTGATCTATGAGGCTTGAATCTTGTCATGGAGGTTCTTTGAAGCATATGAGGAGGCATGATGACAATTGGAGGTGTTGAGAACCCATCTTGATCTGAAAATTGCCAAACCCTAGTTTGGGTTGATTGCCTAGGAGAGGGTTTGTCTGGTCAACCCTTGAGGAATCCTTGAGTATGGATATGAGAAATGTCTTGAGAAGTAAGAGGGAAAATTTTGGGGTATGACACTACACCTCACACTTTTTCAAAATCTTTTTCAAGAAACTTTGTATACATTCCAGCGTGAATCATTACAAAGTCTTTTCTAAAATAAAACATTTCCAAACACTTCGTATACACAAAATGCCTTTTCAAAAACATTTTCAAACACACACACAAAACGTAATTTATAAAGTGAGCTAAACAATTTAGAGCCCGTAGATAACTACGGATGAAAAGGGTGCTAACACCTTCCCTTTTCATAACTGTGTCCCGTACTCAGAATCTAATGAAGGTATTTTCCTGTTCTTTTCGCCTTCCCTTAATTGGATAAAAGAAAAGTCGGTGGCGACTCTTGCTATCCGCAACATTGGCGATAAAACTCAAAACAAACAAGTCAGTTCTCCCACCGTGTTACAATGACCATGTGTAGACGGAGATGGGCTTAAAGATGTCATCTGAAGTAGTTGATGATAAGAAAGAGTCAGAATAAACCTTTGTATTTGCTTTATCCGAAATGAGTATTCGTCAAGATGTAGATAGTCTTCTCGTCTTATTTCTGGTATTAATATGTATCATGTTGTCTGTTGGTAAGCTCGTCTGGTCATTCAGATAGTTTTCCCGTCTTGTTTCGAGCATTAATCTTTGACGTTCTGTCTGGAAATTTGTGAATAAATCTCACCTGTTTGAGAATTCATACTGAGAGAACGAGATTAGTTCTATGCAGATTATGATGCATGTAAGTATGTAATGATGCTCATGAATGATATATGCACATGTTATGATTTTTTCATGAATGATGTGTGAATGTAGATATTGTGGTATGTCAAAATATATCCATCTTGAAGAAGATGAGAATGTTCTGCCAGGGATCTTTGATTTCTTCTTGGGGATGAGGATTCTTACTGAGGATAAAAGAGATGTAGATTCCTCCGATGCACTATCTGAGCAAGTTTCAGGTCTGGATATTGATGCTGTTGGGGAATGATAATCCTTGAGAGATACTCAGCTGGGGATGAACATCTCGTGTACGAATCTGGCTGGGGAATGAATGTGATCTTGTATAACCTATTACTTCTCGGAGACTGACATAATAAGTTGATTGATGATTGGTTACTTTTCGGGGACCAATGTAACAAGACGTTCACTACGCGGGGACTGATGTGACAATGTAGATGATCATTGCTCGCGGACTAACGTGATGAGTTGATATGATCACTGCTCGGGGACTAACGTGATGAGTTGATAGGATCATTGCTCGGGGACTAATGTAACACCCCAAATTCTACCAAGAAAATATATCGAAAATCAGAGTATTTTAAAATTTCAAACAACACATGAGATGTCACATTTCAACTTAACAACACAAACATATAAGATTTATAACACTTTTTAATTTGGAGGATCACATAACAACTTGCAATAGCTTTCAAACAAAATACCTTTTTATTACTACGCAGCGTAACTCATAGTTATACAACTAAACATATTGTACTAATAACAACTTGAAACATCTTGTTTAACTTCCAACATACTTAACAACTTTTATTTCACAACATCACTTATGATTCAACAAATTATACTAATAACAACAAGAGTCAATAATATAAACGACATAGACTAAATGTCCCCCGAGTGCTACGTATCAAAGCAATGACACCGACTCAAACTAATAGCAACTAATTCTTCCATTCTTGAATACCTGTACGTTACCAGTATAAAGGCAATGACGAAACAAATGAAAGGGTGAGATATCAACCAATATAAGCAGGTGTATGATAAACACTATATTAGATCAGAATTATACAAATTTCACTACTTCATAACGGCAATTATGCAACAACCAACAAACCACTTATTCAATTAATGCAACAACTTAATCAACACAACTTAATCACAACAACAACTTATCATAACATCTACTTATGAACAATAACAACTCACAACAATAACAACTTATAGAGATAATAGCTTATAACAACAACCAACAATAATTAGCAGCAACGACAATTATTATAATAGTTATAACAACTATTTTCACATCTTCCCAATAGTACCGGTCACAACATAAACATCAACATAATATGACGACAATAATTTATCAACACATCAACTCAATTATGCAACAATGAGGTGCAACAACTTATTCAAATGCACATGCATGTAGTACCAGTGGGGTAAACTCCCAACGTAAATAATTACCAGGTTATCGAGGCACAAGGCATAAGCCTTCAACGGAATCAACTTGCCAATATAGGCCGTCAGAACTCGCCAATACAGGCCTTCACAAATGCAAATGTATGCGACTCAATAAATGCACAACCACATACAACAACATCATAATTCACTTCACGAGGCAAACGCCTATATCACTGTTATTACCAATTATTATAGGTAATCATTGTCATACCCCAAAATTTGCCCTCCATCTTCTCAAGATATTCCATACATCCATACTCAAGGATTCCTCAAGAGTGGATCAGACAAACTCTCTCCTAGACAACCAACCCAAACTAGGGTTTGGCATTTCTCAAATCCAGATGGACTTCCAACTCCTCCAATGGTTTTCATGCCTCCTCATATGCTTCAAAGATTCTCCATGTCAAGTTTCAAGTTTCACAAGTCAAGTTTCCTCAGACAATTGCTCAGATGGTTGAAAATCAGTTGTATTGGTCAAAAAGTCAACTTGTGGTCAACATACAGTCAAAACTTCTGATTTTTGGTCAACATCCTCGTTTTGAAGTTACATTCATCATTTGATCAAGGGTTGATCATGATTCATCAAGAAAACTCAAGATTTGCTCAAAAGTCAAACTTTCCAAATTAGGGTTTTCTAGTGAAAAGTCAACTGAACTTTGACTGGTCATAACTTCTTCATACTTTATCAAAAAAATTTCCACCACCTCTCATTTTGAAGGAAATTCAATTCTCTACAACTTCATGTCTCACAAGAATGTTCAAAAAATGCTTCATTTTGAAGATATGGATCAAAACATTACAGGTCCTTTTCAAAGTCAACAAAAAGTCAACTTTTTGTTTTGAGGATATATTGAGCATGGTAACTCCAATTGAGATGAAACCAAAGACATTGTTTAGAGGACTCTTAGAGCTTTCCAAAAAGTCCAAGAACTCTCAAAAATGTGGAAAATTGAGCAAGTTACACCATTCACAAGTTGGGGAATTTTGGAAGAATGCACAAAGAGAGATACTTCTAAAAATAAATTTTTTTTGCAAATGGGCTTGCTTTTTCTTCATCCAAACTTATTCCTCATACAATTAGGAATATCCAAGCCCAATGCCACGAATTTTTGATTTATTTTTCTATTTAATTTGTAATTTATTCATTTAAATGCAAATTAAAATTAAAAAGAAAGTACAAAATTAAAATTAATTGCAAAGATTGATTTTATTCTTTCCTTGAGATCCAATCAACCCATTAAAAGCCAAAAATTTCGAAATTTGATCAAATTGGCAAGATTGGATTGGAATTTATTCAAGTTTTGAAATTTTGATTTTATGCAAAAATCAAATTTGATTTGCTTTGAATGGTGATTGATTCTTACCAAAAACAATGCCAAATCCTTCCAATATAAATACATGATGCATACCTATCAAGAAAGAACAGAAAAATTGCTCTAGAAACCCTATTCAAAAGCTCAAAAAACCGTGACCTTCAAGCTATTGGTAATCATACTTCCAGCCGTTTTCAATTGGTTTTGAGGTGACTAACACATTCCTTGGCATCTCCAGAATCGATCCAGCCTCTTACATTGCACAAAACCATCAAGAATCATGAAAACTGAATTCGGTTTGTTCTTGAAAATTCCAAAATCGTGTTTCATTATTCATGCATTATTAACATGTTTTGTTGTTGTTTTTGTGTTTAGTGATGTGTTTACAAGCTTTCTGGGCAAGCCAATTGGATTTCCATGGCCTGAATCGTGTTACACCATGATTAGGGTTTCTGAGGTCGGTTTAGGGTTTCTCTTAATAAGAAAAATTGGACAATAGGACCTATACCATTGCATTCGGAAGGATCTCAGGAATCGAACCATGCCTTTAGAATTTATTTATATTATGTATGCTGCGTTTTTGATTTTGCCAGGAACCTTAGTGACGAATAATGGCTGACGCTAGCTTCAAATATTCAAATCGGGGACGATGAAGCTTCGCGTGCGATTGAGGGAACCAGGAGATGACACTTGTCTTTGTTTTACTCAATCCGGATTTCAAACACACTTGTACACATGGCGTAGCGGTTAAGGCATGGACTGTTCCCAGATGCTTCAGAGGGTCACGAGTTCGATCCTCATCAGGACCAGCTTGGTTTTTTCTTTTTCACAAACTCATTATTTGTCATATTTTTCATATTTTAATATTTTGCATCATTTTAATTTCTTTTCACATTTTTATTTATGCATCAAAAAATCATCAAAAAATATTTTTCTTTTTACAGTATTTTCATAAAACCTTTATTTAATTTATAAAATTAAAAAACTTAATTTTGCATGCATATTTATTTTTATTCATAATTTTGCATTTAATTCACTTTTAATTGCATTTTAATTATTAAATCTTTTCCAAAAAATCCCAAAAAATTATTTTAGCATGTTTATATTATTTCCAGCATGTAATAATTTTCTCATATAAAAATTTGCATTTTTACTAACATTTTCCTTTTGTCCGATTCATCTCGTATTTTCCGATTTCACATTCCTTTGCAGGTTATTCCGATTCAGACGATTTTTTCTTTATCGTTTTATTTTTCCAATAATGTATCTGTCTATGGGATGTAATAGCTTTAAATTAGGCTTTTATTTTCCGCATTTTTCAATTATGTATCTGCCCCAAAGCCATGTAATAGCGTAGGACATTTACCTTTCCGCACTTTTACATTCCGCATTTTAATTTCCGCACCCTATAAACTGCTAGTAATTAGGCGTGTATGGCAAGATGAAATTGAACTTAGCCCACTAATTTTCAAGATAACATATCTGAAATCAACACACTCTCTCACACATGCACCCCTTAGGGTAATTCTCTCTCGTTGCCTTTCGATTCAAACAATGGTCATGTCCCTCGAACGTAGGGGTATTCTAGCACCGTTGCCTTCCAAACAAATCATCATAGTCCCTTCGATACAAAGATCATAGACCCACGATGTCGCCTCCGAATACATGATCTTGACCCCTCGATTGTCGCCTACGAAAAATGATGATAGTCCCTCCGAATGTGCTAGGATACTTCCTACAAGTTGCCTTCTATGACCATACGATGTCCCTTCGAATGTCCCGCTTACATCCAACGAATGGAGCTACCTACTAACTAATGGTATGGATAGCGCTATTCTAAAGGAACGTAAATAATACGAAAACGACCAATTCTGAGTAGGTAATAAGACTTTTAGTTGCTTGCTCTATCAAAATACTTTTCACACCTCACACTTCTTTCAAAATTCAAACTCTTTTCCAAACGAAACATTTCCGAACACTTTGTATACATTCCTACGTGAATCATTACAAAGTCAAAGTGAAATGTCTTTCAAAAGATTTTTCAAATACACAGAAAGCACAAGTTTTTCAAAGGTGATCTATAAAGCAACTAAGAGCCCGTAGATAACTACGGATGGAAAGGGGTGCTAATACCTTCCCTTTTCATAACCTTCTCCCTTACTCAGAATCTAACGAAGGTCTTTTTCTGTACTTTTACCTTCCCTTAATTGGATAAAAATAAAAGTCGGTGGCGACTCTTGCTATCCGCACATTTGCGATACAAAAAATCAAAAAAGTCAGTTCACCGTATTACAATCATCATCACAAAAAACATAAGCTTATATCACTACTTCACTGACCATAGGCCTACAACGTCATCAACATATCAACAACAATTTATTAGCAACAACAATCCAAGGAAAACAACTACGACAATTACTATACAACATATTAGCTACGAATCTACGCTTAAAACATCTTATTCAACGCTAACGCTACTTATTTACTGAACATCTTCTACTACATTAACTAATCAACTATATGATTCTCCATTAATAAGATACCTGCTATATTCGACATACGCGACACTGTTCCAATTCTTCAACCAACCAATAATAACTACACGCATATACGAGCCTCTCCGATAATTTTCATTTAATTAATCTTCTGCTAACATACTCAAGTTTTTTTATTTTGAACTACTATTAAACCAACACATACTATTACTGCTAATTTATTCAACACTATTGATATTTCTAACGAAATTAAACTTAACTTAATTTAGTTAATTAACCCAAAATTAATTTAATTAGTTAACCCAAAATGATTATATCTAGTTCAAAACTCTTAAAATTAGTTTACTCATTATAATACTTATTATTATCGTGGAGTATATATATATATATATATATATATATATATATATATATATATATATATATATATATATATATATATATATATATATATATATATACTAGTAACTTATAAGATTCATAAATTACAACATATATCTACGGTATTGATAAACTAACAATCTACCTTGCCGCTACAATATGTACAATTGCTATAACCATCCAATAGTTTCTAATATCTACGTTTCAGCCATTAACTGTTATTGATAAACAAAACGACTATATGCCTTCTAGTTCCATCTCTTTGTAATCCATTCACTTCATAACCTAAAAATATTATTATTATTAATAATAAATTATTATAATTATTATTATGTAATGTTACTTATCAGTACACTAAAAAAACAATGCAGTAGTATACACATGGTACCATTGCCAATTTCCTCCTATAAAGGATGTGACGTTCATCACATAAGGTCCCTCCATTCCCAACATATGCATGCTGTTCGACATGTCCTCCATGCACATGTGTCGTTCGACACACTCTCTTATCTAGGTGTGCCGTTTAATCGGTTTCTTTCTAGTTATTTTCTGCAATTTTTCTCCGAAACACTTTTATATTTCCATCGATTTATCACAATCATAATTTCATCACACAGAATTTTGCACTGGGCATTACAATTATAATTTTTCTAGGCCAACAACAATAGTAACAATCAACGCAGTAACAATAATTTTCACCAAATCAACACAACACAGAAAAACAACAATCAATTCATGGAAAATTCATACAACGCCACCCACATACAGTCTATCATATACCCGATTATAGAGATTGAACCCACCCTTACCTTGGATTGACGATCTCTATATAATTTCTGGTCGAATTCTGGCTTGGCTTTCCGGTCTGCAATTTCTTCCTGACGGCTAATTCTCCAACCTTGCACTTCTTCCTCTTTTCCTCACGTACAACATTCTCTTCTTCTCAACAAAAACCTAATTTTTCTTATTTTCAACTTAACTAATATATTACACTATTATTCTAATTGGGCTTAACCTTCACACCCCACCTTTCACTACCAACAACATTAATTAAGCCCAATAATAATTATAATAAATATTCCAATAAAATAATATTATTTCTAACATTATTTCTTTAACGTAATCAACTTTATTAATTCTCCGACTAACCGGATACAATCCAATTTTAATTTAATAATCCCAATACGCTTCTTAAAATAATACCGACAAATCCAAATTTCAACTAAATCCAATAATTAAATCCTTATATAATTTAATTAAATCATTAATTAAATTCGGGGTGTTACATCTAACGTGATGATGTTGATAGGATCACTGCTCAGGGACTAACGTGATGATGTTGATAGGATCACTGTTCGGAGACTAATGTGATGATGTTGATAACATCATTGCTCGGGGACTAATGTGATGAGTAGAAGTGTTGGACACTGTTGGAAGAAGATGATAGAGAAGTAGTCTTGTTGGGAAATCTGTTTCTGTTGAGGAAGTGATGGATCTATGGGGATTATGGATATTATTCTTGTGGAAATATATCTTTGTGAAAATGACTTTGTGGGGATGTGTTGGTGACTTTAGTTGTCATCTCAATTTCTAGAGTCTGTAGTAATTGTTGTTTCTGCTCACATTTCGTGTATTTATGAATAGATATTTATCGTCAGATGCATATAATCATTTTAAGCAATCATTGGACTTATGCAAATAAGACTAATAAAAGTAAAAAGTTTGAAACTAGAAAAGGAGGATTGTATTAATTTTGAAAAGTGGCCTATAGACAGGCAGTTAGTATACAAAGAGACAAATATCCTAGTAAGAGGAAATTTTCGAAAATATTTTGAAAATAGTAAAAGCTATGTGGAATCAATCTCGTCGAGTTTCAACTCTACTATTGCTCATATATTTTCGACTATCTCATCTCCTCATTTGCCGAAGAAGGATTGATTGATCTATGCCATTTGAAGTGTATAGTACTGTAGTATGTAAGTAGATGATCTTGACGAGACATAGTTGTCATACCCCAAAATTTGCCCTCCATCTTCTCAAGACATTTCATACATCCATACTCAAGGATTCCTCAAGGGTTGACCATACAAACCCTCTCCTAGACAATCAACCCAAACTAGGGTTTGGCATTTCTCAGATCAAGATGGACTTCTAACATCTCCAATGGTCATCATGCCTCCTCATATGCTTCAAAGATTCTCCATGTCAAGTTTCAAGCCTTACAAGTCAAGTTTCCTCAGACAATTGCTCAGATGGTTGAAAATCAGTTGTATTGGACAAAAGTCAGCTGTGGTCAACATACCAAACTTCATGATTTTTGGTCAACATCCTCATTTTGAAGTTACATTCATCATTTGATCAAGGGTTGATCATGGTTCATCAAGAAAACTCAAGATTTGCTCAAAAGTCAAACTTTCTAAATTAGGGTTTAGGTGAAAAGTCAACCAACTTTGGTGAGCATAACTTCTTCATACTTTCTCAGAAATTTTTCCACCACCTCTTGTTTTGAAGGAAATTCAATTCTCTACAACTTCATGTCTCACAAGAATGTTCAAAAAATGCTTCATTTGGAAGGTATGGATCAAAACATTACAGGTCCTTTTCAAAGTCAACAAAAAGTCAACATTTTGTTTTGAAGATATATTGAGCATGGAAACTCCAATTGAGATGAGACAAAAGGGTTGGTTAGACGACTCTTAGAGATTTCCAAAAAGTCCAAGAACACTCAAAAATGTGGAAAATTGAGCAAGATACACCATTCACAAGTTGGGCAATTTTGAAGAAGTGCACAAAGAGAAATACTTCTAAAAATCAAAATTTTTGCAAATGGGCTTACTTTTTCTTCATCCAAACTTGTTCCTTATGCAATTAGGAATATCCAAGCCCAATGCCACGAATTTTTATTTTATTTTTCTATTTAATTTGGAATTTATTCATTTAAATACAAATTAAATTTAAAAATAAAGTATAAAATCAAAATTAAATGCAAACTTGATTTTTCTCTCTTCCTTGAGATCCAAGTAACTCAATAAAGCCAGCAAATTTCGAAATTTGGTTGGATATGGCAAGATTGGATTAAAAATTGATCAAAAGATGAAAATTTGATTTTGTACAAAATCAAATATGATTTGCATTGAGTATTGATTGATTCTTCCTCAAATTAACTCCAAATTCATCTACTATATATATTTAACAGATGCCACACGAATTAGGGTAGAATTTTTAACTGGAGAAACCCTATTGAAGCTCAAGAAAACCGTGCCTTACAAGCAAATTGCAGCCCTAGTTCCAGCCGTTTTCAATCGATTTTGAGGTGTCCATTGCATTCCTTGATACCTCTTGAATCGATCCAGACCCTCACTTTGCTCAAAACCATCCAGAATTAAGAAATCACGAATCGGTTTGTTCATCTTTTTTTCAAAATCGTGTTTCATTATTCATGCATTATTAACAAGTTTTGATGTTTGTTTCATGCTTAGAACAAAGTTTGCAAGCGATCTGGGCAGGTTAATTGCATTTCCATGGCCTGAAACGTGATATGCCATAACTAGGGTTCCTGAACACGATTTAGGGTTTCCCTTAAATGGAAAAATTGGACTACGAGACTGTGACCATTGCATTCGGAATAACGTCCTGAATCAAACCATGGTCTTAGATGTTATTTATATTATGTGTGCTTGATTTTTGATTTAGCCAGGGTCTGTAGCGTCGAACAATGGCCGACGCTGAATTTTCAAAAATTCAAATCGGAGTAGATGAAGTCTGGCGCGAGTTTGAGGCAACCAGGGGACGACGCGTGTTTACATTCCACTCGTTCCAATTTTCAAACACACGTGCATGCTGGCTCAGTTGGTTAAGGCGCTTCCTGTTGATAGATACTCCTCCTGGTCACGAGTTCGATCCAGCCAGGGACCGGTTTTGCCATTCTTTTTCCAAACTTCATACTTTTTTCAATTATTTTCATATTTTCTTATTTATTTAATATTTCCATGCAATTTTAATTCATTTCATAATTTTTATTCATGCATTAAAAATTGTCAAAAATATTTTTTCCTTTTGCATTTATTGTCATAAAATACTTATTTAATTTATAAAATTAAAAAATATTATTTTGCATGCATATTTATTTTTATTCCTAATTTATCATTTAAATCACTTTTAATTAGTTTTTAATTAGTTTTTAATTATTAAATTAACTCCAAAAAATGCAAAAAAATTATTTTAGCATATTAATGTTGTTTCTTGCATGAAATATTTTTATCATTCAAAAATTATTATTTTTACTAACATTTTCCTCTTATTCGATTTCCTTGTATTTTCCGATTTCTCATCTTTTCACAGGTTATCCCGTTTCGGACGATTTCTTTTTATCGTTTTCTTTTTTCAAATTATGTAATTGCTCATGGGATGTAATAGTTTAATTAGGGCTTTTTATTTTCTGCATTTTAATTATGTATCTGTCCCAAAGCCATGTAATAGCGTAGGATTTTACTTTCCGCAATTTAATTTCTGCACCCTATAAACTGTTAGTAATTAGGCGTGTATGGCAAGATAAAATTGAACATAGCTCACTCTAATTTCAAGATAAAATATTCGAATCAACACACTCTTTTCACACATGCCCCTTAGGGTAATTCTCTCGTTGCCTTCGATTCAAATGGTCAAGTCCTCGAGCGTAGAGGTATTCTAGCACTTGTTCAAAACAAATCATCATAGTCCTTCGATACAAAGATCATAGACCCACGATGTCGCCTCCGAATACATGATCTTGACCCTCGATTGTCGCCTACGAAAATGATGATAGTCCTTGAATGTGCTAGGATACTTCCTACAAGTTGCTTTCTATGACCATACGATGTCCCTTCGAATGTCCCGCTTACATCCAACAAATAGAGTTACCTACCAACTAATGGTATGGATAGCGCTATTTTAAAGGAACGTAAAATAACACTAAAACGACCAATTCTGAGTAGGTAATAAGACTTCTAGTTGCTTGCTCTATCAAAATACTTTTCACACCTCACACTTTTGTCAAAGTTCAAAACTCTTTTCAAAACGAAACATTTCCAAACACTTTGTATACATTCCTACATGAATCATTACAAAGTCAAAGCGAAATGCCTTTTCAAAACATTTTTTCAAACACACAGAAAGCACAATTTTTAAGTGATCTAAGAGCAACTAAGAGCCCGTAGATAACTACGGATGGAAAGGGGTGCTAATACCTTCCCTTTTCATAACCTTCTCCCTTACTCAGAATCTAACGAAGGTCTTTTCCTATTTTTTTCACCTTCCCTTAATTGGATAAAAGAAAAGTCGATGGCGACTCTTGCTATCCGCACATTTGCGATACAAAAATCCACAAAGTCAGTTCACCGTATTTGGCGGCTCTCAGGAGACACCAAAAGAGAATGCCTTAGGGATTTCTAGATCACCTTTACCGCTTTCTGTTTGATTTGTATGCTTTATCTTTAAGGGTTGCTTGGGTATTATATTGTTGGGGGATCCTACACCCGGATCCAGGTTTCCTTTTAGGTAAGTAGCAATAAATCGTCGCGACCGTTAGACGTATATCAAAACAGTCAACATGATGGCTACGTTAGCGTGACACTTTGGATGTCCTGATACTCTTCATTCCCAAGTTGAGGATAGTATTTGGCTTCTGCGTGGTGTCATCAAGCGCTAACTAAACTTTTAGAACCTTAATTGACCCATCTTGGCCATTAGAAGGTAGTGAGATGGCCGGCTTTGGTGCAAACTAAGGTTGGCTGATACTCGATACTACGCTCATTGAGATTAGACTTTTGGGATATTTTAGGTCGATCACTTGGTAGTCGTATTGAAATAAACGCCTACGAGAAAGATCAATGATATGAGATTCCTAGAACCCGGTTACTATTATAGGATAGGATGAACCAACTCAAACTTTTGGTGGGGTAGTCACCTATACCTCTTGCAAGCCTTAAACCTAGGCTCATTGTGTGAATTGTTTGTGTGTGCCAAACATGACATCATGACATCATTTGCATTGCATATCATTTCTAACTATTTCAAGGACCTAGGGATTTATCTTTGCTCTGTTTTGTAGGGATTATGGCTTCTAGAAAGACTATCCGAATCAACTTCATGGGTGTACCTTCTCAACTCAAAGAATTGGTTTCAGAAATTCCCGATCATGCTCAGTTCATCAAAAGACATGGTTATCTACTTGATTTGGTTATCTCAGGTTTTGAAGAAGATATGATGCATGTCCTATTCCAGTTCTTTGATCCGAAACACCATTGCTTTACATTCTCAGATTATCAGTTGGTTCCTACCTTGGAAGAGTTCTCTAAGCTACTTGGGACACATATTCTTGATCAAATGCCATTCACCGGTCTAGAAAAGGTTCCTAGGTACGAAGACATTGCATCAGCCTTACACCTTAAGCGCTCAGACATTGAAGCCAATTGGGAAACTAGAAGCGGAGTTAAGGGTTTACTTGCCAAGTTCTTAATTAAGAAAGCCCGAGAATTCCTCAAAGTTATGAGTTTCCATGCATTTGAAGACATTGTGGCCTTGCTAATCTATGGTTTGGTTCTGTTCCCTAACTCGGATCAATTTATAGATGTCAACGCCATCAAGTTGTTTCTTACCCACAATCCTGTGCCTACTTTACTTGGAGACATCCTGCATTCTCTCCACACCCGTACTACTAAGAGACAAGGAACTCTCATGTGTTGCATACCGTTACTTTCCAGGTGGTTTATTTCGCACCTTCCTTCATCCGTATTGAAGAACGAACAAAGGTTGAAGTGGTCTCAAAGGCTAATGTCACTCTCTCATTCAGATATCTGTTGGTGTCTTTTCTCTCAAAAGGACTTCACATTTATTGAGCGTTGTGGAGAATTCCCTAATGTACCACTCCTTGGTATAAGGGGAGGTATCACTTACAACCCTTCTCTAGCTCTACGTCAGTTTGGTTATGCTCGAAGAGATGGCCCGCATGATATGCTTCTCCAAGATATTGTGTTCGACTACAACCACGATCTCCAGAATTACCGACGAAGGTTCATACACGCTTGGGGCATGGTAAAGAAGACTGATACCAAGACTTTGGGGCACCAGAACTCCATTCCTTGGGAACCTTACCTCAAATGGGTGCGAGCTCGAGCTCAAAACCTCATATGCCATTCACGCCTGTTCTACCAGTAATTATGGAACCTGTTGCTATAGGTGACGTACCCTATACTGTCCTCCATCCCGACATGCCTACTGATTTCGAAGACTTGAAGAGATCCTGGATTCATATCAAAGAAGAAAGGGATACATTCGAAGCTCAGTGTTATGCAAGCGAGAAGAAGGTACTAGAGTTGACTAAGCTACTTCACGAGGAGCGGAACATCAACGCCTACATCGGCACCAAGAGGAAGCGCCCGTGGGAGACTTAGAGCTTTAGGATTTTTGTTTCTTTTGTTTTATTTTCCGAACTATTTCTTGTACTCAAAAAGAAAAAAGAAGAGAAAAATAAAAATAGCTAATAAAAGTTTGTTCATGCTTGTTTAACAAATTTAAATTCCTAAGGTCCTTGAAAACATTGCATTGCATCTGCATAAACATCGCATAGCATAGCATAGCATTGCATCACAGGTACATTGAAGATTGGTTTTCTCATTTTCTCGCTATTTATTTTAGCAGAGATGGCTCTTGAACAATCTGTCAAAGATCTCCAAGCTCAGAATGCTCAATTCCAAGAGATGTTCACCAGCTTGGTCGAAGGCCAAGAAGATCTGAAGAAGCTCATCAACAGAAAGAAGAGGGTCGTTGGTGTTCTTAACATGGGTAGACGTTACAAAGGTGGTCCTATAGTGGTCAGCCGGATAGAACTCTCAGAAGGGAGTGTCAAGACTGAGGGAAGTTTCAAGGGTCATGAAGAGGAACGGCGTGAGCCTGAGAAAGAAGAAGACCACTATGAGAATGATCATTACGCTGATGAAGATGACAAGTTAAAGCAACTTGAAGATCGTCTGAATGCTGTGGAGAATCTGAAAATGTCAGGGCTGAATTTTGACGATCTGAGTCTTGTTCCTGGTGTGGTGATTCCTCCCAAATTCAAAGTTCCTACTTTTGCCAAATATGATGGCATTTCTTGTCCGAAGCTGCATTTGAAGTCCTATGTTTAGAAAATAAACCCCCACACTGATGACAGAAAGTTGTGGATGCATTACTTTCAAGAGAGTTTATCCGGAACTCAGTTGGAGTGGTATTATCAGCTAGAGAGTGACCGCATCCATACTTGGAGTGACTTAGCCGGTGCTTTCTACAGGCAGTATGAGTACAATGCTGAATTGGCACCCACTCGCATGCAACTACAAAGCATGTCCATGGGTCGTGATGAGAAGTTCAAAGAGTATGCTCAGAAATAGAGAGATTTAGCAGGCAGAGTTCAACCACCCTTGTCCAATAGGGAGTTGGTTGATATGTTTATGGGGACACTGAGAGGCCCATTCTTCAATCATTTGATTGGAAACTCTTCAGCCGGATTCACCGAGCTGATACTGACAGGAGAACGCATTGAGGCTGGAATCAAGAGCGAAAAGATTCAGATAGAGTCATCATCAAATGCTGCTAAGAGATCTTTTGGTGGTAAGAAAGAAGCCAATGCTGTGTATAGTCATAAAAGTCGAGCCAAGACCGACCGTGCTCAATCTGTGGGGGCAGTTGTGATCTCTAATCCTACATCAGCACAACCTCAACGAAACAACGCGCGTAACCAGAACGCGCCACGGAGACAGTTTACGAAGATAAACATGCCATTGTCGCAAGCATTGCAACACATGTTGAAAGCAGAGCTGATTACCTTGAGGGATCCTCCTCAGAACATCAACACTTCCTCTCCGAGATACAATCCTAATGTTAAGTGTGCTTATCACTCCAACAGCCCGGGACATAGTACTGATGATTGTTGGGCTCTGAAGAACAAGATTCAAGACATAATTAAAGCTAAACAGATTGAGTTCGATCCTCCTGTTGAGACTCCGAATGTGATCAATGCGCCTATGCCTGACCACGGCAAGAGTACCAATGCTATTGACAAGGCTGCTTATGTTTTCAGCATAGATGACTTGACCATTCCTCCAATGACTGTTAAGAAGAATTTGCTGCAAGCTGGTGTCAATCCAGGATGCCCAAAGAATTGTCGTTGGTGCCCATCTGTGCCTGATGGTTGTGCTTGGTTGAGAAGATGTGTCTAGTGCATGATGGATAGCCATGAAGTGCTATTCCTGAAACCACCTGTGGAGAGTCTATGTGAAGACATGTCTAAACTGAATATCGAAGATGTGAGCGAAGTTGAACCATCTGCGTGGGATACCTTGGGGAAGCCAAGTGGAAGATTTGACTACATGTTGAAGTATACTGTTCCTGAAAGCTACAAAATTCCTATTGAAGATGTCAAAGTGACCGGATGGGGAGACGAATTCCCAGAAGACTATGCTGATGTGAACATAATAAGGATTTCCTCTGCTGATCCTGTGCCTAGAGTGGCACCACTCATTATTACTTCTCCAAGACCAGTTCTGTATTCCTCTGACAAGGCTATCCCTTGGAATTATGGAGCTGATGTTTACTATCATGGTGTCAAACAAGACCCTCTGACTATTGAAGACCTTACAGTTGAAGCTTCTACCCCTGACATTGACAACATCACCGGATCAAGTAAGGTGACCAGAACCGGAAGGGTATTCTCTCCAGATTTCTCCCCTCCAAAAGACACTACGACTCCAGCTCGCATTCCAGCTATTCAATCCATTCCCCAAGCCAGAGGGAAAGAGCCAGTAACTCATCCTGCTCAGACAGAAGTACCAAAGGAAGTTGCTGAAGATGCCTCCAAACAAGAGATGGAGGAAATTCTGAAGATTATCAAGAAGAGTGACTACAATGTTGTGGAACAGTTGGGACAGGCTCCGTCCAAGATCTCCATGCTTGCTCTGCTTTTGTGTTCCGAGGCTCATGCTAACGCCTTGGTGAAGTTTCTGAAGAATGCTCATGTACCGCAAGACACCACTACCGACCAATTTGAAGTTTGTATTGCTAGCCTGGCTGCCAACAACGGCCTAGGCTTCTCTGACGCTGATTTGACTCCTGCCGGAAAGGAACACAACAAAGCCTTGCACATCTCTGTCGAATGCAAGGGCGTTACATTATCTCATGTTTTAGTGGATACCGGTTCTACTTTGAATATCCTACCAAAGACTGCTTTTGATCGACTTGATGTTGAAGGGTTGGTTCTGAGACCCAGTGACATTATTGTGAGAGCTTTTGATGGTTCTAAGCGAACAATGCTTGGAGAGCTCATTCTGCCTGTCAAAGTCGGTTCCTAGACTTTTGACTCTACTTTCTTTGTCATGGACATCCGTCCGCTTACTCTTGCCTACTTGGGCCCTTGGATACATGGGCGGCGCTATTACCTACACCGCATCCCGTTGAAAGGGAAGGTTGTTACAGTATGTGGTGAAGAAGAATATATGGTCAGTCATCTATAGTCATTCCGATACCTCGAGGTGGAGGGTGAATTCTTTGAGACTCCCTGTCAAGCTTTTGAAACAGTTCCTAGAGTCATGCCTGGTGACTCTCCTGTCACTCCTGATGTTACGCAAGCCCCGCCTAGGATGGCCTCGTTGAAAGATGCTCAAGCTGCTGTTGAAGAAGGAAATAGTACTAGGGTCGCTCACCGATCTTCCTTCAAATTTGACAAGGCGGTTTAGGCTTCACTATCAAAGGTCGAAGATGATACGCGAGCGTGTCGGCCAACTCCCTTTCGCATCGGCAGTGGAATCCATACTATAGAAGGCGACGACAACGACTTCGACATCGCAAGTGGATCTTCCCAACTCGGATCATGGGCTCGATGGTGGAAGGCGAAGGCGTATACCAATCTCCTTTAGGGGAGTAATTGCTCTTGTTTTGTTTTGCTTTTCGTATTTCTTTATGTTTTGAACAATAAACTTTGAAAGCCTAGTGCCTTGCGGGGCATCATGGCTCGTTTGTGAGGGTTATTATCATCATTTGCATATTTTCATTCAATAAATCGTTGGACTTTTGCATTTAATTGTTGTTTTCTTTCTTTACTTTATCACCCCTTCAAAAGCTATGTGTTCTTACACACACGTGATACTGCAGAATCACTCGAATCTCGTTGATACTTGACTATGCTATTGCTAAATATGACTCGATAATCCGATCTACCAAGCCGAAGGCGAAGTGAGGAAGATTGTCAAGTGCCGGAGAACTTGTCGTGACAAGAAGAGCGAGTTATACAACCACACGAAGAGCAAGTTGAGGTTGTGAATTTAGGTCCTGATGAAGACAGAAAAGAGGTCAAGATAGGAGAGGGTCTTGAGAACAGTGTCGAAGAGAGACTGATTTAGATGCTACGAGACTACATTGAAGTTTTTGCTTGGTCATACGAAGACATGCCGGGTTTAGACATTGATATTGTGGTGCACCGACTACCAACAAAAGAAGGTTTTCTCCCAGTGAAACAGAAGGTTCGTCGTATGCGTCCTGAGATGTCAGAGAAGATCAAAGCCGAAGTTATGAAACAGTTCAATGTCGGATCCCTAGCCATGATTTCTTATCCACATTGGGTTGCAAACGTGGTACCCGTACTCAAGAAGGATGGCAAAGTATGAATGTGTGTGGATTACAGAGATCTGAACAAAGCTAGTCTGAAATACGATTTTCCACTCCCTCATATTGATGTTCTGGTTGACAACACCGCTAAACATAAGGTTTTCTCCTTCATGGATGGTTTCTCGTTCAATCGATCAAAATGGCTCAAGACATGGAGAAGACTACTTTCGTTACTGGGGCACTTCGCTACAAAGTCATGCCGTTCGGATGAAGACGCAGCGCCACTTATCCGTGCCATGGTGGCATTATTTCATGACATGATTCATCACGAGATAGAGGTCTACATCGACGACATGATAGCTCGATCACAGACTGAAGAAGAGCATCTCAATCATTTGCAGAAACTGTTTGATAGGCTGAAGAAGTACATACTAAGACTCAATCCTAACAAGTGCACCTTTGGAGTCAGATCCGGTAAACTCTTAGGGTTTGTTGTCAGTGGTAAAGGTATTGAAGTTGACCCTGCCAAGGTCAAAGCTATTCAAGAAATGCCAGCTCCCCGAACCGAGAAGGAAGTCAGAGGTTTCTTGGGACGTTTGAACTACATTGGCAGGTTCATTGCACATCTACTGCTACTGTGAGCCAATCTTCAATTCTTTGAAGAAAGATCAAGTAGTGGAATGGAGCGACGATTGCGGATCGCTTTTGACAAAATCAAGGAGTACCTCATCCTCCTATCCCGATGCCACTGCGAAGGAAGACCTCTTATCATGTACTTGTGATTAGAGAACTCAATAGGGTGTGTGTTGGGGAAACATGGCGAGTGCAGTCGAAAAGAGTATGCAATATACTACCTTAGCAAAAGTTTACCGTGAAACAAGATACTCACTCGAGAAAACTTACGACACTAAGGCTGCTCCGACTAAGGCAGTATATGTTGACTCACACTACCTTGTTGATCTCCAAGATGGATCCGATAAAATACATATTTGAGAAACCAGCTCTCTTCGGAAGAATAGCAAGATGGCAAATGATCTTGACCGATTATGACATCCAGTATATTTCTTAGAAAGCGATCAAAGGAATTGTAGTAGCCGATCATTTGGCTCATCAAGCCATAGATGACTATCAGTCTATGCAGTTCGAGTTTCCGGATGAATATGTTTTGTTAGTTACTGATTGCGAAGAACCAGGACCAGACGAAGGACCTGAACAAGGATCCCAATGGACCTTGGTCTTTGATGGAGCCTCAAACGCACCTGGCAATGGCACTGGCGCCATCATCACATCTCCTACAGGAGGGCATACGCCGTTCACCGCGAGACTTTGCTTCAGTTGTACCAACAACATGGCCGAATATGAAGCATGCATCATGGGTATCAAAGCTGCTATTGACTTAAGAATTAAGTTATTGCAAGTGTATGGAGACTCAGCTTTAGTGATCAGTCAGATTAAAGGCGAGTGGGATACGAAGCATCAGAATCTCATTCCGTATCGAGAGCATGTTATGAGTTTAATCCCCTACTTCGAAGAGATCACTTTTGATCATATTCCACGAGAAGAGAATCAGTTGGCAGACGCATTGGCTACTATATCGTCTATGTTCAAGGTCAGATGGGACAACGAGGCTCCCCAAATCATCATTGAAAAGTTTGACGAACCAACATACTGTTGTGAACTCGATACAGAAGAGAAACCTTGGCTCTACGACGTGAAGAGGTATCTTGAGACTCAGGAATATCCCGCAGGGGCATCTGTCAATGATAAGAAGTTCTTGAGAAGGTTCGCATCTAAATTCTTCCTCAGCAACGACATCTTATACAAGCGCAACCACGACCTGTGCTTACTCCACTGTGTAGACCAGAAGACAGCAGAGCGTATCATGGAAGAATTACACGAAGGCGCATTTGGTACCCACTCCAGTGGACATACCATGGCTAAGAAGATTTTGAGAACAGGTTACGATTGGTCCACCATGGAAGCTGATTGTCACTGATATGCTCGTTCTTGTCACAAGTGCCAGATATATGCAGACAAAGTGCACGTACCTCCAGTACCGCTGAATGTTCTAACCGCTCTGTGGCCTTTTGCAATGTGGGGCATTGACATGATCGGAGAAATCAAGCCCACCGCTTCCAACGGACATTGTTTTATCCTTGTGGCAATTGACTATTTCACCAAATGGGTAGAAGCAGCCTCGTTCGCATCTGTTACCAAGAATGTTGTGGCTCGATTCATCAAGCATAATCTTATCTGTCGGTATAGCACTCCTGAAAGGATTATCACAGATAACGATTCTAATCTCAACAACAAGATGATCACCGAACTCTGCACGCAGTTCAAGATCACGCATCACAACTCTTCTCCATATCGACCTAAGTTGAATGGCGCAGTGGAAGCCGCCAACATGAATATTAAGAAGATTATACAGAAGATGACAGTGACTTACAAGGATAGGCATGAGATGTTACCAGTTGCTCTTCATGGCTATCGCACTACAACACGAACTTCTACAGGGACAACCCCCTTCTCTCTTGTATACGGTATGGAAGCAGTCTTACCCATCGAGGTTAAGATACCCTTAACTAGAGTCCTCCAGGACGTAGAGTTAGGAGAAGACGATTGGATCCAGACTTGCCTCGACCAGATCAACTTGATTGATGAGAAACGACACGCATCCATCTGCCATGGACAGATCTATCAGAAGCGAATGATTAGAGCGTTGTCGCACCCCAAAATTTACCCTCCTTTCCATAATCTCTTTTTGGAATATTTGTTCATGTTCCTTTCTCTTGTGTCCACCCAAAATTATTTGAAACAAGTAATTCGTCAAGGCTTGTGGTTCTGGATTTCTTGAAGTTTATGATTTATCGATCAATTATTCCATTTTGGGATTTCTTTTAAGTTTGTGATCTATGCAAGTATTTGAGTTTTTCATACCAATCTTGTACATCCAAGTGTACCCTATTACAAGATACAAGGATTGTGGTTGGTGCAAATCCACCCGAATTCCAGTTCACAGTTGTAAATTTTCTCAAGCCCAAAGGAAGTTCAAATTCTCGAGCCAATTAGAATGTTGGTTTATGTTTTAGCAAGTGAATCGCGAGTTGGAGTTCAAAGGAAATTTTGAATTCTATGGAACAAGGCGAGATAGAATTATTGGATTTTTACAGCAACTCAAAAGTTCAAGATTATAAATTTGGATTCTAAGTCCTAAATTTGTATCAACATTGGTAAATTGAATTTTAAGCACCATCCAAATGCGAGCTTCATTCAAATGTTCTAAACACGTTACAAGAATTCTTGCAAGCTTTGGAAAATTTTGCCAGGATTTGTTTCATTCAAAGTTCGCTACGAGAATAAGTTTATCAATATTTCCAAGTTATTACAAGCATGGAATGTTGGTGTTACTATTCAAGGATCGAAGAATATTCAAACCAAACTTGCTTTTATTCAAATTACCAAACCTTGGCACAAGAATGTTACTAATTGGAAGTATACAAGTTCATAAAGTGTCGAAACTTCTTACAATTCCAATTCTAATTTTAAGTTACAATTCAAAGTTCCTAAGAATTGATGTCTAACTACAAAGAATTTGTTTTGGAGGCTCCATCTTCAAGCTCCATATGGCTTCACTTTTGCAAGCTTGTTCCTTCGCCATTTCCTCTCCAAGTATGTCGATTCGTCACATGAAACAAGAAACAAAATCAGTTAGTAAGCATAAATGAAACGAAACGAAAAATTATCAAAAACTGTTTGTCAAGGGTCATCATGAGGCGTTGGCGGGAATCAGGTTTTAAATGACAAGCCTCATAATCTTGAAGATTAATCATTGGCGTTTGACTTGCTTGCAAATCACGGGCTGACCCGGTTCACAAGCAAGCGTAACAGACAGCAGAGTATACATCAATTCAAGGCATACGTTTCCAGCAAGGCAACAAGTGTAGTATATATCAGTTCAGCATAACAACAGTAAACATAGAGGCAGCAAGTAATATTTCTATTCCCACAAGCAAGCAAGCATCAATTTATCCAATGGTTTAAACCCTCAAAGGTCAAAACGTGTAGCAGATATCAGTTCAGAACAGGCAGCATACATAGCCATCATAACTAAGGCAGCAGGGACAATCGAGAGAGTAAGAAAGAAAAGAAGCAAAAGCATAGCAAGCCTCAAGAGTTAACACAGCAGTATTAAGCAACATAGCAGCCAGCACTAAGCCTCAAAAGTCATCCCAAAGGTACAAGAAATCATCACAAAAGCAAAGCTGCCAGCAAATACACCAGACCAGCATACAAACATAGGAAGTTGAGAAAGAAAATGAGCCTCAAAAGTCAACAAAGTTGACAAGCACACATCACAGGTCAGCAGATAAGCCACAGGGGTCAGAATTCATAGCAGAGCAAAACATCATTAAGGTATGGTGTTACACCGAAAAGCAAGAGCTGAGACAGATGGGAAGGGACAGAAGAAGATCAGGCAGAATCTGTTCAAGTGGAGAGAGAGGACAGAAAAGAGAAAAGGAGAGAGATATAGTTGACAAGGGCATAAGTTCAGAAAGGAGGATAACACCAAAAAAAAACCAAACCCAGAAAGTCAAGAACCAACAACAAAACCAAACTCAGAAGTTCAAAAAGCCAGTAACACAGAACACCATTAAAACAACCAAACGAAAATCAAAGCATAAGATAACCTCATCATCTTCCCTAAACCTAACAACCTTCAGAAACCAGTTTTCTCAGAAATTACATTCCGAAGCGAGAAAGAAGAGAAGTTCAGGAAAGGTAATACCGGGATTTGTGAAGAGGTTGCGATCTCTATCGCCATCCTTCTTCTTTTTCGTTCAAACCTGTATCAATCTGTCAAACAACCATAAAACAGAAATCGAAATCAGAAAACAAACAATATCAGAAACCCACATGCAAACCGAAATCGAGAGAGAGAGATGAGAAATCGGTGAATCGCGTGAGAGGGAGAGACGGAACGATCGTGGGAAAGAGAGATGAGAGCGACGATCGCGGCGTGAGCGAGAGTGAGGGACGCGTTTGAGAGTAACAACGAACGAGATACCCAGGCCGGTGAGGATTCGAGAGTAAGAAAAGAGGGAAACCCAGGATTATCGCGAGAGAGAGTGGAGAGGAGCTCGTTTATTTTTACCCGGTTGAGAAGAAAATGTCCCAAGCTTTTCTTCTTTTCATTTTTTATTATTTATTATTTATTATTTTTAATAATAATATAATAATATAAATCATCTTACTTTCTTTTCTTTTTCTTTGAAAAAATTCTTTTTTTCATAAAATATGGTGGTGACAAGTGTCACCACCTTGTATTTTTAAAGAAAATCCCTTTTATTATTCTTAGTAAATTTGGTTTAGAAAAATGTAAGCATTAAATAATATGCATGTGGTGCGATTTTGGCCCTTTTTTGGATCGATCGGATTATTCTGAGGTGGAAGCATTGCACTCAATTAGCTAGCACGCGGAGGTGTTTCAGACCAACCAAAGTGCAGATGGTTTTCCTTCCATACTCCGTCCAGAACCACGACAATCAGGCTATTTCTAAATTTTTGCCTATTTCCATTAATTTATTTTATCGTAAATAATATTCTCATTGCGATGTACTAGATAATTATTGTATATGATAGTTTTTGTTTGATGATTTATCGATTAAACTATTAGCCGATTTTTCATCAAACAGAAAAGATCGTCTCTACTAATTATTTAAATTTCCGATTGTATTGCATGGTATTTTGCCTATTTATTTACTTATTCAGCATCTATTCACCAATGTACACTGTGCACACAACTAAAATTAAAATCAATTCGACTTCATCTTGATTGGCTTATACGCCGATTTCTTAAAGGGTCTCATGGTTGGGGATGGGCATGGCCATCCTCACGAGATTGGTTAAAGCCCTTGCTGCTTTAATCGATCATAACCCGAAAACAACATTGGTCTATATACCAATCACCATGCACCAGGGTCTCATTGTTGGGGATAGGAGCACCTATCCTCATGAGGTTAATTGAGTCCATATACTTGATTAACCATAACTCGCTTCCATTCCATCTCAGCACGCGTATCAGAATACCTTCGCAATTAAATTTCAAACCTCGATCCAACGTCGAGTGCATTTTCGAAACCTTTTTCATAATAAAGTACAAGTTTTTTAGTCGTTAGACGATAGCCTAGTTGCTAAAAAACTTGTAACCAAACAAACTTTAGTCTTTAAGTCGTTGGACGCTAGACCTGTGGCTTAAAGACTCCTAAATAGCGTGAACTCGTTTCACTTCACTTTTTCTCAAGAAAACTTTGTGGATGATAGACGACTCGTGCGAGCATTCGTTCCTCGGGTTTCTAGTATTTGAATCGTGAGACGCTAGCCTCGTTGTTCGGTACTTTTTCATCCACTTAAAAAAACAATTCAACTCATTCAAATCCTTTTCTCGCTCATATCGATCATCAAACTCTTTTCGGATAAAGAGTGTGCAATAGTCGTTTCAAATACGGCGAGGACTTAAGCTTTTCAAACAAACAAAATAAGTCCTAGCTCAAAGCATTTGAAGCGTCTAAGCATACGATTTTTCGGATAAAATCAATGCAACCAATTAAAGCCTTTTTAAGAGGAACTACAGTTTTGACTTTCCCATTGCACGAGGGAATATGTAGGCACACGGTTCTGAAACCGTGCCAAACTCAAAATAATAATAAACAAATTCTGTTTTCTTTTGGCATCCATAACTTAGTAAACACACACACAAAACGCGTAGAATTAAATGGGTCCCATCGAGTACGATGGATGTAAGGGGTGCTAATACCTTCCCCTTACATAACCGACTCCCGATTCCACTTTTTGGTCACGTAGACCGCCTTATCCGCTTGTTTGGGGTTTTATCTATATTTTCCCGTTCTTTTTAGAACAAATAAAATTAGGTGGCGATTTCACCGTTTTCGAGAATTGAAAAGATTTTTGAAAATCGAGTTGCTTCAAGCGTTCAACAAGAAAGTCAAGCACCGAGTCTACCAAGTCGGTGATCTAGTAATCAAGCGCATCATTCTTCCACAAGGTGATCCCAGGGGAAAATGGACTCCCACTTATGAGGGACCGTTTGTAGTCAAAACAGTATTTTCTGGCGGAGCTATGATACTTAGCGCCATGGATGGCGAAGACTTCCCACACCCTATGAATGCAAACATAGTCAAAAAATACTACGTATAAACAAGACCCGCTAGGTCGACTGACCTAGGCAAAAATAAGGGCATCCTGGCGAACCAAAAAGGTTCGGGCAAAAGTTAAGGATATATAAAAAAAATGTACACCCGACAAGTCGAAAACTTGAAAAGGCGGCTTGGGCAGAAAAGGGTATCCCGGTAGACTGAAAACCCGAAAGGGCGGTCTAGGAAAAAGTTAGGGATTTAAGCGTACGACTATGTCTCGTTCAGATCACCTACCTACAGACTACTATCAGCATTCAAGATTCAAATGGCGAATATCAATTCACTCACTTTCTACTGGAACTCAACGAGATTGTTTCCGCATAGCTTTTTATTTTCTTTGTATACAAACTGCTTGGCCATACACCACCTTTCAAATTATTACAAGTTCTTTCTCTTTACAAGTGTTTGTTTTTGTTGTCTTTTGCACAAAGTCCAACGTTTGCTTTGAATGATTATATGCATTTGACAATAAAAATCTGTTTGCAAAGCATACGAAAAGCGAACATACGAAAGTAATTACTATAGACTCTAGGAATTGAGATGACGACGAAAGTCACCAATATGTTCCCTTGTGGAGCACAATCCCCTCGGAGCCATCGCTCACCACGAATCTTCCCCAGCGAAGTACATATCTTTTTCCACTAGTCTTCAAGCAGTAACGTTTCATTTCCAGCAGAGATATTTATCCCCAGCAGAATATCTCTCAATCATCATTCCCCGACAGTATCCAGACTCGAAACTTGGTCAGATAGTGCATCAGAGGAAAACTACCTCTCTCACTCCCCAACAGGATCTGCACACAAGATCCCCGATAGAGTGCTCACCGGTTCCCACCATTCCCAGCAGGGTCGACACACAAGGTCCCCAGAGGAACATCTCCCAGCTTTATTCCTCAGCAGCAATGTCCAGACTCGAAACTTGGTCAGATAGTGCACCGGAGGAATCAAAGGCGTTTGTTCTTATTTCGAGACAAAGGTTCACGGTTTTATCCTCAAGCAGAAGCCAAAAATCCCCAAGCAGAACATCCACACCTTCTTCAAGATGGATATGTTTTGAAATACCGACATACATATTCATACATTATACATGAAAATCATGACATACACATATAATGTTCATACGCATTGCATGCATCATAATCTACATAAGTCTAACTATATCCTGTCGAAATTTCTCCTTCTTTTTTCCCCAGCAGGTGGAAATCACTTCTAAATGAAAGGTCAAAGATTAATACCCGAAACAAGACGGGAAACCTTATTCGAACGACTACTCAAGTTGTCCTCCGACAACAGGCATTGGATTAACACCCGAAGCACAATAGGGAAGCTATCCACATTCTGTCGTCTATTATCCCCTCAGAGTAATCAAGACGAAGATTGATTCTGACTCTCTCTTATTATCAACAGCAACTACAAAGTCTGGCGTACGACTCGGTTGCCATGGATGGCATCTTAGGCCCATCTCCGGATATTTGTCGACACTTCTCCACTTTCAGAATGCTGCATATTTGGTTAAAAACCAATACCAACCAATAACTTCATTCAAGAGCGAGCACAAAGTCTAACGTACGACTCCCTCCGGATGGCATCTTAAGTCCATCTCCGTGCTCCCTTCAACTCTTCAAGAATATCTGTAGAGCCTAGCGTACGGCTCGTTCCACAGTATCAACCTCTCCGGATTGCATCTTAAGCCCATCTCCGACGAATCTCCTATCCAGTAAACACTCCTGAGTCTAGCGTACGACTCATTCCCCAGTGAAATCTCCAGCTTCTCCTAATGGCATCTATAAGTTCATTCCCGCGCATCAACAATCAACGGCGAGTGCAAATTTTCAGGTGTACTCGAGTGTTCAATCATCTTCTACCTACAGGCCACGAAAGGCAAGCATGCCAATATAACCCTTCCAGTACAAGAAGATTGAACAGGGGCAACTGTCATACCCCAAAATTTGCACTCCTATTACTCAAGACATTTCTCATATCCCTACTCAAGGATTCCCCAAGGGTTGAACATATAAGCCCTCTCTTAGACAATAAACCCAAACTAGGGTTTGGAAATTCTCAGATCAAGATAGGTTTCCAACATCTCCAGTGATCATCATGCCTCCTCATATGCTTCATAGAATCTCCATGTCAAGTTTCAAGCCTTACAAGTCAAGTTTCCTCAAACAATTGCTCAGATGGTTGAAAATCAGTTGTATTGGACAAAAAGTCAACTATGGTCAACATACAGTCAAACTTCATGATTTTTGGTCAACATCCTCATTTTGAAGTGACATTCATCATTTGATCAAGGGTTGATCATGATTCATCAAGAAAACTCAAGATTTGATCAAAAGTCAAACTTTCCAAATTAGGGTTTTCTAACGAAAAGTCAACTGAACTTTGACTGAGCATAACTTCTTCATACTTTATCAGAAATTTTTCCACCTCCTCTCATTTTGAAGAGAATTAAATTCTCTACAACTTCATGTCTCACAAGAAAAGTCAGAAAATGCTTCATTTTGAAGATATGGATCAAAACATTACAGGTCCTTTTCAAAGTCAACAAAAAGTCAACTTTTTGTAATGAAGTGTTATTAAGCATGGAAACTCAAATTGAGATGAAACCAAAGAGGTTGTTTAGAGGACATCTAGATATTTCTAAAAAGTCCAAGAACACTCACAAATGTTAAAAATTGAGTAAAATACACCTTGCACAAGTTGGGCATTTTTGAAGAATTGCACAAAGGGAAATATCTGACAAAATCCAATTTTTTCCAAATGGGCCGTCAGAACTCGCCAATACAGGCCTTCATAAATGCAAATGCATGCGACTCAATAAATGCACAACCACATACAACAACATCATAATTCACTTCACGAGGCATACGCCTATATCACTGTTATTACCAATTATTATAGGTAATCATCATCACAAAAAGCATAAGCTTATATCACTACTTCACTGACCATAGGCCTACAACGTCATCAACATATGAACAACAATTTATTAGCAACAACAATCCAAGAAAAACAACTACGACAATTACTATACAACATATTAGCTACGAATCTACGCTTAAAACATCTTATTCAACGCTAACGCTACTTATTTACTGAACATCTTCTAACACATTAATTAATCAACTACATGATTCTCCATTAATAAGATACCACTATATTCGACATACGCGACACTGTTCAAATTCTTCAACCAACCAATAATAACTACACGCATATACGAGCCTCTCCGACAATTTTCATTTAATTAATCTTCTGCTAACATACTCAAGTTTTTTATTTTGAACTACTATTAAACCAACACATACTATTACTGCTAATTTATTTAACACTATTGATATTTCTAACGAAATTAAACTTAACTTAATTTAGTTAATTAACCCAAAATTAATTTAATTAGTTAACCCAAAATGATTATATCTAGTTCAAAACTCTTAAAATTAATTTACTCATTATAATACTTATTATTATCGTGGAGTATATATATATATATATATATATATATATATATACTAGTAACATATAAGATTCATAAATTACAACATATATCTACAGTATTGATTAACTAACAATCTACCTTGCCGCTACAATATGTACAATTGCTATAACCATCCAATAGTTTCTAATATCTACGTTTCAGTCATTAACTGTTATTGATAAACAAAACGACTATAAGCCTTCTAGTTCCATCTCTTTGTAATCCATTCACTTCATAACCTAAAAATATTATTATTATTAATAATAATAAATTATTATAATTATTATTATGTAATGTTACTTATCAGTACACTAAACAAACAATGCAGTAGTATACACATGGTACCATTGCCAATTTCCTCCTATAAAGGATGTGACGTTCATCACATAAGGTCCCTCCATTCCCAACATATGCATGCTGTTTGACATGTCCTCCATGCACATGTGTGTCGTTCGACACACTCTCTTATCTAGGGTGTGCCGTTTAGTAATCGGTTTCTTTCTAGTTATTTTCTGCAATTTTTCTCCGAAACACTTTTATATTTCCATCGATTTATCACAATCATAATTTCATCACACAGAATTTTGCACCGGGCATTACAATTATAATTTTTCTAGGCCAACAACAATAGTAACAATCAACGCAGTAACAATAATTTTCACCAAATCAACACAACACAGAAAAACAACAATCAATTCATGGAAAATTCATACAACCCCACCCACATACAGTCTATCATATACCCGATTATAGAGATTGAACCCCACCCTTACCTTGGATTGACGGTCTCTATGTAATTTCTGGTCGAATTCTGGCTTGGCTTTCCGGTCTGCAATTTCTTCCTGACGGCTAGTTCTCCAACCTTGCACTTCTTCCTCTTTTCCTCACGTACAACATTCTCTTCTTCTCAACAAAAACCTAATTTTTCTTATTTTCAACTTAACTAATATATTACACTATTATTCTAATTGGGCTTAACCTTCACACCCCACCTTTCACTACCAACAACATTAATTAAGACCAACAATAATTATAATAATTATTCCAATAAAATAATATTATTTCTAACACTATTTCTTCAACGTAATCAACTTTATTAATTCTCCGACTAACCGAATACAATCCAACTTTAATTTAATAATCCAAATACGCTTCTTAAAATAATACCGACAAATCCAAATTTCAACTAAATCCAATAATTAAATCCTTATATAATTTAATTAAATCATTAATTAAATTCGGGGTGTTACATCTAACGTGATGATGTTGATAGGATCACTGCTCAGGGACTAACGTGATGATGTTGATAGGATCACTGTTCGGAGACTAATGTGATGATGTTGATAACATCATTGCTTGGGGACTAATGTGATGAGTAGAAGTGTTGGACACTGTTGGAAGAAGATGATAGAGAAGTAGTCTTGTTGGGAAATATGTTTCTGTTGAGGAAGAGATGGATCTATGGGGATTATGGATATTATTCTTGTGGAAATATATCTTTGTGAAAATGACTTTGTGGGGATGTGTTGGTGACTTTAGTTGTCATCTCAATTTCTAGAGTCTGTAGTAATTGTTGTTTCTGCTCACATTTCGTGTATTTATGAATAGATATTTAACGTCAGATGCATATAATCATTTTAAGCAATCATTGGACTTATGCAAATAAGACTAATAAAAGTAAAAAGTTTGAAACTAGAAAAGGAGGATTGTATTAATTTTGAAAAGTGGCCTATAGACAGGCAGTTCGTATACAAAGAGACAAATATCCTAGTAAGAGGAAATTTTCGAAAATATTTGGAAAATAGTAAAAGCTATGTGGAATCAATCTCGTCGAGTTTCAACTCTACTATTGCTCATATATTTTCGACTATCTCATCTCCTCGCTGCCAGAAGAAGGTGATTGGATTGATCTATGCCATTTGAAGTGTATAGTATTGTAGTATGTAAGTAGATGATCTTGACGAGACATAGTCATACGCTTTTAATCCCTAACTTTTGCCTAGACCGCCTTTTCGGGTTTTCAGTCTACCGGGATACCCTTTTTTTCCCAAGCTGCCTTTGCAGGTTTTCGACTTGCCGGGTGTACATTTTTTATATATGTACCTAACTTTTGCCTGAACCCTTTTGGTTCGCCGGGACGCCCTTATTTTTGCCTAGGCCAGTCGACATAGCGGGTTTCGTTTATGCGTAGTATTTTTTGACTATGTATACATTCACAAGGTGCGACAAGTCTTCTTCATCCATAGTGCTTAGTATCATGGCTCCGCCGTAAAAGATTGTCTTGCCTACAAATGGTCCCTCATAGGTGGGAGTCCATTTTCCCCTAGGATCATCTTGTGGTAGTATGATGATCCTGACTACTAGATCGCCAACTTGGTATGCTCGATGCTTGACTTTCTTATTGAAGGCTTTGATCATTCGTTTTTGATATATTTGTCCATGGAAAATGGATGCGATCCGTTTCTCATTGATCAAGTTAATCTGGTCAAGCTGAGTTTGGATCCATTGGTCTTCATCTAACTCTGTGTCCTTGAGTACTCTGAGTGAGGGTATATGAACATCGATAGGTAGAACTGCTTCTATACCATATACGAGAGAGAAAGGGGTTGGCCCTGTAGATGTTCTTACTGAAGTGCGATAACCGTGGAGAGAAAATTACAACATCTCATGCCAATGTTTACAAGTCACTGTCATCTTCTGTATGATCTTCTTAAGATTTTTGTTGAAGGATTCCACTGTGTCATACCCCAAAATTTGCCCTCCTATTACTCAAGACATTTCTCATATCCCTACTCAAAGATTCCCCAAGGGTTGACCATACAAGCCCTCTCCTAGACAATCAACCCAAACTAGGGTTTGGCAATTCTCAGATCAAGATAGGTTTCCAACATCTCCAGTGATCATCATGCCTCCTCATATGCTTCAAAGACTCTCCATGTCAAGTTTCAAGCCTTACAAGTCAAGTTTCCTCAGACAATTGCTCAAATGGTTGAAAATCAGTTGTATAGGACAAAAAGTCAACTGTGGTCAACATACAGTCAAGCTTCATGATTTTTTGTCAACATCCTCATTTTGAAGTTACATTCATCATTTGATCAAGGGTTGATCATGATTCATCAAGAAAACTCAAGATTTGATCAAAAGTCAAACTTTCCAAATTAGGGTTTTCTAAGGAAAAGTCAACTGAACTTTGACTGAGCATAACTTCTTCATACTTTATCAGAAAATTTTCCACCACCTCTCATTTTGAAGAGAATTAAATTCTCTACAACTTCACGTCTCACAAGAAAAGTCAGAAAATGCTTCATTTTGAAGATATGGATCAAAACATTACAGGTCCTTTTCAAAGTTAACAAAAAGTCAACTTTTTGTAATGAAGTGTTATTGAGCATGGAAACTCCAATTGAGATGAAACCAAAGATGTTGTTTAGAGGACATCTAGATCTTTCTAAAAAGTCCAAGAACACTCAAAAATGTTAAAAATTGAGCAAAATACACCTTGCACAAGTTTGGCATTTTTGAAGAATTACACAAAGGGAAATATCTGACAAAATCCAATTTTTTCCAAATGGGCCTATAATTTTATTATCCAAACTTGATCATAATATTATTTGTGACCACTTTATGCCTTGCCACGACCTCTTTCTATTTTTTTGATTTATTTTTGAATTTAAAAGCATTTAATTCAAATTTAAATTAAATAAAATATGAAAACAAGGTATAATTTAAGTTGGGTTAGATTTTTATCAAGCTTGAGGACCAAGGAAGCCCACAAAACATGTCAAATTCGTGCTAGCTCATGCAAGGAAGGAAAAATCAAATTTTGAAAAGATTTGATTTGATTTGAAAGAGAAATTATTTTGCATTCAAGAGCATGTCTTTTTTCTTTCTTTTTGCTCCAATCCTTCACTCTATAAATACATAACACATTCACAAGACAAGAGGACGAAACCCTAGCCCCTTGAAGCAACCCTATTTTCTCAATTTTTTCTCAAAAGTTGGCAAAATCGTATTCCATATTCCAGCAAGTTTCAATCAAAACCAAGCCCTCCATTGTGTTCCTGAGCACTCCAGGGTTCGATCCATACCCTCACACGAAGCCAAGACTGCCCAGAACGCGAGAAACACATAGCTCCGATTTAGTATTTTTCTCAATTTCGATTTTTACAATTCATGCTTTGCTAACTGTTTTTGTTTGATTATTTGGACTCAGGACATCCATTAGAGTGCATTTGAATCATTACATGTAAGCTTGCACGTAGAAATCTCGTGTTGCCATTGTTAGGGTTCAAAAACTGGAAAGCTTCGAACTGGCTTGTACAGTTGCTTTCAGGCCAAACAGAGGCCACCATCGAACTCGCAGGGGTCGATTTAGGGGGGTAGGGTATCCCTTTGCTTTTATTTTGCGTATTTTGCAGGTTTGGAACTTTGGTTGGCCGGAGAAGACGACCGGAGCTAGGGCTCCAGCGTCGCTGACTCAATTGACCGGTGGCTTGCTGGCGTGGCATCATGGCTCGTTCTGATTCGCTCCTTCATAACACTTGGGTCCCACGCGTGTTGACTGTGTTTAAAATTCAGAAATATGACACGTTTTACCCCTTTTAAACAATTGATTGCAGGTTGATAATGTAACGCCCGTTTTTAATTAACATTATATTATATTAATATTTTCGAATTACCGATCGATATTTATTTTGCAACGAGAATGTTTGTGTTAATTAATATATCTATTAATATATTTGGCGACGTTTCGTTAGGATCCGATATTTAATTCCCCGGAGTTATTTGAATGAAAGGAATTAATAATATTGGTGGATATTATTAGTGTGTTGATTTATAAGAATAGATGGGGGTGTGAGGATTAATTGATGAGAATTGGGTTTTCACCCTTGTGAATAGTAAGGAACACTTTATAAACCATTTCTCCTCATTTTCCTTCCATCCACAATACTAAAACCAAACATAGAACTTGGAAGCTAGTAAGTTATAAAACCATTTTCCCTTCCTTTTCTTTCCATTTTTCCTCATAAAACCAAACTTGGTCTTAGAGAAGAAGAGGGTTTTGGAAAGAGGAAGAAGAAGAAGGGGAGCAAGAGAGCAAGAGAGGAAGCTTGAGGTTGAGCTTTGTAGAATCATCATGGATCATCCAAACTAGAGGTAAGGGGTTTGATTCTCCATCTCATATTATTAGGTTTTGATAGATATATTTTGGATTTGGGGGTGAAATTGATAGTTGATTTATAGAGTTTTGTTGGTTGATTGCTGGAATGGTTTAGAAGAGTTGGATTAGGAGTATGGTTTGTGGATGTATTAGGTGCTAGCTTGTAGATTTAAGAGTATTGAAATGGGAAAGAAAACCATGGTAGAAGAATGAGAAAAACTCAAAAAGATGAAGTTTTCACGCAGGTCCATCAACACGGGCCGTGTTGATTAACACGGCCGTGTTTCCCCTCTTGTATAGGAATTTTGGTTAGTGCAGGCCAATCAACACGGGCAGTGTTGATGCACACGGGCACCCGTGTTGATTCACTGTCTTGAGTGATTTTTGCACGTTCTGATGGCTTTTCAACACGGGCCGTGTTGATTCACACGGGGGCCCGTGTTGATGCTTCTGTAGCCTCCAAAATGCTGATTTTTCGCATTTCCTTTGGAACCCGATTATATTCCGATTTTCCGATTTCGGTAAATTTGACGACGGAGCAAGTTGCTCCGAATTCAACGAAAATTGACGTGCTAGCTAAGTTTGACGTGTAGAACGTAGTGATGAGGTTAGTTTTTAGAAGTTGCGAGTTTTTACGAGATGACCCGAAATAGGCTTAATTATGGTTTAATTGAATCAGATTTCGTTTTAGGGGATTTAAGACACGTATGGACAATCTGATTGCGATGTTGACGATTAGGAGTAATGCCGGTTATTAGGGATGGCTTTTGCGACGATGATAGGTGTTTGACTATTTTTCTGTATGTAGAATTTAGTGAACGAATCGATAATGAGGTGGGGTGATTAAACATAATGTTTGCGACGACGTATTAGCTAGTGAATACATGTTGATTATGCGATGCGAGGTTATATGTCTTTGTACATGATGTTGTGATGATTATATTGATGTTGTTAATAAATGCTTCCGATTTGTGAATGCATGACTTTTGATGAATTTATTAGTGATGTTTGCATAATGCAATTATGATGCGATGATATATTTATCTTGTTTTGGATAAATTATGGCGATGTGGGCTTTATGCCAATTTGGATGAGCGATGATGATGTTTTTGTGTTGTGTTGTTTTATTGTCGAGTCACATACATTTCACAAGCGAAGAGGGCTTTTATGCCAAGCGATGATGGCTTTTATGCCAAGCGATGATGGCTTTTATGCCGAGCGCAGATCGGCTTTATGCCAAGTGTCCCTAATTATGGACAAAGCGATGGGTACCACATGCATAACATAGTCGAGTCTCATGGAGTCCATTATGTTTATTTTGGAGTCTTTTGGTATTGAGTTTTATTTGATGTTTGTGATGATGTTTGTGATGATGTTTGCGATGATGTTTGTGATGATGTTTGCGATGATGTTTGCGATGATGTTTGTGAAGATGGGCTTTATGCTACAAGCGATGATGGGATTTTATGCCAAAAGCGATGATGGGCTTTATGCCAAAAGCGAAGATGGGCTTTAGCCAATTTTGTGATGATTTGTTTATGTTGCTTATATTATTAGTGTTGTTGGTTGATGTTGTTGTTTATGATTGACGTGCTAATTAGCGATGTATTAGCTTGTGACGATTTCGCGGTGACGGAGGTTTACGTGTTGTTGTGATGATTTGTGCCGATGAGGCTAAGGCGATTAAGTATAGATTATACACTTTAGAATGACGATAAGAGTAAGTGAGGTTTGGATATGTGTTGGAATGCACTTATTAACTTATATCCTTTACAATTCCAAAACTATATATATATATATATATATATATATATATATATATTATCATGCCTTTAATTATATGTTTTGGAGTATCTCACCCTTTACTTGTTTCGCCGTTACCTTTATATTGGTAACGTGCAGGTTATGAAGACAGAGTTTATAGCTGCTGTTAGTTGAGTCGGTGTCGCTCTGATACGTAGCACTCGGGGGGAAACATTTATGTTGTCTTGTTGTTGATTCTTTTGTTATTCTTTCTTTTGTATATAGAATCATACTTTATGAAAATATGATTTATTAAGGAAGTTTATTAAAGAAGATGTTTTGATGTTTTTGAATCAATTTATGTCTTCCGGCGATGCTATGTATCTGAGACTTATACTTTAAATCAAATTGTTTAAAGTGAGTTGTTTTTGAAGGTGTGATTGTCATACCCCAAAATTTTCCCTCCATCTTCTCAAGACATTTCATACATCCATACTCAAGGATTCCTCAAGGGTTGATCATACAAACCCTCTCCTAGACAATCAACCCAAACTAGGGTTTGACATTTCCTAGATCAAGATGGACTTCCAACATCTCCAATGGTCATCATGCCTCCTCATATGCTTCAAAGATTCTCCATGTCAAGTTTCAAGCCTCACAAGTCAAGTTTCCTCAGACAATTGCTCAGATGGTTGAAAATCAGTTGTATTGGACAAAAAGTCAATTGTGGTCAACATACAGTCAAACTTCATGATTTTTGGTCAACATCCTCATTTTGAAGTTACATTCATCATTTGATCAAGGGTTGATCATGGTTCATCAAGAAAACTCAAGATTTGCTCAAAAGTCAAACTTTCTAAATTAGGGTTTCTAGGTGAAAAGTCAACTGAACTTTGACTGAGCATAACTTCTTCATACTTTCTCAAAAATTTTTCCACCACCTCTTGTTTTGAAGGAAATTCAATTCTCTACAACTTCATGTCTCACAAGAATGTTCAAAAAATGCTTCATTTGGAAGGTATGGATCAAACCATTACAGGTCCTTTTCAAAGTCAACAAAAAGTCAACATTTTGTTTTGAAGATATATTGAGCATGGAAACTCCAATTGAGATGAGACCAAAAGGGTTGGTTAGAGGACTCTAAGAGCTTTCCAAAAAGTCCAAGAACACTAAAAAATGTGGAAAATTGAGCAAGATACACCATTCACAAGTTGAGCAATTTTGAAGAAGTGCACAGAGAGAAATACTTCTAAAAATCAAAAAGTTTGCAAATGGGCTTACTTTTTCTTCATCCAAACTTGTTCCTTATGCAATTAGGAATATCCAAGCCCAATGCCACGAATTTTTATTTTATTTTTCTATTTAATTTGGAATTTATTCATTTAAATACAAATTAAATTAAAAAATAAAGTATAAAATCAAAATTAAAGGCAAACTTGATTTTTCTCTCTTCCTTGAGATCCAAGTAACTCAATAAAGCCAGGAAATTTCGAAATTTGCATTGATATGGCAAGATTGGATTGAAAATTGATCAAAAGATGAAAATTTGATTTTGTACAAAATCAAATATGATTTGCATTGATTATTGATTGATTCTTCCTCAAATCAACTCCAAATTCATCTACTATATATATTTAACAGATGCCACACGAATTAGGGTAGAATTTTTGACTGGAGAAACCCTATTGAAGCTCAAGAAAACCGTGCCCTACAAGCAAATTGCAGCCCTAGTTCCAGCCGTTTTCAATCGATTTTGAGGTGTCCATTGCATTCCTTGATACCTCCTGAATCGATCCAGACCCTCACTTTGCTCAAAACCATCCAGAATTAAGAAATCACGAATCGGTTTGTTCATCTTTTTTTCAAAATCGTGTTTCATTATTCATGCATTATTAACAAGTTTTGATGTTTGTTTCATGCTTAGAACAAAGTTTGCAAGCGATCTGGGCAGGTTAATTGCATTTCCATGGCCTGAAACGTGATATGCCATAACTAGGGTTCCTGAACACGATTTAGGGTTTCCCTTAAATGGAAAAATTGGACTACGAGACTGTGACCATTGCATTCGGAATAACGTCCTGAATCAAACCATGGTCTTAGATGTTATTTATATTATGTGTGCTTGATTTTTGATTTAGCCAGGGTTGTAGCGTCGAGCAATGGCCGACGCTGAATTTTCAAAAAATTCAAATCGGAGAAGATGAAGTCTGGCGCGAGTTTGAGGCAACCAGGGGACGACGCGTGTTTACATTCCACTCGTTCCAATTTTCAAACACACGTGCATGCTGGCTCAGTTGGTTAAGGCGCTTCCTGTTGATAGATACTCCTCCTGGTCACGAGTTCGATCCAGCCAGGGACCGGTTTTGCCATTCTTTTTCCAAACTTCATACTTTTTTCAATTATTTTCATATTTTCTTATTTATTTAATATTTCCATGCAAATTTTAATTCTTTTCATAATTTTTATTCATGCATTAAAAATTGTCAAAAATATTTTTTCCTTTTGCATTTATTTTCATAAAATACTTATTTAATTTATAAAATTAAAAAATATTATTTTGCATGCATATTTATTTTTATTCCTAATTTATCATTTAAATCACTTTTAATTAGTTTTTAATTATTAAATTAACTCCAAAAAATCCAAAAAAATTACTTTAGCATATTAATGTTGTTTCTTGCATGAAATATTTTTCTCATTCAAAAATTATTATTTTTACTAGCATTTTCCTCTTATTCGATTTCCTTGTATTTTCCGATTTCTCATCTTTTCACAGGTTATCCCGTTTCGGACGATTTCTTTTTATCGTTTTCTTTTTTCAAATTATGTAATTGCTCATGGGATGTAATAGTTTAATTAGGGCTTTTTATTTTCTGCATTTTAATTATGTATCTGCCCCAAAGCCATGTAATAGCGTAGGATTTTACTTTCCGCATTTTACTTTCCGCAATTTAATTTCCGCACCCTATAAACTGTTAGTAATTAGGCGTGTATGGCAAGATAAAATTGAACATAGCTCACTCATAATTTCAAGATAAAAATATTCGAATCAACACTCTTTTCACACATGCACCCCTTAGGGTAATTCTCTCTCGTTGCCTTTACGATTCAAATGGTCAAGTCCCTCGAACGTAGAGGTATTCTAGCACTGTTGCCTTCAAAACAAATCATCATAGTCCCTTCGATACAAAGATCATAGACCCACGATGTCGCCTCCGAATACATGATCTTGACCCTCGATTGTCGCCTACGGAAAAAAAATGATGATAGTCCCTTCGAATGTGCTAGGATACTTCCTACAAGTTGCTTTCTATGACCATACGATGTCCCTTCGAATGTCCCGCTTACAGCCAACAAATAGAGTTACCTACCAACTAATGGTATGGATAGCGCTATTTTAAAGGAACGTAAAATAACACGAAAACGACCAATTCTGAGTAGGTAATAAGACTTTTAGTTGCTTGCTCTATCAAAATACTTTTCACACTTCACACTTTTGTCAAAGTTCAAAACTCTTTTCAAAACGAAACATTTCCGAACACTTTGTATACATTCCTACATGAATCATTACAAAGTCAAAGCGAAATGCCTTTTCAAAACATTTTTTCAAACACACAAAAAGCACAATTTTTAAGTGATCTAAGAGCAACTAAGAGCCCGTAGATAACTACGGATGGAAAGGGGTGCTAATACCTTCCCTTTTCATAACCTTCTCCCTTACTCAGAATCTAACGAAGATCTTTTCCTGTTCTTTTCACCTTCCCTTAATTGGATAAAAGAAAAGTCGGTGGCGACTCTTGCTATCCGCACATTTGCGATACAAAAATCCACAAAGTCAGTTCACCGTATTACAGTGATGCCTCAATATTAAATTTATGAAATTTTTAATTTACTCTGATTGTTGCATTTAAAACCTTGGGTAATATTGGGGTGTTACAGATAACACCAAGGCGCCTTGGTTTAGATGGCAACGTGTATGGTGATTCATCCCGGGGATCCTGGGTTCGATCATGGCTCCCTGAATTTCTTTTTTTTGCAACTTTCCAAACTAACATGTTTTCTTATTTTCTTTTAATATTTTCTTCTTAATTTAATTAATCTTTAAACATTTTTCTCATGCACTTAAAAATCACCAAAAATATTTTCCTTTTGCATTTTAATCAGAAAAATGTATTTAATTTTTGACATTAAAATTAATATTTTTGCATGCATATTTTAATTAATTGTTAATTAACCATTAAATTGACTTTTAATTGCTTTTAATTATCGAAAATGATCCAGAAAATTCCCAAAAAAATTATCTTATCATCTAATTGTCATTACTAATCTAAAACATTTTTCCTCATTCAACAATCTCTCTGTTTACTAACATTTTTCTCTTATGCAATTTTCTCGTATTTTCCGATTATGTATCTGTTCACAGGTTGTAACGTTTCGGACTATTTTTCTCGCTTTTCTTTCCATTATAATGTAACTGCCTATGGGATGTAATAGTTTAATTAGGACTTTTACTTTCCGCACTCCTATTATGTAACTGCCCCAAAGCCATGTAATAGCGTAGGACTTTATCTTTCCGCACTTTACTTTCCGCAATTTATTTTCCGCACCCTATAAACTGCTAGTAATTAGACGTGTATGGCAAGATAAAATTGGACATAGATCACTCATAATTTCAAGATAACATATCTGAATTTGACACACTCTTTTCTCACATGCACCCCTTAAGGTAATTCTCTCTCGTTGCCTTTACGAATACAAATGGTCAAGTCCCTCGAACGTAGAGGTATCCTAGCACCGTTGCCTACAAACATATCATCATAGTCCCTTCGATACAAAGATCATAGACCCACGATGTCGCCTACGAATACATGATCTTGACCCTCGATTGTTGCCTATGAAAAGTGATGATCGTCCCTTCGAATGTGCTAGGATACTTCCTACAAGCTGCCTTCTACGACCATCCGATGTCGCTTCGAATGTCCCTTCTACATCCAACGAATAGGGTTACCTACCAACTAATGGTACGAATATAACTATTCTAAAGGAACGTAAAACAACACGAAAATGACCATTCTGAGTAGGTAATAAGACTTTTAGTTGCTTGCTCAAATCAAATGCTCTTCACACCTCACACTTTTGTCAAAGTTCAAACACTTTTCAAAACAAAACATTTCCAAACACTTTGTATACATTCCTACATGAATCATTACAAAGTCAAAGCGAAATGCCTTTTCAAAAACATTTATGTCAAACACACAGAAAGCACTTTTAAAAATGAGCTAAAAGCAACTAAGAGCCCGTAGATAACTACGGATGGAAAGGGGTGCTAATACCTTCCCTTTTCATAACCTTCTCCCTTACTCAGAATCTAACGAAGGTCTTTTCCTGTTCTTTTCACCTTCCCTTATTTGGATAAAAGAAAAGTCGATGGCGACTCTTGCTATCCGCAACATTTGCGATACAAAAAATCTCAAAGTCAGTTCACCGTATTACACACTACGCCATTCATCTTTGGCTGATATGGAGAAGATTTGTGATGCTTTATCTTGAACTGTGTGCAGAGTTTGGTGATCATTTTGTTGTTGAGATTGGTACCATTGTCTATGATAATCTTTTCGAGGACGCCGTATTGGCATATGAGATTATGTTTGATGAATCGAGTCATAACATTCTTGGTAACAGATGCGAACGAAGTTGTTTCTACCCACATGGTAAAGTAATCAATATAAAAAAGAATGAAACGATGTCCATTAGAAGTGGTAGGTTTGATTTCTCCAATCATGCCAATGCCCGTCATCGCGAAAGGCCACATAGCGGTTAGAACATTCAATGGAACTAGAGGTATGTGTACTTTGTCTGCGTATATCTAGAATTTGTGACAAGATCGAGCATAGCGATAACAATCAACTTCCATAGTGGACCAATAGTAAATTACTCTCAGAATCTTCTTAGCCATTGGATGTCCACTGGAGTGAGTACCAAATGCGCCTTCATGTAACTCTTCCATAATTTTTTCATCTATTTTCTGATCTACACATCAGAGTAAGGCCAATTCGTGATTGCGTTTGTATAAGACGCCATTACTGAAAAAGAACTTGGCGGCAAACCTCCTTAGAAACTTCTTATCGTTAACAGAAGCCCCTTCAGGGTATTCTTGAGCCTCGAGATACCTCTTCACTTCGTAGAACCAAGGTTTCTCTTCTATTCTTTCGGTATCAAGTTCACAATAGTATGCCGGTTCGTCTAGTCTTTCAATAGTGATCTAAGGAGCTTCATTGTCCCATCTGACTTTGAACATAGATGACATGGTAGCTAATGCGTCTTCTAATTGATTCTCTTCTCGCAGAATATGCTCGAAATTGATTTCTTTGAAGTAAGGGATCAGATTCAACACATGTTTTCGATATGGAATGAGGTTTGGATGCTTCATATCCCAATCGCCTTTAATCTGATTGATCACAAAAGCTGAGTCTCCGTATAATTGCAAGAATTGTATCCACAACCATGTTGTTGGTGCAAACGAAACACAATCTGGCGGTGAAAGGTGTATGGCCGCCATTAGGAGATATGATTACAGCGCCAATACCGTTGCCAAATGCATTAGAATCTCCATCGAAAACCATGGTCCATCGGGATCCTGGCTCAGGTCCTTCATTCGGTCCAGGCTCTTTGTAATCGGTGACAAACATAATATCCTCGTTTGGATACTCGAAATGCATGGAGTGATAGTCATCTACAACTTGATGAGCCAAATGATCAGCTACCACACTTTCTTTAATCGCTTTATGAGTAGTATACTGGATGTCGTATTCGGTCAAGATCATCTGCCATCTTGCTATTCTTCCAGAGAGAACAGGTTTCTCGAATATGTATTTTATCGGATCCATCTTAGAGATCAACAAGGTAGTGTGAGACAACATATAATGTCTTAGTCGGCGAGCAGCCCAAGCCAAAGTGCTACAAGTTTTCTCGAACTGTGAGTATCTTGTTTCACAGTCGGTAAACTTTTTGCTAAGGTAGTATATTGCATACACTTTTCGACCAGACTCGTCATGTTGCCCCAACACACACCCCATTGAATTCTCTAATACTGTTAAGTACATGATGAGAGGTCTTCCTTCACCCTCATCAGTAGCATTCATCCATACTAGGATCCACTTTTGCTCACCCACCGAGTCAACCAGACTCTAATACCACTGTTTGGGGAAGTTCGAGAAGCAAGCTCCGGAAGTTTGAATGAGTCAAACATTCATGGTTCCAAAAGATTTTGACGCCACATATCCACTCAAAACTTTAGGCTTTGTTTGGAAATTATGAGGCAAGTGGAATGGAAGACTTCCAAACACTAATTTTTATAAAAATATAGAAAAATATTTGACTTTTAAAAAGAAATTATTTTGTATATGTTGGTGCGCAAGATTGAAGTTGAAGATGAAGATCGAAGAAGAAAGATAAGAGATATTGTTTAAATAACTTTTAAAAAACTTTCTCTAAATAGAAACATTTACAAATATTGTTACACCATCTTAAAGTGAATTATCTTAAATTTACAAACTGAACAAGATTTAGTATTTATATACTAATCCCAAATGAAATTAAATTGAAATGCAAAAGCTATCAGAATCTGAATTATAACTAACGTCACCCCTTAATTCATACTCATCCCATTAAAATCAAAAACACTAATTACGTCTCTCTAATTGATAAAGTGTCCAATCTTAATATATTTAATCAGAACATCTACAAGTTGCTTATGAGTGCTACATTGAACAACTTCTAAAATTTCATTATGAACTTGACTGCGTAGAAAATAGAAATTTGTGTCAATGTGCTTACTTATTCCATGCAACACTAGGTTCTTGGAAAGTCTTATGGCAGATTTGTTGTTTATCATCAACTTCATAGGCTTTCTCACCTTGATCTTCAGATCATGCAAAAAATTCATCAGCCAATAGCTTAACAAGTAGAGAAAACACCTGCAATGCACTCATTTTCATAGGTTGACAAGGCAACCACTGGCTGCTTCTTAGAATACCAAGAAATGGGACTTCTCGGATACTTGAAGAAAAACCCAAAAGTACTTCTTATTTTAACTTTGTCTTTATACCAATCAGATTCTGAATAACATGTTAGCTTTGAACCAGATTTAACATGAAGGGAATAAAACTTTGTACCTTAGAGTCCCCTTAATATACCTTAATATCCTAACAACAACTTGGTAATGTGCCCACTTTGTTTTGTTCATAAGCTTACTCACCATTCCAAATGCATAATAGATGTCATGTATGGTGTTATAGAGACATCTCAATGAGTCATCCAAATTTTTAAATGTTGTAGCATCTGCGTCATCACCCTCAACATCATAATCTAGATTGTGATTTGTTTCACCGGGTGTGATTGCAGAGTTGCAATTCATCTTCAGAAGTTCAAGTTCATACTTCAGTTGATGTAAAATTATACCCTTCTCAGAGTATAAAATTTATATCCCTAAAAAAGTATCATGTTTCCTAGATCAGTCATCTTAATCGCATTTATCATCACCTTCTTGCACTTGATTATCTCATCTAAACAACTCCATGTTAGTAATATGTCATCAATATAGATACACATCATAATCATATTGCTTTCAGAGGTATGCTGAATATACACCCCATGCTCCACCTCAACGATGAAACACAGTCACAAATCTTGTAACTATAATCAAAACCAAAAGATTACACTTCCAATAAACAATACTTAGTTTTGCTTTAAAGCTTCAACCAAGAACAATGAACAATACTCAACTCTATGCTTAAAAGCTTCAAGAGTGAGAACAATAACTTGATAAACAATCAAGTAACAATCAGTCTACCTCACTGTTTCAAAATATACATGGGAGAATGCAAAAACACAAGAGACTCACAAAATCTAAGACTTTAGACTTCCTCTAATTTTATAATTGTGAAAAGTTAAATTATATTAGGTTTAGGTTTCTCTTTAAATACATATCAGTAGTCCATGAGCTTCAAAATCTTCACCCAGATATTTCTTGATCCACAAGATGAGGGTTGCACCAATTAAGCAAAAAAATCTTCTTGAATCTTGGAATAAAACATCAAGTTTCCTAAATTGTCTCAACATCTAATTTTAGAAACATATGTAGATCTGGAGATTAAATCACTTGTTTCATATTGAATCTTCTTGAACTACGTAAATCACTGGGATATATCGAAAAGGAACGTCATAAAATTAAATTAAATCAAATATGTTAAGAATAAAAACTATTTGTACTGATGTTCTGGTACAACATGTCACAAAATCTGTCATAATATTTGTCTTTAATGAACCTGACCACCATGTCAGAACATCTTCCATAACATCTTGTTTTGAACCATGTTTTAGCAAAATTAATGTCAATCCTAAAACCATGGTACTAACATTGGACATTATCAAACATCGCCTAGATGACACCCCGACAAAAGATGATTATGTTGGAATGAAGTTGAAATGAAGCATGTATGATTTATTTATAGTTGGGGAACTTTGGTGGCAAAGAGGGAAATTTGGAATTGAAAAAATATGAAATTTTTTACCCACATAACAGTATGTGCTGACTTGAAAAATTGATGTGCCGACACAAGAATTATATGTGTCGGCCTGAAAGATTTTATGTGCCAGCACATAGAAAACAAAAGCTACAGGCTTCAAAAATACAGTATATGTGCCGACACAAAAATTGTATGTGCCGACATGAAAATACAGGGTTACAACATGTGCCAACACCAAGGGTTTATGTTCCAACACGAAAGGCTTATGTGTCATCCTGAAAAACAGATGTGTCAGCATATGCAAGTGTTTTTTATGCAGAAAATGATATTTGTAACACCCCGATTCTACCCCACGTATTTATTTAATTTAATATAAGAGTTTCCAAAAATTATTCATTAATAATCAACATAATAGGAATGTCACAATTCAACGTAAACACAATATAAACATGTTATTCTCTCTTCAACAGATACATAGCATTACTCAACAGTTATCAACGTAAACATTTCATTAACCAAGCAGCGGAATTCAAATAGTCTTACAACGCAAAACATAGCATCTCATGATTATTCAAAAACATTAGTTTCAACATAAAAACAACAAAATAGAAACAAATGTGCATTTCCCCTGAGTGCTACGTATTAGAGAAAATGACAGTAAACCGGAACCACACCGGTAACGAATACTCCTCCTGATCACCTACACGTTACCAATATAAAGGCAACGACGAAAACAAGTAAGTGGTGAGATATCAAACCATATATTTGAGATTATGGTAAACAATATATAGTCCGAAATCATATAATATCACCATTTTGTAATCACACGACTAATCAACAATAACACACAACTATTCCATAACAACATACAACTATTCCACAACAACACACGATCATTCACAACAACGTAATCTAATCATCAAAAAAACATCATCATTAAGTGTTATGACATGCGACTCAACTAATGCACATGCATGTGGTACCAACGGAGTAAAACTCCCAACGTAATCCCTTGCCAGTAATTTCGAGGCATTAAGGCGTAAGCCTTCAACGTAAACAACATTGCCCCCAACGGCTCAACATATTTTGCCAACATAGGCCAACATAATATGCAATGTATGTATGCGATGAAATTAAATAGCACACAACAACAACAATAGCGTAATCTACAACGTAACCATCAATGTTGGCCATCAAGCCTTAACAACAACAACGTACAACAACAACGGATTCATAAACAGAACTACCTCAAATTCATCCAAATTCTCACCTATAGTATTTAAAAACATTATTATAGGCTAAATCATCATTCCAGCTTTCCAATGGTCCAAATGGCATCAAAATCGGAGTTACGATCGCGAAGATACGACCAAAATAGTTTTCCAGAATTATTTTTCTATTTCTGTTCAGTATAGATCGATGCAAAAGCCTATGTATCGATGCATACACATCTTGTATCGACACAAGCATCGTATGAGTCGACTCATACGTTATTTAATTTCCTGTTTTCTGATTTTCAATTAGTATGAGTCGATACATACACCAATGTATCGATACAAAACTGACTTGTATCGATGCAAAACTCGTATAAGTCGATACAAGCCTTCAGAATTGGCCTCATGAGTCGATACAAGGTTGTTTGTATCGATGCAAGCTGTTTTCAAGTCTCTGGTTTTTAAAATCACAGCAGCTTGTATCGATACATAATCCTATGAATCGGCTCATGCTGCGCAAACTCACCCAAAAACCAGTTTTCCTCAAAATTACACGATCCAATTGGGATTAATTTCAATCAGTAACAACAACATATCATCTAACAGCAAAATTATGCATTTCTTTCAATCATCAACAACAACATAACGTATAACAGTAGAATTGTACAATCTTTTCAATCAACAACAACAATATACACAAAATAACAACGATCATATATTTCAATTTGGGATTTTCTACGGTTAACCACATCGACATGACACAACCTAGCGAATCATACATCCCAAACTACCTATCTCCCATCATATCCCCAATTGTAGAGCAAGAACCCCACCCTTACCTTGGATTGAAGGTTTCTCTAAGAATTCTTGATCGTTCCAACTTTTCTCTCTTCTCTGAAATCTCTACGTATGTTCTGTTCCTTTTTCCCAAAACCCTTGTTTTCTTTTTTTTTTTCTTTCTCTACTGACAACCAAATTAATCTAATTTCTATTTATTTTTAATTAAATAATAATCCTTATAATTATTTTTGGGCTTAAATTCTTACCCCCACTTCTACTATTTGTTATCCTTTCAATCTAAGCCCATTAACACTGACTTATAATTATAATATCATTATTAGCATTATTCTACGACGAAACCAACATAATTCTTCGCAATATAACATCAGTTAATAATTCGCAAACAATTATTTAATTATTTAATTATTTAATTAAAGAATTATAACTAAATATACGGGCGTTTCAATATTTCATGATTTGGATCAATTTTTAACTTGTTTTGAATGCTTCTTAAGACCTCTAATGCAAGGGTACACCAAACGACACAGAGATACCATCCAATATACATAAATGCTAAGTTTTTATAGTTTGAACATCCTGCAATACATTTAATGGTGAAGTTGCACTCATAATACCGATATTGTGTGGAAATTAACATTGACGGGGACTTAGGAGCAATTGTTAGAGCTAGAGGATTCAAGAAACGAATTCGGGTAAATATGTCGTATAGAATTCAATTCGTGGAGCTGTGTATAAGTTAGAATCTAGAAAAGAAGAAATTTAATTTTCAACGTTTAATTTCACTACGCGATATTTTGTATGAACTCTTTTAATTTTATTACAAATCTTTTTGGAATACCAAATAATTTTCAATGTGCAACTATTGGAGAGTAGATTAAGTTCAAAGCAAGGAAGAACGTTCCAAACCACTCTAGATAATGGTGTACTCTTATCTCTCTCTATCATACTCATTTAATTTTATAGTTGATCGCATGATTATGTTGTTTATACTTCTTTCTAGAATTGCATGCTTATATAATTTATCTTGTTGTTGGTAGAGATTTGTTTCATAAGTAGTAGGTTTTATTAGAACGAGTAGTTCTATTTTATCTTAGTGTGGATTAAGTTTGAATATTTTGATAGTAACATCTTACTTGCATTGAAAGTTATTTACTAACACCTCTTGTGAAATCGAATGATTGCGTAATAAGATTAGTTTGTATATTTTAGTGTAACTCAATAGTTCAACTTAATTGCATTGTGAATTGTTTTAAGCATACTCACATAACTTTCAATTGATAAACATAATCTCTTTCTCACAAGCTTTGTTTCTGCCATGCAAAACAAATTGTTTTTGAAACTTTGATAAAATATATTTTTCAGACGGAAGTTTTATTTTGAGAGGTCGATTCACCCCATAGAGTTCTATTAGTCCATATTCTCACCCAATAATTGGACTTATAGTTGATCTTTTGATCAGGGTCTAAGCGAGTCAAAAGTTTTGGAATATGGGTGACGACGATCTGAAGGGAGCGTACAATAGAGCATCATTTTCTAAAGGCTTCATATGATTTAAAGGTGAGAATTATGTGTCTTTTATCCCTAAAAAAAGTCAATGACTCTGATAAAGTCTCAAAAGATTGGATTGATAATTAAATCAAAAAGACTTCATATGATTTAAAGGTGAGAATTATGTGTATCTCTGCATTGAGCACTAAAGTATATTACTCAATCTCACATCATAAAAGCGTGCAAACTATGTGAAACTCTCTTCAATTCTTTAAGAAGGAGCTGAAGACGTTAAAGATTCTAAAATTAATATTTTGTCAGAGGAGTATGAACTTTTCCATGAAGAACTTGGAGAACTCGTGGAATCCATGATGACTCGTTATCTCCATTTAATCAACAAACTATACAAATTGAGAAAGAACTTTTCTAACAAAGATTGTGCTAACAAAATTCTGAGATCTGTGTACAGGGAATGACACCCAAAAGTTACGACCATAAAAGAGTCAAATAATCTTAGTTCTTTGGATATCACAATATTGTTTGAAAAGATTACCAAACTTGAGAATCAACTGAAACGACTCGTTGAAATTTATTGGCATTAACTCAAACAAAATATTACATGAGGTATTTATAGGATACATCTACGACAAGGTGGAACCAAACTGGCCCAACAAAACACCTTAAAAACCAAAATATCGCGTTTTAAAAAGGTTTCACAAAACATGATTATGACATTACAAGTTTCTTGCAAACATGCTCCATGGTAGGGCGAGATCTTGGGCTTTCACTTAAGCAAGAAATTGCTATCTTTATCATCAAACTCACATCCTTTTGAACATTATTTCTGGGATATGGGAGACGCTTGTCCAACTTCTCCATCCACTGCACAGTATCAAGTGTCAGGTCGATCACACTTTGTGAAGATTGTTGCCACAAAGAAGTTACAATATCTCCCGGATGCTTCCCAAAAAGTATTTCCAAAGTTAATATTCCAAAACTATACACATCACATTTTTCATTTACTTCCATTGTGAATGCTAGTTCTGTTGAAATTGAAAAAAGAGTTATTGTGTAGAAATTTGAATTAGAAAAATAAAACATGAAATGATAAACTACAAAAAGATATAAAAATGATTAAAGTAAATAAAGGTAAATAACCTGGAGCTGCATAGCCTAAGGTGCCTGCAAAAGAAGTCATATTGGATGAATTGGGATTTAGAAACTTAGATGTCCCGAAGTCCGAAACATGAGCAACATATTCCAAATCCAAAATAACATTCTTGCTGGATATATCACGATGAACAATTGGAGGTGAGCAATCATGATGCATATAACACAAAGCATTTGCAACATCTTTAATGACATTCACCCTCCTATTCCAATCAAAGTTGCCAGATATTTCATTTTCCTTCAAAATGTTGTCCATGCTACCCTTTTCCAAGAATTCATAAACCAAAAATGTGTGAAGTGAATGTGAACAAAACCCATATAATTTCACAATGTTCCGATGTCGAATCTCTGTCAAAGCATGAATCTCACTCTCAAAAGCTTTTAGATTGGACATTTCTTCATTTTGTAATGAATGGTTTTTTTTCACAGCAACAACTTGACCTGTGGGCAACTCTGCTCTGTAAACACTTCCATGTCCTCCAACTCCGATGAGATGCTTGTTGTCAAAATTTTCTGTGGCTTCGATAATGTTCTCATATACCATTTTCCCATCAAAACTCCATATTGTGAATAGATTATCAATTTGTGATTCATCAGTAGCCTTGTATTTTTTTGTTCTTGAAGCTCGACATAGATGATATGCGAGCCCATAAACAAATAATGCTAAAAATAAAGTGCCTAGAGTGATGGGTAAGACTAACACCAAAATTTTGTTATTCTTATGGCTATGAAACTTCTCACCTAGTGTTGCGCAAAGCTCTAGGCCAGACACATTACCACACAAGCCTTTGTTATTTTTTAGTTCTTCAATTGAAGCATTTTGGAAGGCAGGAATGCTTGGAACTGGACCATCCAATTGATTGTATGATATATCAACAAATGTCAAGCTTAACATCTCACCATAGCTCAAGGGAATGGTACCAGAAAGATTATTATGCGAGAGATTCAATATTTCTAAAGAATTTAATTGTCCCAGCATCGATGGTATGGTTCCATTTAAAAAATTCATGCTTAGATCAAGTTGTTCAAGAACTTTCAATTGGCCAAAATCATCAGGAATGTTTCCTTCAAACTTATTGTGGCTCAAATTCAACTGCAATAACATTGACAAGCTTCCAAGTTTTTCAGGGATGAAGCCGCTTAAATTATTTGCTGCAAGCTCCAAGGCAGTTAGTTTACGCAATGATGCAATTTGTACAGGAACTTCTCCCGAAAGATGATTGTTACTTATGGAGAGTTTGTACAAAAGAGATAATTTTTCTAGCTCCTTTGGAATTTTTCCAGTAAGATGGTTTGAAGACAAGTTAAGTTCACCTAAATGAACTGCATCAGCCAATTCTGGTGGTATGGTTCCTGTTAAATTATTGTTGGAGATTTGAAGACTGGTGAGATTCTTGCACTTTCCCCAATTTGATGATAGATGTCCATAAAAATTATTATTACTTAATTCCATGTAGACCAAATTTGGATACACACCAAACCCATTTGTTATATTATCAGTTAATTTGTTTTGTTCAAGTCTAACTCTTTTAAGGCTAAAGCAATTTCTTAAACTATATGGAATTAGGCCCGTAAATTGGTTATTTTGAATACCCAAAAAAACCAACTTCCCACCAACACAAATGTTGTGAGGTAAATCACCTATGAAATTATTGTAACCTAACTGGAGTGATTTCAAATCTGTAAGTCTATTCATTTCAGTTGGAATATTTCCGGTGAAAGAATTTGATAAAACAGATAATGCAGTTAGTTTTGTTAAATTTCCAAAGTTGGAAGGAATCCGTCCAGACAATTTATTTTGTGAAAGATCAATAGTATCAAAGTTGACCAAATTACCTATTGAATGTGGAATTTGTCCGGTGAGAGCATTAGAGCCAAAAAATATTCCAGTTAGTTTTGTTAAATTTCCGATGGTGGAAGGAATCCGTCCAGACAATTTATTTTGTGAAAGATCAATAGAATCCAAGTTGACCAGGTTACCAATGGAAGATGGGATTAGTCCAGAAAGTCTGTTGTTATTCACTTGTATTGTGAAGAGGAGATTGAGGCTTCCAATTTCACTAGGAATGCTTCCAATGATATGGTTGCCATAAAGGTACAGGAATCTTAAATTGCTCATGTTTCCAATTGATGAAGGGATTGTGCCAGAGAGAACATTCGAAGACAAATCAAGAAGATGGAGTTGTTTTAGAAGTCCTATTTCTTGAGGAATAGAGCCAGAAAGACTATTATGTTCAAGAAAAAGACTCTTGAGCTTAGCCAAATTTCCAATTTCACGAGGAATTTGGCCAAAAAGTTGGTTGTCATCTAACGAGAGACTTGATATATTGGTCAATTTTTCTATAGAAATAGAGATAGACCCTGTGAGATTGCAGTGACTAATATCAAGATATATTAAGTTACCCAACATCCCAAACTCCTTAGGCATGAAACCGTAAAGGCCACTATCATAAAGATCAAGAGACTCTAGGTTCCGTGACTTGAAAATATTTTGTGAGATGGAATCATTGAAGTTATTTTTTTTAAGTGACAAACGCTTTAAGTCCATTTTCCAAATCCCATGAGGAATGTTTCCAGAAAGACTGTTTTGTCCTAGGTCAAGGTATGACATGTTGGTTATCTTTTCTATCGATATTGGAATAGTCCCTATGAGATTGCAGTGACTAATATCAAGCAGTGTCAAATTCCTCAATCTACCGATTTCTTGAGGAAGATAACCACTAAGAAAAGAATTCTGCCACAATGAAAGTGTATAAAGACCAACAAATGGGTTATCTCAGTTGGAATAGTCCCACTGAGATTATTGAAACTGAAATCAAGAAAGGAGAGTCTAGAGAGATTACCAACACTGTTGGGAATACTACCATGGAAATTGTTATGTGAAAAATCAAGAGTGTCTAGATTGGACATTACCCCAATATGGTGTGGAACAACACCATACAACAAGTTGTTTCTTAAAACTAAAGTATGGAGTTTTGAAAGTGATGAGAAATTGAGACTCTGCAGCGTACCTTTTAGTCCGATATTGGTGAGATTTACCTTAGAGATGGATTTTGACTCATCATCACATTCAATTCCCTCCCAACTACAAGGATTATTACCAGTCCATGAAGAGAGCAGAGTCTTGTTTTGGTTGTCAAAGCTTGCTTTCCACTTCAGAAGAGCATCTGCTTCAATGCCTTGAATATGGTGTGGAACAGCTGATGATGTGGTATTTAGAAACATGCAAAGACACAAAAGAAAACATGACATTGGAAAAAGCATAATTTTGTGAGGCATTTTGGAAAGTATTAAAGGAATAAGAGACTTATTATGTTGCATGCCTTTTAATGGCAGATGTGGCTGATATTTATACACACCATACTTCAATTAACTATTGCTATTTTTATTTGTAATAGCGAAGACTCGGCTAAATTATGGTCTTCAACTTTTGTTTTATTGTTTATATGTTTAATATTATTTTTTTAAAATTGGTTTAGGTTTAGGTTTTTATTATTTTTGTTATAAATAAAATAAAGTATATATCTTTTATTAAAAGTTAGTGGAAAATCCGTGCGTTTGCATGGGTTCTGATGTGGACCGCCGATATCCCACTAGTTTGATCTTGAAATTTAAATAAAATAAAAATAATTTTAATTTAATTATAAGAAATAGTCAAAAATAAAGATATAAGTTAACTAAATTATTGTTAAGAAAAAATTTTAAATACCAATTTAAAAAAAAAATAATAATTTTGCAAAATTAATAGAAATGAATTGTATTTTTCAATACTTGTTACCTGTACGTTTAAAATATACAAAATATAATAACTTTTACGTTTGCACGAATTTTGGTATAATTATCCGTACGTTCACACATTATCGGTGTGTTATTCGTACACTAACACGTGCACATATGTTGTTACTCATGCATTTACACAGATACAATTGTGATCTGCAGAATTGTCTGGTTTATTATGGAATTTCAAACAAACTAAAAAATATCAAAATATTATTAAAAAAAGAAAAAAGAATGTCAAAATGTGAGGTCAAAATAGTATTTTTCATAATAAAATATACCTAAGACAATCTTTATAGAGTAAATGATATCAGGCTGTTGGTTCGAAATGGCATCATTTTTATATATTCAAAATAAATCACTAACTTATGTTACGTTTGAGTGTTACCATTAAATAAGAATAAATGTCTGAATTTGTTTGTAATTTGACATGTATTTTCATTGAATGGTTAATTGTATTTGAATGGATGATTGCACTATGCACATATTTGAATATGCAATATATCAGTTATTTAGTTTTTAAATATGAATCTTTGTTTGTTAAGTTATTTAAAAAACTATTAATATCATTTAATACGATGTCAGAAAGTAAACAAAAATATATGTAAAAAATTAAAATATTTGAAGTAAAAATAATTAGTTAATTATTATTAAATCATCTAAAAAAAAGTAAACATTGAGATTACACAATCATATAAGTTCATTTTAAAAACTAAACAAAGAGATTACAAAATCAAATTACTAATTTGTAAGTGTTTTTATGTTGGCTTTAATTTTTGGTAAAACCAGAATATTACAATGTCCTGACTGATGTCATGACATTCTGGGTTGAAGATAAATTCTACAGAAGCAATGTTCTACAGGTACAGCTCTGTATGGATGGATAACATAATGATCATGCTATGATCTATTGTTCTGAAAATCTGCAATATCAGTGAGCAGGATGTATGATGTCATGACCAATGTTAAGACATCCTATATTTAATAAAGTGTTGTGCAGATTTGTAGTTCCTGAGAGTTTTCAGGATTCTGTTAAGCTGTTCTGATGTGGATTAATATGTTTGAATCATATGCTCACGTGGACATTAGGTTAACTTTGTTTAACCCTAATTTGTTTGTTGTAAAGACCAAGTCTTTAGGTTAACTTTTGTTAAACCTAGCTATTTTTGTGGAAGCCCAAGTTGAAGACTTTACTGCTTCTATATTATCCAACAAACCCTGATGATGCAGGCTGCGCTTTCTGAGAAGAAAAAGAAGCAGATTGTAATTTGTGTTTTAGTAATTCTTGTGAGCCAAGCAATTATCTTTTGATAAGTGTCTTGGAGTAAGTTTTGGTTGTAAGGGTAGTTTTATCACTCAAAGCTTTGAAGCACGAGTATTGTGTCTCTTGATTAAAGCTTTGAAGCGAAATCAAGTATGTTTATTGAAGAATGTCTTCACAATTCTATTAATCATTAGGTTAGTATCACTGCTGTGATTGAGGGGGAGTGAGTAGGAACTCAAGTCTAAGTAGGACTTAGATTGAAGTTGCATTGGGTAGGTCTTAAGTGAAGGAGATAAGCTGTTTGGTTTATTCCTGAATTAATACTACTTATAGTGAATTTCCTCCCTGGCTTGGTAGCCCCCAGATGTAGGTGGAGTTACACACTGAACTGGGTTAACAATTGATTGTGTTCTTTACTGCCTTTTAAATTATTGTTTGGTTTATTAACAGTTTGTCAGATACGGTGTCATAACATTCTCTTTGACATTAAGTATCTGTTGCCAAAATTTCAATTGGCATCAAGAGCAGGCACCCTGCCTGTTTTTCTGGGTGAGATCTAGGGATATTATTTTCTGGCGCTATGGACAAGAAAGGAGGAGCAGACCACCCATTCTGGATGGATCAAACTATGACTACTGGAAACCTCGTATGGTTGCCTTCTTGAAGTCACAGGACAATAAAGCTTGGAGAGCTGCTGGCAGAGGATGGAAACATCCCATCAAACTTGAGAAAGATGGGACTACTAGCCTGAAACTTGAGGAAGAATAGAGCAAAGAAGAAGAAGAGTTAGCTCTGGGCAACTCTAAAGTATTGAATGCCTTGTTCAATGGAATTGATAGAAACATTTTCAGAATAGTACATCAGTGTGAACTGGCCAAGGATGTTTGCGACATTCTCAAAACCACTCATGAGGGTACATCTAAGGTAAAAATGTCAAGACTTCAGATGCTCACTACCAAATTTGAGAATCTGAGGAAGAAGGAAGATGAGACCATTCATGAGTTTCACATGAACATCTTGGATATTGCCAACACTTTAGGGGCATTGGGAGAAAAGATGTCTGAAGAAAAGCTGGTGAGAAAGATTCTCAGATCCTTGCCTAAAAGGTTTGCAATGAAAGTGACTGCTATAAAAGAAGCTCAGGATATCTGCAGCTTGAAGGCAGATGAACTCATTGGTTCACTTCAGACATTTGAGATGGGAATCAGTGACAATGTTGATAAGAAGAACAAGAGCATAGCCTTTGTATCCAATGCTGAAGAGGAAAGCAAGGAGAGTGATGAAGAGAATCTATCAAAAGCTATAGCTATGCTTGGAAGGCAGTTCAACAAACTCATCAAGAGAATGGACCAGAAGCCAAGGTCAAATGTCAAGAACATTTCCTCTAACATTTGCAGATCCTATGATTCAAGCAGAAGAACTAAGCCTAAAGAAAAGGGAAATCAAAGCAGAGGAATCCAATGCCATGGATGTGAAGGATATGGACACATTAGAGCTGAATGTCCCACCTTTCTAAAGAAAAAAAAAAGAAAGGAATGTTTGTTACTTGGTCTGATGGTGACTCAAAAAGTGACTCTGAAGAAGAATCTGCCAAACTAGTTACTGCACTATCTGGTGTTTGTAACTTTGACATTGATTCAAGTGATGAGGAGGTGACATTTGAAGAACTTACTGACTCCTACAAGAAGTGTTGTATCAGGAGTGCTGAAGTCTATCAACAAAATGAGAAATAGAAGAAGCTCATAGTGAAGTTGGAGGCTGAGAAGAAGGTAGACATTGCAACTATAAGTCACCTCAAGAGTGAAGTTCTAGTGTTGAACTCCAAACTTGATCAGATGACAAAGTCTGTCAGGATGTTAACAAGTGGAACTGACAAGTTGGAAGAAATACTTCAGACTGGACAAAATGCAGGAAACATGTCTGGTCTAGGATTTGTGGCTGCAAAGAAATCTACTGTTGACATGAAGAAGACCAGGCCTGATAAACAAATGTCAAAACAGATGTCACAACATAGGACTCAACATCAAGAACAGAGAAACATGAAGAAAAAATATCAAAGATGGAGATGTCATTACTGTGGAAGGTTTGGCCACATAAAGCCTTTTTGCTTCAGATTATATGGATATCCTAACCAGACCCCATATGTCAAGCCTAAAACTAAAAACAAGACACCATATACTCAACAATGTAAGAAAAGACTGCAGCCTTGATAGCTCACACCTCCCTTAGAGTTTCTGCCAAGGAAGACTGGTACTTTGACAGTGGATGCTCTAAACACATGACTGGAATCAAGAATCTGCTGAGTGATGTCAAACCTCATACTACTAGTTATGTCACTTTTGGAGATGGAGCTAGAGGAGAAATCAAAGGTGTTACAAACTTGGACTGCCCTGGAGTTCCAAACCTAAATGAGGTGTTGCTGGTAAATGGTTTAACTGTTAACCTCATCAGTATCAGCCAACTATGTGATCTAGGATTCAAGGTCAACTTCACCAAGTCTGAATGCCTTGTTACAAATAAAGAACAAGAAGTTGTAATGAGAGGAGTCAGATCAAAAGATAACTGTTACTTATGGGAGTCTGAGAACATTAACTACTCTTCTGTGTGCTCTATAGCCAAAGAAGAAAAGGAAGTGAAACTGTGGCACCAAAAACTTTGTCATTTACATCTGAGAGGGATGAAAAAGATCATATCGATGGAGGATGTCAGAGGGATTCCAAAGCTTCAGATTGATGAATGAAGAGTCTGTGGTGAATGTCAGGTTGAGAAGAAAACTAGAATGTCACATCCAAAGACAAGACATCTAACCACCTCCAAGGTGATAGAACTTTTACATATGGATCTGATGGGTCCCATGCAGGTAGAAAGTCTTGGTGGAAAGAGATATGCCTATGTTGTTGTGGATGATTTTTCCAGATTCACCTAGATAAACTTCATTAGAGAAAAATATGATGTGTTTGATGTCTTTAAAGAATTGTGCAAAAGACTTCAAAGGGAAAAGGAATGATGCATTGTCAGGATCAGAAGTTATCATGGAAAGGAATTTGAAAATAGTAAGTTTGATGAGTTCTGTTCTTCAGAAGGAATCAATCATGAGTTCTCTTCACCTATAACTCCTCAGCAAAATGGAGTTGTGGAAAGGAAAAACAGAACTATACAAGAATCTGCCAGAGCAATGATACATGCCAAGAAGCTTCCTATTCACTTTTGGGCTGAAGCTATGAATACAGCTTGTTATGTCCACAACAGGGTCACATTGAGAAAGGGAACATCATCCATCCTTTATGAAATATGGAAAGGAAGAAAGCCTACTGTAAAGTACTTCTATGTCTTTGGGAGCAAGTGCTATATTCTGACAGATCGTGAACAAAGGAGAAAGATGGATCCTAAAAGTGATGAAGGAATATTCCTGGGATACTCTACCAACAGTAGAGCATATAGGGTGTTCAATTCCAGGACCAAAGTTATGATGGAATCTATAAATGTCACAGTTGATGATCACCATGAGGAAACCAATGTCCCATATGATGTTGAGACATTCTTTGACACTCCCACACAAGTGTCTAAAAAGGACGATGTGTCTAATCCTACTTCATCAGAGTCTGAATCAAAGGAAGCTAACAAAGATCCTTCCATCAGAATTCAGAAAGATCATCCCAAGGAACTCATCATAGGAGATCCTAACAGTGGAGTCACTACAAGATCTAGAGAAATCATCTCAAACTCTTGTTTTGTGTCTAAGATTGAACCAAAGAATGTTAAAGAAGCTTTGACTGATGAATACTGGATTGGAGCCATGCAAGATGAATTGAACCAGTTCAAACAACATGAAGTATGGGAGTTAGTTCCTAGACCTGAAGGAACAAATATCATTGGCACAAAGTGGATCTACAAAAACAAGTCTGATGCTGAAGGAATTGTCACCTGAAATAAGGCAAGGCTGGTTGCTCAAGGATACACTCAAGTTGAAGGGGTTGACTTTGATGAAACATTTGCTCTTGTAGCCAGGCTGGAATCAATCAGACTACTCTTGGGAGTTGCTTGCCTTCTGAAGTTCAAGCTGTTTCAGATGGATGTGAAAAGTGCCTTCCAAAATGGGTACTTAAATGAGGAAGTGTATGTGGAACAGCCTAAAGGATTTGTGGATCCAAATTGTCCTGATCATGTATACAAATTGAGAAAGGCATTATATGGTCTAAAACAAGCTCCTAGAGCTTAGTATGAAAGGCTGACAAAGTTCCTCACTAACAAAGGGTACAGGAAAGGAGGATTGGACAAAACTCTTTTTGTAAAAGATGAAGGAGGAAAAATAATGGTAGCTCAAATTTATGTTGATGACATAGTGTTTGGAGGAATGTCAGATAAAATGGTTAAACATTTTGCTGACCAGATGCAAGCTGAATTTGAAATGAGCCTCATGGGAGAATTGACCTACTTTCTTGGACTACAAGTCACATAGATGGAAGACTCAATTTTTCTTTCTCAAAGCAAGTATGCCAAGAATATTATCAAGAAGTTTGGGATGGAGAATGCCAGTCATAAAAGGACTCCTGCCCCTACTCATCTAAAGCTGTCCAAAGACACAAGTGGGACAAGTGTGGATCAAGGCATGTACAGAAGCATGATAGGAAGTCTGCTATACTTAATAGCCAGCAGACCTGACATAGCCTTTGCAGATGGAGTATGTGCAAGATACCAGGCTGAACCCAAAGTGAGTCACATAAACCAGGTGAAAAGAATTCTGAAGTATGTGAGTGGAACCTACAACTATGGTATGATGTACTCTCATGGATGTGAACCTATCTTGTCTGGTTATTGTGATGCTGATTGGGCTGGTAGTACTGATGATAGAAAGAGTACCTCAGGAGGATGCTTCTTCTTGGGAAACAACCTTATCTCTTGGTTCAGCAAGAAACAAAATTGTGTGTCCCTATCTACTGCTGAAGCTAAATACATAGCAGCTGGTAGCAGTTGTTCTCAAATGATCTGGATGAAACAGATGCTGACTGAGTACAATGTCACACAAAATGTCATGACATTATACTGTGATAACCTGAGTGCTATTAACATATCCAAGAATCCTATACAGCACAGCAGGAATAAGCATATTGCCATTAGACATCACTTCATCAGAGATCTTGTGGAAGAGAAAGTAATTAAGTTGGAGCATGTTGCCATTGAACTACAACTGGCTGATATTTTCACCAAGGCACTGGATGCTAGTCAGTTTGAAAACTTAAGGGGCAAGCTGGATATTTGCCAATATGAAGAGTTGTAGCAATTAATTTTGCTTAAAACAAGGGTTGTGAGAGTTATTTTAATTAAGTTAACTATGATTGGGCTAATAACTAATTTCCATCTCTCTTTTCAAATACTTCAGAAAAGGAATAGGCACACCTATACCTTCACACTCACAGTTTGGTCGTTCTCTCCCCACTCTCACAAAAGAAAATTTCAACTTTCCCTTCACTTGTTCTCTCTACTCATCAAGATGTCTCAACAATCTGTGTCATCATTGTAACACGGTGAACTGACTTTGTAGGTTTTTGTATCGCAAATGTGCGGATAGCAAGAGTCGCCACCGACTTTTCTTTTATCCAATTAAGGGAAGGTAAAAAGTACAGAAAAAGACCTTCGTTAGATTCTGAGTACGGGAGAATGGTTATGAAAAGGGAAGGTATTAGCACCCCTTTCCATCCGTAGTTATCTACGGGCTCTTAGTTGCTCTTAGATCACTTTAAAATTGTGCTTTCTGTGTGTTTGAAAAGATGTTTTGAAAAGGCATTTCGCTTTGACTTTGTAATGATTCATGTAGGAATGTATACAAAGTGTACGGAAATGTTTCATTTTTGAAAAGAGTTTAAACTTTGAAAAAAAGTGTGAGGTGTGAAAAGTATTTGATAGAGCAAGCAACTAAAAGTCTTATTACCTACTCAGAATTGGTCGTTTTCATGTTATTTTATGTTCCTTTAGAATAGCGCTATCCATACCATTAGTTGGTAGGTAACTCCATTCGTTGGATGTAAAGGGACATTCGAAGGGACATCGTATGGTCATAGAAAGCAACTTGTAGGAAGTATCCTAGCACATTCGAAGGGACTATCATCATTTTTCATAGGCGACAATCGAGGGTCAAGATCATGTATTCGGTGGCGAAATCGTGGGTCTTATGATCTTTGTATCGAAGGGACTATGATGATTTGTTTTGAAGGCAACGGTGTTAGAATACCTCTACGTTCGAGGGACTTGACCATTTATTCAAAAGGCAACGAGAGAGAATTACCCTAAGGGGTGCATGTGTGAAAGAGTGTGTTGATTCAGATATTTTTATCTTGGAAATTAGAGTGAGCTATGACCATTTTATCTTGCCATACACGCCTAATTACTAGCAGTTTATTGGTGCGGAAATTAAAATGCGGAAATGTAAAGATGCGGAAAGATAAATGTCCTACGCTATTACATGGCTTTGGGGCAGATACATAATTTAAACTTGCGGAAAATAAAAGCCTAATTAACTATTACATCCCATAAGCAGTTACATTATTGGGAAAAAAAGAAAACGGTAAAAGAAATCGTCTGAAACGGGATAACCTGTGAAAAGAATGAGAAATCGGAAAATACGAGGAAATCGAATAAGAGGAAAATGTTAGTAAAAATGCAAATTTTTGAATGAGAAAAATATGACATGCTGGGAATAACATAAATATGCTAAAATAATTTTTTTGGGATTTTTTGGATGCAATTTAATAATTTAAAATGAATTAAAAGTGATTTAAATGCTAAATTATGAATAAAAATAAATATGCATGCAAAATGATATTTTTTAATTTTATAAATTAAATAAACATTTTATGAAAATAAATGCAAAAGAATAAAAATATTTTGATGATTTTTAATGCATGAAATAAAATTATGAAAAGAATTAAAATAGATGCAAAATATTAAATAAAATAAGAAAATAGAAAAATAGAGAAAATATGAGTTTTGTAAAAAAGAAACCAAAACCGGTCCTGGGGAGATTCGAACTGGGGACCTGGGAGAGCATCTATGCACAGGAAACGCCTTAACCAATTGAGCCAGCGTGCACATGTGTTTGAAAACCGGAACGAGTGGGATGTAAACACGCGTCGCTCTCAGAATGCCTCAAACCCGCGCCAAACTTCATCGTCCCTGATTTGAATTTTTGAAACTTCAGCGTCGGCCATTGCTCGACGCTATGTCCCTGGCAAAATTGAAAATCAAGCATACATAATATAAATAAGTTCTAAGGCCATGGTTCGATTCCAGACATCATTCCGAACGCAATGGACATAGTCTCGTGGTCCAATTTTTCCTTTTTTGTGAAACCCTAAAACGGCACAGGAAACCCTAACAATGGTGATACGTGTTTCCGGCCATGGAAATTCAATCAACCCGCCCAGAATGCTTGCAAACTTCCCACTAAACACAAAAACAACAACAAATCGTGTTAAAGATGCATGAATATGAGAAATCGATTTTGAAATATATTGGAACAAACCGAATTCAGATTTCTTGTTTCTTGATGGTTTTTGACAATGTAAAGGTCTGGAATGCTTCCAGGGATGTCAAGGAACGTGTTTGGATCCTCAAAACCAATTGAAACAAGCTGGATCAATGGCTGCTAGTTGCTTCAAGTGCACGGTTTTTTGAGTTTTAGGTTAGGGTTCTTGAGCCAATTTTTTCGTTCTCAATCATGTGCTATGCATTGTGTATTTATATTGGATGGAATTGGAGCTGATTTGAGGAAGAAATCATCACTAATCAATGCAAATCAAATTTGATTTTTGTACAAAATCAAATTTTCAAATTTTGATTAATTTTCAATCCAATCTTGCCATATCAATCCAATTTCGAAATTTGCTGGCTTTAATGAGTTGCTTGGATCTCAAGGAAGAAATAAAAAAATCAAGTTTGCAATTAATTTTGATTTTATACTTTATTTTTGAATTTAATTTGTATTTATATGAATAAATTCCAAATTAAATAGAAAAACAAAATAAAAATTCGTGGCATTGGGCTTGGATATTCCTAATTGTATGAGGAACAAGTTTGGATGAAGAAAAAGTAAGCCCATTTGCAAAATTTTTGATTTTTAGAAGCATCTCTCTTTGTGCACCTCTTCAAAATTGCCCAACTTGTGAATGGTGTATCTTGCTCAATTTTCCACATTTTTGAGTTTTCTTGGACTTTTTGGAAAGCTTTAAGAGTCCTCTAACCAACCCTTTTGGTCTCATCTCAATTGGAGTTTCCATGCTCAATATATCCTCAAAACAAAATGTTGACTTTTTGTTGACTTTGAAAATGACCTGTAATGTTTTGGGCCATACCTCTCAAATGAAGCGTTTTTTGGAAATTCTTGTGAGACATGAAGTTGTAGAGAATTGAATTTTCTTCAAAACAAGATGTGGTGGAAAAATTTCTGAGAAAGTATGAAGAAGTTATGATCAGTCAAAGTTCAGTTGGCTTTTCACCTAGAAACCCTAATTTAGAAAGTTTGACTTTTGAGCAAATCTTGAGTTTTCTTGATGAACCATGATCAACCCTTGATCAAATGATGAATGTAACTTCAAAATGAGGATGTTGACCAAAAATCATGAAGTTTGACTGTATGTTGACCACAGTTGACTTTTTGTCCAATACAACTGATTTTCAACCATCTGAGCAATTGTCTGAGGAAACTTGACTTGTGAGGCTTGAAACTTGACATGGAGAATCTTTGAAGCATATGAGGAGGTATGATGAACTTTGGAGATGTTGGAAGTCCATCTGGAGCTGAGAATTGCCAAACCCTAGTTTGGGTTGATTGTCTAGGAGAGGGTTTGTCTGATCAACTTTTGAGGAATCCTTGAGTATGGATGCATGAGATGTCTTGAGAGGATGGAGGGCAAATTTTGGGGTATGACAACTTCCCCTGTTCAATCTTCTTGTACTGGAAGGTTAGATTGACACGCTTGTCTTTCGTGACCTGGAGGTAGAAGATGATTGAACACTGGAGTACACCTGAAAATTTACACTCGCTGGTGACACGGGAATGGGCTTACAGATGCCATTTGGAGAAGTTGAAGACTTTGCTGGGGAATGAGTCGTATGCTAGACTCGAGGTTGTTTATAGGAGAATTGACGGGGATGGGCTTAAGATGCCATCTGGAAAGATTGATGTTGGGGAGTGAGCCATACGCTAGGCTCTGTAGGCATTTCTGGAAGTGGAAGGGACATGGAGATGGGCTTAAGATGCCATCCGGAGGGAGTCGTACGTTAGACTTCGTGCTCATCTTTGAATGAAGTTATTGGTTTATATTGGTTTTTAACCAAATATGCAGCATTCTGATTGTGGGGAATTGTTGACAAGTAGTCGGAGATGGGCATAAGATGCCATCCAAGGCAACTGAGTCATACGCCGGACTCTGTAGTTTCTGTTGATAAGAAGGATTCAGAATAGATCTTCGTACTGATTACTCTGAGGGGATAGTAGTTGGCAAAGTGTGGATAGCTTCCCTGTTGTGCATCGGGTGTTGGTCCACTGCCTGCTATCGGGGGATAGCTTGTGATCGTTCGGATAGGGTTTCCCCGTCTAGCTTCGGGTATTAATCCGGGATCCACTGTTGGAGAACAGCGAGGGTGGTCGTTCAGATAGTTTTCCCCGTCTGGATTCGGGTCTTAATCCTGGACCTGTTTGCGTCGGAAGTGATTTTCACCTGTTTTGGAGAAAACAAGAGAAACTTTGATAGAATATTGGTTAGTCTTATGCAAAGTATGATGCATGATGATGTATATGAATGACATATGCATGAATTATGACTTTATGAGTAATGTATGAATGATAGATGTTGTGGTATTTCAAAACATATCCATCTTGAAGAAGATGTGAATGTTCTGCTTGGAGATCTCTGCCTTCTGCTTGAGAATGAAGATCCTGAGAAGAAAGATAACTTTGATTCCTCCGGTGCACTATCTGACCAAGTCTCAGGCCTAGATATTGTTGAGGAAGGTAGAGATTGAGGAACTCGTTGTTGGAGATCTCATACATAGACCCTGCTGGGAAAAATTAGGAGGCGCTCTACTGGGGATTTTGAGTGTAGATCTCGCTGGAGAGCGTTTGATGGTTGCTGGGAGACCGGGTTGGAGGAATCTGGAGCCCGTCGGAGTCTCTGACTGGGAAATAAGAGGTGTAGGTTTCCTCCGGTGCACTATTTGACCAAGTTTCAAGTCTGGATACTGCTGCTGGAGGAAAGGGGAACAGCTTGAGAGATATCCGCTGGGAATAAATATCTCGGCTGAGGATGACATGCTATTGCTCGCAGACGGGTGTAATCCGGTTAAGTTGAGTGGAATCGCCGCTTAGGGATCGATGCGTACTTCACTGGGGAAGGTTTGTAATGAGTGACATCTTCGTAGGGATCACGCTCTGCGGGGGGAGTGTTTTGGTGACTTTCGTCGCCATCTCAATTCCTGGAGCTTGTAGTAATTACCTTTGTATGTTCACTTTTCGCATGTTTGCAAATAGATTTTTATTGTTAGATGCATATAATCATTCAAAGCAAACATTGGACTTTATGCAAACAACAACAGCGAAAACTTGTGAAGAGAAAGAAACTTGTATTTATTTGAAATGTGGCGTATGGCCAAGCAGTTTGTACACAAGAAAAGTAAAAAGCTATGCGGAAACAATCTCGTTAAGTCCCAACTATGCTAGTACTCATATATTTCAACTATCTCATCTCCTTGCTGTTAGTAGAAAGTGAGTATACTGATCTTCGCCATTTGAATCTTGAATGCTGATAGTAGTAGTCTGGAAGTAGATGATCTGGATGAGACATAGTCGTACGCTTAAATCCCTAACTTTTGCCTAGACCGCCCTTTCGGGTTTTCAGTCTACCGGGATGCCCTTTTTTGCCCAAGCTTCCTTTTCAGGTTTTCGACTTGTCGGGTGTACATGTTTTGTATATATCCTTAACTTTTGCCCGAACCCTTTTGGTTCGCCAGGATGCCCTTATTTTTGCCTAGGTCAGTCGACCTAGCGGGTCTCTTTTATGCGTAGTATTTTTGGACTATGTCTGCGTTCACAGGGTGTGGGAAGTCTCACCATCCATGGTGCTAAGTATCATAGCTCCGCCGGAAAATACTGTCTTGACTACAAATGGTCCCTCATAGGTGGGAGTCCATTTGCCCCTGGGATCACCTTGCGGAAGAATGATGCGCTTGACTACTAGATCACCGACTTGGTAGACTCGGTGTTTGACTCTCTTGTTAAATGCTCTGATCATTCGCTTCTGGTAGATCTGTCCATGGCAGATAGACGCGAGTCGTTTCTCATCAATCAAGTTAATCTGGTCAAGGCGAGTCTGGACCCAATCGGCTTCGCTTAACTCTGCGTCTTGGAGGACTCTGGTTGAGGGTATCTGAACCTCGATGGGTAGAACTGCTTCCATACCGTATACAAGAGAGAAGGGGGTTGCCCCTGTTGATGTCCGTACTGTAGTGCGATAACCATGAAGAGCAAATGGTAACATCTCATGCCAATCTTTGTAAGTCACTGTCATTTTCTGTATAATCTTCTTAATGTTCTTGTTGGCGGCTTCCACTGCGCCATTCATCTTTGGCCGATATGGAGAAGAGTTGTGATGCTTGATTTTGAACTGCGTGCAGAGTTCGGTGATCATCTTGTTGTTGAGATTGGAGCCGTTATCCGTGATAATCCTTTCGGGAGTGCCATATCGACAGATAAGATCGTGCTTGATGAATCGAGCCACTACATTCTTGGTAACAGATGCGAACGAGGCTGCCTCTACCCACTTGGTGAAATAGTCGATTGCCACAAGGATGAAACGATGTCTGTTGGAAGCTGTGGGTTTAATTTCTCCGATCATGTCAATGCCCCACATTGCAAAAGGCCAAGGAGCTGTTAGAACATTCGAGGTCCGGAGGTACGTGCACTTTGTGCATAACCGCATTTATGACAAGATCGAGCGTAGCGGTGACAATCAGCTTCCATGGTGGACCAATAGTAACCTGTTCTCAGAATCTTCTTAGCCATGGTATGTGTCATACCCCAAAATTTGCCCTCCATCTTCTCCAAATATTCCATACATCCATACTCAAGGGTTCCTCAAGAGTTGATCAGACAAACTCTCTCCTAGACAATCAACCCAAACTAGGGTTTGGCATTTCTCTGATCAAGATGGACTTCCAACATCTCTAATGGCTCTCATGCCTCCTCATATGCTTCAAAGATCCTCCATGTCAAGTTTCAAGCCTTACAAGTCAAGTTTCCTCAGACAATTGCTCAGATGGTTGAAAATCAGTTGTATTGGTCAAAAGGTCAACTGTGGTCAACATACAGTCAAACTTCATGATTTTTGGTCAACATCCTCATTTTGAAGTTACATTCATCATTTGATCAAGGGTTGATCATGATTCATCAAGAAAACTCAAGATTTGCTCAAAAGTCAAACTTTCTAAATTAGGGTTTCTAGGTGAAAAGTCAACTGAACTTTGACTGATCATAACTTCTTCATACTTTCTCAGAAATTTCTCCACCACCTCTTGTTTTGAAGGAAATTCAATTCTCTACAACTTCATGTCTCACAAGAATGTCCAAAAAATGCTTCATTTGAGAGGTATGGCTCAAAACATTACAGGTCATTTTCAAAGTCAACAAAAAGTCAACTTTTTGTTTTGAAAATATATTGAGAATGGTAACTCCAATTGAGATGAAACCAAAGACATTGTTTAGAGGACTCCTAGAGCTTTCCAAAAAGTCCAAGAACTCTCAAAAATGTGGAAAATTGAGCAAGTTACACCATTCACAAGTTGGGCAATTTTGAAAGAATGCACAAAGAGAGATACTTCAAAAAATCAAATCTTTTGCAAATGGGCCTACTTTTTCTTCATCCTAACTTATTCCTCATACAATTAGGAATGTCCAAGCCCAATGCCACAAATTTTTGATTTATTTTTCTATTTAATTTGTAATTTATTCATTTAAATGCAAATTAAATTTAAAAATAAATTATAAAATCAAAATTAATTGGAAGATTGATTTTATTCTTTCCTTAAAACCCAAGCAATCCATTAAAAGCCAGCAATTTCGAAATTGGATCAAAAAAGGCAAGATTGGATTGAAATTGAGCAAATTTTGAAAATTTGATTTTCATGAAAAAATCAAATTTGATTATCATTGAATGGTGATTGATTCTTACCAAAAACAATGCCAAATCCTTCCAATATAAATACATGATGCATACCAATCACAAGAGAACGAAAAAATTGCTCCAGAAACCCTAACCTAAAGTCAAATTTTCGTGCACTTGAAGCAACTTGCAGTCGTGGTTTTGGATCGTTTCAGTTGATTCCAAGCATCAAAACACGTTCCTTGATACCTCCAGAAGCGAATCAGACCTTTACTTTGCCAAAAAACATCAAGAATCAAGCAATCCGTGTTGGGTTTGTTCTTGAATTTTCAAATTTCGATTTCTCATATTCATGCACTATTAACTTGTTTTGATTGTTTGTTTGTGTTTAGAATCAAGTTTGCAAACTTTCTGGGAAAGCCTTGAATTTCTATGGCCGGAATCGTGTTTCACCATGATTAGGGTTTCTGTGGACGTTTTAGGGTTTCCGTTAATAGGAAAAATTGGCCAACAAAACCTATGCCATTGAATTCGGAATGACCTAAGGAATCGATCCATGGTCTTAGATATAATTTATATTATGTGTGCTGCATTTTTGATATTAGCCAGGGACATAGCGTCGAAGGAAGGCCGACGCAGGCTTTTGAATTTTCAAAACGAAGAAGACGACTGGATGGCGCGAGCGGGACGAGACCAGGAGGCGACGCGTGTAAAACCCACTCGCTGCGTTTCTAAACAGGCTTGCACACTTGGCTCAGTTGGTTAAGGCGTTCACTGTTGTGGGATGCTCTCTCATGTCCCCAGTTCGAATCCCACTGGCACCGGTTTTACATCTTTTTTACAAAACTCATGTTTTTCTTATTATTTTCTATTTCTCAATATTTTGCATTATTTTAATTTCTTTTCATTATTTCTATTCTGCATAAAAAAAATTACCAAAATATTTTATTCTTTTTACATTTATATTCTAAAAACCTTTATTTAATTTATAAAATTAAAAAATATAATTTTGCATGCATATTTATTTTTATTCATAATTTTGCATTTAATTCACTTTTAATTGCATTTTAATTACTAAATCTTTTCCAAAAAATCCCAAAAAAAATTATTTTAGCATATTTATATTATTTCCAGCATGTCATATTTTTTCCCAATTTAAAATTGCATTTTTTCTAACATTTTCTCTTATTTCGATTTCATCATATTTTCCGATTTTCTTATTCTTTCACAGGTTATTCCGATTCAGACGGTTTTTCTTTTATCATTTTATTTTTCCAATAATGTAATTGCTCATGGGATGTAATAGTTAATTAGGCTTTTATTTTCCGCATTTTCTGATTATGTATCTGCCCCAAAGCCATGTAATAGCGTAGGACATTTATCTTTCCGCACTTTACATTCCGCATTTTAATTTCCGCACCCTATAAACTGCTAGTAATTAGGCGTGTATGGCAAGATAATAATGAACAATAGCTCACTAAACTTTCAAGATAACATATCTGAAATCAACACACTCTTTCACACATGCACCCCTTAGGGTAATTCTCTCTTGTTGCCTTTCGAATTCAAATGGTCATGTCCCTCGAACGTAGAGGTATTCTAGCACCGTTGCCTTCAAAACAAAATCATCATAGTCCCTTCGATACAAAGATCATAGACCCACGATGTCGCCTCCGAATACATGATCATAGACCCTCGATTGTCGCCTACGAAAAATGATGATAGTCCCTTCGAATGTGCTAGAATACTTCCTACAAGTTGCCTTCTATGACCATCTGATGTCCCTTCGAATGTCCCGCTTACATCCAACGAATGGAGCTACCTACTAACTAATGGTATGGATAGCGCTATTCTAAAGGAACGTAAACAGTACGAAAACAACCGATTCTGAGTAGGTAATAAGACTTTTAGTTGCTTGCTCTATCAAAATACTTTTCACACCTCACACTTTTTTCAAAGTTCAAATTCTTTTTAAAACGAAACATTTCCGAACACTTTGTATACATTCCTACATGAATCATTACAAAGTCAAAGCGAAATGCCTTTTCAAAACACTTTTCAAACACACAGAAAGCACAAGTTTTTTCAAAAAGGTGATCTATAAAGCAACTAAGAGCCCGTAGATAACTACGGATGGAAAGGGGTGCTAATACCTTCCCTTTTCATAACCTTCTCCCTTACTCAGAATCTAACGAAGGTCTTTTTCTGTACTTTTACCTTCCCTTAATTGGATAAAAATAAAAGTCGGTGGCGACTCTTGCTATCCGCACATTTGGATACAAAAATCCTAAAAAGTCAGTTCACCGTATCACAGTATGACCACTAGAGCGGGTACCAAATGCGCCTTCGTGTAACTCTTCCATGATTCGTTCTGCTGTTTTCCGGTCTACACAGCGAAGTAAGCACAAGTCGTGGTTGCGCTTGTATAAGATGCCATTGCTGAGGAAGAATTTGGATGCAAATCTTCTCATGAACTTCTTATCGTTGACAGATGCCCCTGCGGGATATTCCTGAGTCTCAAGATACCTCTTCACATCATAGTACCAAGGTTTCTCTGTATCAAGCTCATAACAAGACTGTTCGTCGAACTTCTCGATGATGATCCGGGAGCCTCGTTGTCCGTCGACCTTGAACATAGATGACATAGTAGCTAACGCGTCGCCAACCGATTCTCTTCTCGTGGAATGTGATTGAAAGTAATCTCTTGAGCGGGAATCAAACTCGTAACATGCTCTCGACACGCTATGAGATTCGGATGCTTCGATCCCACTCGCCTTAACTGACCGATCACTAAAGCCGAGTCTCCATACACTTGCAAGAACTTGATTCTTAAGTCAATAGCGACTTTAATACCCATGATGCACGCTTCAGATTCGGCCATGTTGTTAGTGCAACTAAAACAAAGTCGCGGTGAAAGGCTGCGGGGATGTAATGATGGTGCCAATGCCATTGCCAAGTGCGTTTGAGGCTCCATCAAAGACCATGGTCCATCGGGATCCTTGTTCAGTCCTTCATCGGGCTCGGTTCTTCAACTGTGACTAGTAAAACATCTTCGTCTCGAAATTGAATGCATAGATCGATAGTCATCTACGGCTTGATGAGCCAAATGATCGGCTACTACACTTCCTTTGATGGCTTTCGAGAAGTGTACGGATGTCGATTCGGTCAAGATCATTTGCCATCTTGCTATTCTTCCGAGAGAGTGGTTTCTCAAATATGTATTTTATCGGATCCATCTTGAAATCAACAAGGTAGTGTGAGTCAACATATAATGTCTTAGTCGGCAGCAAAAAGCGTTGCAAGTTTTCTCGAGTTGTGAGTATCTTGTTTCACCGGTAAACTTTTTGCTAAGGTAGTATATTGCATGCTCTTTTCGACTGCACTCGCCATGTTGCCCCAACACACACCCCATTGAGTTCTCTAACACCGCAAGTACATGATGAGAGGTCTTCCTTTGGCGGCATCGGGATAGGAGGATTCTAGGTACTCCTTGATTTTGTCAAAAGCGATCTGGAAATCGTCGTTCCATTCTACTACTTGATCCTTCTTTAGTAACTTGAAGATTGGCTCACAAGTAGCAGTCAGATGTGCAACGAATCTGGCAATGTAATTCAATCGGCCCAGGAAACCTCTAACTTCTTTCTCTGTGCGGGGAGCTGGCATCTCTTGAATCGCTTTAACCATGGCGGGGTCAACCTTAATACCTTTTCCACTGACTACAAACCCTAGGAGTTTACCGGACCTGACTCCAAAAGTGCACTTGTTAGGATTAAGTCTTAGTTTGTACTTCTTCAACCTATCAAACAGTGTCTGCAAATGATCAAGATGTTCTTCTTCAGTCTGTGATCTAGCTATCATGTCGTCGACGTAGACCTCTATCTCGTGATGAATCATGTCGTGAAATAATGTCACCATAGCGCGCTGATAAGTGGCGCCCGCGTTCTTCAGTCCGAACGGCATAACTTTGTAGCAGAAAGTGCCCCACTGTGTAACGAAAGTAGTCTTCTCCATGTCTTCGGGAGCCATCTTGATCTGATTGTAACCGGAGAAGCCATCCATGAAGGAGAAAACCTTATGCTGAGCGGTGTTGTCAACCAGAACATCAATGTGAGGAAGTGGAAAATCGTCTTTCGGACTCGCTTTGTTCAGATCTCTGTAATCCACACACATTCGTACCTTGCCATCCTTCTTGGGCACAGGCACCACATTAGCAACCCACTGTGGATAAGAAGTAACGGATAAGAAACCGGCGTTGAACTGCTTCATAACTTCGGCTTTGATTTTCTCGACATCTCGGGCGCATGCGATTTAACCTTTCCCGAGAAAACCCTCTTTTCGGCAATCGTGTACCACAATATCAATGTCTAAACTCGCATGTCTTCGACGACCAAGAAAAACCTCGATGTAGTCTCGTAGAATCTGCACCAATCTTTCTTTAACACTTCTCAAGACCCGCCCTATCTTGATCTCTTTTCTGTCTTCATCAGCACCCAAATTCACAACTTCAACTTGCTCTTCGTGTGGTGTATAACTCGCTTCTTCTTGTGCAGACAAGTTCTCCTAGCACTTCTCAATCTTCCTCACTTTCATCTTCGGCTTGGTAGATCGGATTGTCAAGTCATATTTAGCAATAGCATAGTTTATTAAGATCAGAGTGATTCTTGTATCACGTGGTGTGTGTAAGAAACACATAGCTTTTTGAAGGGGTGATAAAGTAAAAGAAAGAAAAACAAACAATTGAATGCAAAAGTCCAACGAATTTATTGAATGAAAATACGCAAGCAACAGATAATAACCCTCGCAAACGAGCCATGATGCCCCAGGCAAGGCACTAGGCTTTAGAGTTTATTGTTCAAAACATAAAAAATACGAAAAGCAAAACAAAACAAGAGCAATTACTCCTGTCTAAAGGAGATTGGTATGACGTCTTCAGCCTTCCAATTGTTGAGCCCATTGTCTGGAGTTGGGAAGATCCATTTGCTGATGTCGAAGTCACTGTCGTTGTCTTCTATAGCATGGATCCTGCCCTGGCTGATGCGGAAAGGAAGTTGGCGTCGCGCGTATCGCCGACCCTTGATGGTGAAGCCTAAACCAGTCTTGTCAGATTTGAAAGGAAGATCATGGAGCTGACCCCAAACAGTACTACCTTCTTTAATAGCAGCTTGAGCATCTCTCAGCGAGGCCATCCTAGGCGGAACTTGAGCAACTTCAGGAGTGACGGGAGAGTCAACAGGCATGACTCTGGGGATTGTTTCAAAAGTTTGACAGGGAGTCTCAAAGAATTCACCCTCCATCTCGAGGTATCGGAATGACTGTAGATGACTGTCCATATATTCTTCTTCACCACATACTGTAACAACCTTCCCTTTCACCGGTACTTCGATGTAAGGTAGAGGTATACCGCCCATGTATCCAAGGGCCCAAGTAGGCAAGAGTAAGTTGGACGGATGTCCATGACAAAGAAAGTGGAATCAAAAGTGGGAACCGACTTTAACAGTGTAATGAGCTCTCAAGTCGCTCGCTTAAAACCATCAAAAGCTCTCACAATTATGTCACTGGGTCTCAGAACCAACCCTTCGACATCAAGCCGATCGAAAGCAACCTTCGGGAGGATATTCAGAGCAGAACCAGTATCCACCAAAACATGAGATAATGTAACGCCCTTGCATTCAACAGAGATGTGCAAGGCTTTGTTGTGTTTCTTTTAGAGTCAAATCAAGATCGAGAAGCCTAGGCCATTGTTGGCAGTGCTAGCAATACAAACTTCGAACGGTCAAGAGTAGTGTCTTGCGGTACGTGAGCATTCTTCAGAAATTTCACCAAGGCATTAGCATGAGCCTCGGAGCACAAGAGCAGAGAAAGCATGGAGATTTTGGACGGAGTCTGTCCTAACTGTTCCACCACATTGTAGTCACTTCTCTTGATAATCTTCTAATTTCCTCCATTTCTTGTTTGGAGGTGTGTTCAGAACTTCCTTTGGTACTTGGTTGAGCGGGATGAGTCACCGTTCTTTCCTCTAGCTTGGGAATGGATTGAGTATGGAATGCGAGTGGAGTCGCAGTGTCTTTTGGAGGAGAGATATCCGAGAGAATACTCTTCCGGTTCGTCACCTTATGGATCCGTGATGTTGTCAATGTCGGGAATGGTAGCTTCAACGGTAAGATCTTCAATGGTCAGAGGGTCTTGCTTGACGCCATGATAGTAAACATCAGCTCCATAGTTCCAAGGAATAGCCTTGTCAGAGGAATACGGAACTGGTCTTGGAGAAGTAATGATGAGAGGTGCCACTCTAGGCACGGAATCAGCAGAGGAAATTCTTATTGTGTTAACATCAGGATAGTCTTCCAGGAAATCGTCACCCCATCCGGTCGCCTTAACGTCTTCAATAGGAATCTTGTAGCTCTCAGGAACAGTGTACTTCACCATGTAATCATACTTTCCACTTGGCTGCCCCAAGGTATCCCACACAGATGGTGCAGTTTCAATCACATCGTCGATCTTCAACTTAGACATATCTTCACACAGCTTCTGCACAGGTGGTTTCTGAAATAGTATTTCACGGTTATCCATCATGCACTGGACACACCTTCTCAACCAAGCACAACCATCAGGTGCAGATGGGCACCACCGACAGTTTTCTGGGCATCCTGGATTGACACCGGCTTGCAACAAATTCTTCTTAACAGTCATCAGAGGAATAGTCAAGTCATCTATGTTGAAACATAAGTATCGTCTCCAACAGCATTGGAACTCTTGTCATGGTTAGGCATAGGTGCATTGATCACATTCGGAGTCTCAACAGGAGGGTCAAACTCAATCTGCTTAGCTTCAATCATATCTTGAATCTTATTCTTCAGAGCCCAACAATCATCAGTATTGTGCCCTGGGCTGTTGGAGTGGTAAGCACACTTAGCATTAGGATTGTATCTCGAGAGGAAGTGTTGATATTTTGAGGAGGATCCTCAAGGTAATCTCGCTTTCAACATGTGTTGCAGGCTTGCGACAATGGCATGTTGATCTTAAATGTCTTGGCGCGTTCGCTCTGTGCGTTGTCTCGCTGTTGGCCGATGTAGGATCGAGATCACAACTGCCCCCAGATTGAGCACGGTCGGTCCGCTCGGCTTTTCGATCATACAAGATTGGCTTCCTTCTTACCACCAAAAGATCTCTTCCAAAGATTCAAGATGATTCTACATGAATCTTCCACTCTTGATATCGCCGATCGCCGCATCAATATCATTTCGGTGAATCCGGTCAAGAGTTTCCAATCGATGATTGAAGAATGGGCTGTCGCTGTTCCATAAACATATCAACCAACTCCCTATTGGACAAGGGTGGTTGAACTCTGCCTGCTAGATCTCTCCACTTCTGAGCATACTCCTTGAACTTCTCATCACGACCCATAGACATGCTCTGTAGTTGCATGCGAGTGGGTGTCAATTCAGCATTGTACTCATATTTCCTGTAGAAAGCATCAGCCAAGTCACTCCAAGTACGGATACGGTCATTCTCTAGCTGATAATACCGCTCCAATTGAGTTCCGGACAGACTCTCTTGAAAATAGTGCATCCACAGTTTTCTAGTTTTCTGTCATCAGTGTGGGAGTTGATCTTCTGAACATAGGACTTCAAATGTAGCTTTGGGCAAGAAATGCCATCATACTTGGAAAAGGTTGGGACTTTGAACTTGGGAGGAATCACAACACCAGGAACAAGACTCAGATCATCAAAATTCAGCCCGGACATTTTCAGATTTTCCACAGCATTCAGATGGTCTTCAAGTTGTTTGTACTTGTCATCTTCATCAGAGTACTGGCTATAGTCAGAGCGATCCTCTCCCTCTTTCTTAGGCTCACGCTGGTCATCTTCATTGCCTTTGACACTCCCCTCAGTCTTGACACTTCCTTCAGAGAGCTCTATCCGACTAACCGTTTTAGGACCACCTTCGTAGCGTCTGCCCATGTTGAGAAGACCAACAACCTTCTTCTTTCTGTAGATGAGCTTCTTCAGATCTTCTTGGCCTTGGACCAAACTGGTGAACATCTGCTGAAACTGAGCATTCTGAACCTGGAGATCTTTGACAGTCTGTTCAAGAGCCATTTCTGCTAAAATAAATAGCGAGAAAATGAGAAAACCAATCTTCAATGTACCTGTGATGCAATGTTATGCTATGATATGCAATGTTTATGCGAATGCAATGCAATGTTTTCAAGGACCTTAGAGATTTAAATTTGTTAAACAAGCAATGAACAAACATTTATTAGTTCTCTTTTTATTCTTTTTATTTTTAAGTACAAGAGATAGTTTAAAACAATAAAAGAAAAGCATCAAAATTCTAAAGCTCTAAGTCTCCCATGGGCGCTTCCTCTTGGTGCCGAGATAGGCGTTGATGTTTCGCTCCTCGTGAAGTAGCTTGGTCAACTCTAGCACTTTCTTCTCACTTGCGTAACACTGAGCTTCAAAGGTATCCCTCTCTTCCTTGAGCTGAATCCAGGATCTCTTCAAGTCTTCAAAATCAGTAGGCATGTCAGGATGGAGAATAGTATAGGGTTCGTCACCTATAGCAACAGGTTCCATAATTACTGGTAAAACAGGGCGTGAATGGCATCATGAGGTTTTGAGCTCGAGCTCGCACCCATTTGAGGTAACGTTCCCAAGGAATGGAGTTCTGGTGCCCCAAAGTCTTGGTATCAGTCTTCTTTACCATGCCCCATGCGTGTATGAACCTTCGTCGGTAATTCTGGAGATCGTGATTGTAGTTGAACACAATGTCTTGGAGAAGCATATCATGCGGACCATCTCTTCGAGCAAAACCAAACTGATGTAGTGCTAGAGAAAGGTTGTAAGTGATACCTCCCCTTATGCCAAGGAGTGGTACATTAGGGAATTCTCCACAACGCTCGATGAATGTGATGTCCTTTTGAGAGAACAGATTCCAACGGATATCTGAATGAGAGAGTGACATTAGTCTTTGAGACCATCTCATCCTTTGTTCGTTCTTCAAAACTGATGGAGGAAGGTGCGAAATAAACCACCTGGAAAGTAACAGGATACAACACATGAGAGTTCCTTGTCTCTTAGTAGTACGAGTGTGGAGAGAATGTAGGATGTCTCCAAGTAAGGTAGGCACTGGATTGCGGGTAAGGAACAACTTAATGGCGTTGACATCTATGAACTGATCCGAGTTAGGAAATAGAACCAAACCATAGATTAGCAAGGCCACAATGTCTTCAAATGCATGGAAACTCATAGCTTTGAGGAATTCTCGGGCTTTCTTAATTAGGAACTTGGCAAGTAAACCCTTAACTCCGCTTCTAGTTTCCCAATTGGCTTCAATGTCTGAGCGCTTAAGATGTAGAGCGGATGCAATGTCTTCGTACTTAGGAAATTTTTCTAAACCGGTGAATGGCATTTGGTCAAAAATAGGTATCCCAAGTAGCTTAGAGAATTCTTCCAAGGTAGGAACCAACTGATAATCTGGGAATGTAAAGCAATGGTGTTTCAGATCGAAGAACTGAAATAGGACATGCATCATATCTTCTTCAAAACCGGAGATAACCAAATCAAGTAGATAACCATGTCTTTTGATGAACTGAGCATGGTCGGGAATCTCTGAAACCAATTCTTTGAGCTGAGAAGGTATACCCATGAAGTTAATTCGAATAGTCTTTCTAGAAGCCATAATACCTACAAAACAAAGCAAAGATAAATCCCTAGGTCCTTGAAATAGTTAGAAATGATATGCAATGCGAATGATGTCATGATGTCATGTTTGGCACACACAAGCAATTCACACAATGAGCCTAGGTTTAAGGCTTGCAAGAGGTATAGGTGATTACCCCACCAAAAGTTTGAGTTGGTTCATCCTGTCCTATAATAGTAACCGGGTTCTAGGAATCTCACATCATTGATCTTTCTCGTAGGCATTTATTTCAATACGACTACCAAGTGGTCGACCGAAAATATCCCAAAAGTCTGATCTCAATGAGCGTAGCATCGAGTATCAACCAACCCCGGTCTACACCAAAGCCGGCCATCTCACTACCTTCTAATGGCTAAGATGGGTCAATTAAGGTTCTAAAAGTTTAGTTAGTGCTTGATGACACCACGCAGAAGCCAAATACTATCCTCAACTTGGGAATGAAGAGTATCAGGACATCCAAAGTGTCACGCTAACGTAGCCATCATGTTGACCGTTTTGATATACGTCTAACGGTCGCGACGATTTATTGCTACTTACCTAAAAGGAAACCCGGATCCGGGTGTAGGATCCCCCACAAATATAATACCCAAGCAACCCTTAAAGATAAAGTAAGCAAGTCAAACAGAAAGCAATAAAGGTGATCTAGAAATCCCTAAGGTAATTCTCTCTTTAGGGTGTCTCACCGGCAGAGTCGCCAGTTCTGTAACACGGTGAACTGACTTTGTAGGTTTTTGTATCGCAAATGTGCGGATAGCAAGAGTCGCCACCGACTTTTCTTTTATCCAATTAAGGGAAGGTAAAAAGTACAGAAAAAGACCTTCGTTAGATTCTGAGTACGGGAGAATGGTTATGAAAAGGGAAGGTATTAGCACCCCTTTCCATCCGTAGTTATCTACGGGCTCTTAGTTGCTCTTAGATCACTTTAAAATTGTGCTTTCTGTGTGTTTGAAAAGATGTTTTGAAAAGGCATTTCGCTTTGACTTTGTAATGATTCATGTAGGAATGTATACAAAGTGTACGGAAATGTTTCATTTTTGAAAAGAGTTTAAACTTTGAAAAAAAGTGTGAGGTGTGAAAAGTATTTGATAGAGCAAGCAACTAAAAGTCTTATTACGTACTCAGAATTGGTCGTTTTCATGTTATTTTACGTTCCTTTAGAATAGCGCTATCCATACCATTAGTTGGTAGGTAACTCTATTCGTTGGATGTAAAGGGACATTCGAAGGGACATCGTATGGTCATAGAAAGCAACTTGTAGGAAGTATCCTAGCACATTCGAAGGGACTATCATCATTTTTTGTAGGCGACAATCGAGGGTCAAGATCATGTATTCGGTGGCGAAATCGTGGGTCTTATGATCTTTGTATCGAAGGGACTATGATGATTTGTTTGGAAGGCAACGGTGCTAGAATACCTCTACGTTCGAGGGACATGACCATTTTGAAATCGAAAGGCATCGAGAGAGAATTACCCTAAGGGGTGCGTGTGTGAAAGAAGTGTGTCAAATTCAGATATTTTATCTTGAAATTAGTGTGAGCTATGTCCAATTATTATCTTGCCATACACGCCTAATTACTAGCAATTGATAAGGGTGCGGAAAGTAAAATGCGGAATGTAAAGTGCGGAAAGGTAAATCCTACGCTATTACATGGCTTTGGGGCAGATACATAATTTAAACTTGCGGAAAATAAAAGCCTAATTAACTATTACATCCCATAAGCAGTTACATTATTGGGAAAAAAAGAAAACGGTAAAAGAAATCGTCTGAAACGGGATAACCTGTGAAAAGAATGAGAAATCGGAAAATACGAGGAAATCGAATAAGAGGAAAATGTTAGTAAAAATGCAAATTTTTGAATGAGAAAAATATGACATGCTGGGAATAACATAAATATGCTAAAATAATTTTTTGGGATTTTTTGGATGCAATTTAATAATTTAAAATGAATTAAAAGTGATTTAAATGCTAAATTATGAATAAAAATAAATATGCATGCAAAATGATATTTTTTAATTTTATAAATTAAATAAACATTTTATGAAAATAAATGCAAAAGAATAAAAATATTTTGATGATTTTTAATGCATGAAATAAAATTATGAAAAGAATTAAAATAGATGCAAAATATTAAATAAAATAAGAAAATAGAAAAATAGAGAAAATATGAGTTTTGTAAAAAAGAAACCAAAACCGGTCCTGGGGAGATTCGAACTGGGGACCTGGGAGAGCATCTATGCACAGGAAACGCCTTAACCAATTGAGCCAGCGTGCACATGTGTTTGAAAACCGGAACGAGTGGGATGTAAACACGCGTCGCTCTCAGAATGCCTCAAACCCGCGCCAAACTTCATCGTCCCTGATTTGAATTTTTGAAACTTCAGCGTCGGCCATTGCTCGACGCTATGTCCCTGGCAAAATTGAAAATCAAGCATACATAATATAAATAAGTTCTAAGGCCATGGTTCGATTCCAGACATCATTCCGAACGCAATGGACATAGTCTCGTGGTCCAATTTTTCCTTTTTTGTGAAACCCTAAAACGGCACAGGAAACCCTAACAATGGTGATACGTGTTTCCGGCCATGGAAATTCAATCAACCCGCCCAGAATGCTTGCAAACTTCCCACTAAACACAAAAACAACAACAAATCGTGTTAAAGATGCATGAATATGAGAAATCGATTTTGAAATATATTGGAACAAACCGAATTCAGATTTCTTGTTTCTTGATGGTTTTTGACAATGTAAAGGTCTGGAATGCTTCCAGGGATGTCAAGGAACGTGTTTGGATCCTCAAAACCAATTGAAACAAGCTGGATCAATGGCTGCTAGTTGCTTCAAGTGCACGGTTTTTTGAGTTTTAGGTTAGGGTTCTTGAGCCAATTTTTTCGTTCTCAATCATGTGCTATGCATTGTGTATTTATATTGGATGGAATTGGAGCTGATTTGAGGAAGAAATCATCACTAATCAATGCAAATCAAATTTATTTTTGTACAAAATCAAATTTTCAAATTTTGATTAATTTTCAATCCAATCTTGCCATATCAATCCAATTTCGAAATTTGCTGGCTTTAATGAGTTGCTTGAATCTCAAGGAAGAAATAAAAAATCAAGTTTGCAATTAATTTTGATTTTATACTTTATTTTTGAATTTAATTTGTATTTAAATGAATAAATTCCAAATTAAATAGAAAAATAAAATAAAAATTCGTGGTATTGGGCTTGGATATTCCTAATTGTATGAGGAACAAGTTTGGATGAAGAAAATGTAAGCCCATTTGCAAAAATTTTGATTTTTAGAAGCATCTCTCTTTGTGCACCTCTTCAAAATTGCCCAACTTGTGAATGCTGTATCTTGCTCAATTTTCCACATTTTTGAGTGTTCTTGGACTTTTTGGAAAGCTTTAAGAGTCCTATAACCAAACCTTTTGGTCTCATCTCAATTGGAGTTTCCATGCTCAATATATCCTCAAAACAAAATGTTGACTTTTTGTTGACTTTGAAAATGACCTGTAATGTTTTGGGCCATACCTCTCAAATGAAGCGTTTTTTGGAAATTCTTGTGAGACATGAAGTTGTAGAGAATTGAATTTTCTTCAAAACAAGATGTGGTGGAAAAATTTCTGAGAAAGTATGAAGAAGTTATGATCAGTCAAAGTTCAGTTGGCTTTTCACCTAGAAACCCTAATTTAGAAAGTTTGACTTTTGAGCAAATCTTGAGTTTTCTTGATGAATCATGATCAACCCTTGATCAAATGATGAATGTAACTTCAAAATGAGGATGTTGACCAAAAATCATGAAGTTTGACTGTATGTTGACCACAGTTGACTTTTTGTCCAATACAACTGATTTTCAACCATCTGAGCAATTGTCTGAGGAAACTTGACTTGTGAGGCTTGAAACTTGATGTCATACCCCAAAATTTGCCCTCCATTTACTCAAAAGATTTCATACATCCATACTCAAGGATTCCTCAAGAGTTGATCAGACAAACTCTCTCCTAGACAATCAACCCAAACTAGGGTTTGGTATCTCTCAAGTCAAGATGGATTTCCAACATCTCCAATGGCCTTCATGCCTCCTCATATGCTTCAAAGATTCTCCATGTCAAGTTTCAGGCCTCCCAAATCAAGTTTCCTCAGACAATGGTTCAGATGGTTGAAAATCTGTATTGGACAAAAAGTCAACTGTGGTCAACATACATCAAAACTTCGATTTTTGGTCAACATCCTCATTTTGAAGTTACATTCATCATTTGATCAAGGGTTGATCATGATTCATCAAGAAAACTCAAGATTTGCCCAAAAGTCAAACTTTCTAAATTAGGGTTTCTAGATGAAAAGTCAATGAACTTTGATGGTCATAACTTTCTCATACTTTCTCGTAAATTTTTCCACCACCTCTTGTTTTGAAGGAAATTCAATTCTCTACAACTTCATGTCTCACAAGAATGTCCAAAAAATGCTTCATTTGAGAGGTATAGCTCAAAACATTACAGGTCATTTTCAAAGTCAACAAAAAGTCAACTTTTTGTTTTGAAGATATATTGAGCATGGTAACTCCAATTGAGATGAGACCAAAGACATTGGTTAGAGGACTCTTAGAGCTTTCCAAAAGTCCAAGAACACTCAAAATGTGGAAAATTGAGCAAGATACACCATTCAGAAGTTGGGCAATTTTGGACAATTGACAGGACATTTTGGTCAAAATGCAAAATTTTCCAAATGGGCCTATAATCTTTTGATCCAAACTTGTTCATGATGTTATTTTTGACCCATAAAAGCTTGGCATTGGTGATTTTCTATTTTCATGGTTTATATTTGAATTTTACAACATTTAATTCAAAATAAATTATGTAAAATATGAAAATTAAGTTATTTTTCAATTAAGTGGGATTTATATCTCTCTTAATGTCCAAGAAAGCCCACACCATTTACCAAATTCGTGCAAGCCATGGCATTGATGAGAAAATCATATTTTCTTCAAAATTTGATTTGTTTTTATTGAAAAATATTTGCACAATCAAGAAGCAATATTTTTTCACTCCTTTTGCCATCCAATTTTCCTCTATAAATACTCAGCATTGCAGCCAACACAAAGGACGAACCCTAGCTCAAGCATAACCCTAATTCTTGCAAAAATTTTCCAAGAATCTTTGAAATTCGAATTTCAATTTCCAGCAGGTTTTAGCCTCCAAACATCATTCCATCGTGCTCAGTGGGTAGGTTTGAGTAAGAATGCACCATTGCCTTTGATTAAATCGTCCCGGATCGATGCATATACATTCATTCATATTCAAAACTTTTTGATTTTGCATTTTTAATATCCGTGTGTTTCAATTGATTCTAACCATTCTAATGTGTTCATGAGGGTCCATATAGTTGATCTGGGCCATCGCTGCTGAGCTTGAACGTCCAAAACTCATGATGCCATGTTTAGGGTTTTCAGAACTGTCGACCTTCGAACAGGCATTTAGAGGAACTTTTAGAAAAAACGGAGACCACCAATGAACTCGCAGACCCCGATTTAGGGGGGGTAGCTTTAATCCTCTTTCAATTTGTGTATTTTGCGGGATCGAGAATCGAGCCCGAGAGAGACGGCCGAGCTAGCTCGTGACTTGTATTGACCGGCGAGCTGCATTAATGGCGAGGAAACGCGTTCTGATTCGTCCATTTAAAATAACTGGGGCCCTTGCGCTGACTCAGTTTGAATTCAAAGTTTCCTTGACGCGTCATCACTTATGTTGATTTGTTTCCAACTTTTCAAACACAGATGCACACATGGCGTAGCGGTCAGCATATTGGTTTTAAGGTTTGAAAGGGATGTCTCCAGTTCGATTCCTGGTTCAGACAATCCCTTTTTACACTTTTCCAAAACTCTATTTTCATATTTTTCACATTATTTTAATATTTTCCATTCATTTTAATTGTTTTCATATTTTTTATTCTGCATTAAAAAATTACCAAAAACATTTTTTCTTTTTACATTATTTTCATAAAAACCTTTATTTAATTTAATAAATTAAAAAATATAATTTTTGCATGCATATTTATTTTATTTTTATTTTAGCATTTAAATCATTATAAATTGCATTTTAATTATTAAATCTTTTCCAAAAAATCCCAAAAAATTATTTTAACCTATTTATCTTATTTCCAGCAAATATTAATTTTCTCATATTAAAAATTGCATTTTTTCTAACATTTTCTCTTATTTCAATTTCATCATATTTCCCGATTTTCTTATTCTTTCACAGGTTGCTCCGATTCGGACGTTTTTCCTTTTATCGTTTTTATTTTCCAATAATGTAACTGCTCATGGGATGTAATAGTTTAAACTAGGTTTTTATTTTCCGCAAGTTTAAATTATGTATCTGCCCCAAAGCCATGTAATAGCGTAGGATTTACCTTTCCGCACTTTACATTCCGCATTTTACTTTCCGCACCCTTATCAATTGCTAGTAATTAGGCGTGTATGGCAAGATAATAATTGGACATAGCTCACACTAATTTCAAGATAAAATATCTGAATTTGACACACTTCTCTCACACACGCACCCCTTAGGGTAATTCTCTCTCGATGCCTTTCGATTTCAAAATGGTCATGTCCCTCGAACGTAGAGGTATTCTAGCACCGTTGCCTTCCAAACAAATCATCATAGTCCCTTCGATACAAAGATCATAAGACCCACGACGTCGCCTCCGAATACATGATCTTGACCCTCGATTGTCGCCTACGAAAAAATGATGATAGTCCCTTCGATATGTGCTAGGATACTTCCTACAAGTTGCCTTCTATGACCATCCGATGTCCCTTCGAATGTCCCGCTTACATCCAACGAATGGAGCTACCTACTAACTAATGGTATGGCTAGCGCTATTCTAAAGGAATGTAGAAGTACAACAAAACGACCAATTCTGAGTGGGTAAATAAGTCTCTTAGTTGCTTGCTCTATCAAATGCTTTTCACACCACACACTTTTTTTCCGAAGTTCAAATTCTTTTCAAAACTAAACATTTCCGAACACTTTGTATACACTCCTACATGAGTCATTACAAAGTCAAAGCGAAATGCCTTTTTTCAAAACATTTTTGTCAAACACACAGAAAGCAATTTTAAAAAAGTGATCTAGAGCAACTAAGAGCCCGTAGATAACTACGGATGGAAAGGGGTGCTAATACCTTCCCTTTTCATAACCATTCTCCGAACTCGAATCTAACGAAGGTCTTTTTCTGTACTTTTACCTTCCCTTAATTGGATAAAAATAAAAGTCGGTGGCGACTCTTGCTATCCGCACATTTGGATACAAAAATCCTACAAAGTCAGTTCACCGTATCACACTTGACATGGAGAATTTTTGAAGCATATGAGAGAGAAGTATGATGCCAAACCCTTGATTGAGAGGGTTTGTCTGATCAACTTTTGAGGAATCGTTGAGTATCGATGCATGAGATGTCTTGAGAGGATGGAGGGCAAATTTTGGGGTATGACAATCATCATCAAAGGCGATTGCTTCCTCCTCATCCATTGACACAGATCCTAGGGAAAACGTAAATTCCACGAATGTTAAGGTTCTTGAGATAACACCTCTTCTTGCAATGGCAGCTGATCCCACTAAAGTCAAGAAGATGAGAACTCCACATGCAAGAAGATCACATGTTTCTCCGTCTGGTAAATTTTCTCAAACTTCATCTTCTGTTCCCCCTGAAATAGCTAATAGGGAGGGTACTGCGTATGTTCACCAAGCTATTGCTAGAATAGTAACTAGAATTCTTAATGAGAACCATTCTGTTCCTGGTGTATTTGTACCCCTGAACCAAGAAGCTGCAAGCCCTAATTTAGAAAGTGATCCCAATGTCACTCAGAATGTTGAGACACCTGATAACAACATTGAGAAATCTCCTGAGAAACCTGATGATCATCATACCACTACTGATAAGGCTGATGAAACACCTGTTATTGATGTTGATGAGGAATTTTCTAATAATGATTTGATTGCAACTGTTAACCCTAGCATAGCAAGGAGGATGATGACTAGAAAAGAGAAACAAAGTGCTGCTCAAAGCCCCTCCAAAGAGAAGGCTACTGAAGTTGTTTATGAAAAGGATGGGCCTGAGAACAAGGCTAGAGTAGGAACTGAAAAAGACCAATCAACTGGAACTTCCAAAGGGAAGGGTAAGGTGAAAGCAAAGGTAGCTGCTGGTAGCCTCACAAAACACTTGAGAAAACCTATTTCTAAGAAGAGGAAAGCTCCTGCATCCTCTGAATCTGATGAAAGCTTAGATTTTAATTTTGATATTGAGAGCAATGTTCCAGACATTCCTCTCAGGAAGAAGCCCAATTCAAGTAAACTGGCTAAGGTCCCTGAAGTTGCCATTGGCAATATTTCTTTTCACTATCCTGAAAATGCAAGCAGGTGGAAATATGTATTTTTGAAAAGAATAACTTTAGAAAGAGAGCTGAACAACAACGCACTTGATTGCAAGGAAGTAATGGACCTCATCAATTGTGTTGGACTAATGAAAACAGTTGTCAAGTTTTCCAGTTGCTATGAGATTCTTGTCAAAGAATTCATAGTGAATCTGTCTATTGATTGTGTTGATGGAAAGTCAGCAGATTTTAGGTGCGTGTATGTGACAGGAAGGAAGGTTAACTTCTCTCCATCTGTGATCAACAAATACTTGGGGAGGCCTGATGAAGCTCATCCAGAGTTAGAGGTTATTGACAACCAGGTTTGTCAAATTATCACTGCCCAGCAAGTCAAGCACTGGCCCTTGAAAGGGAAGTTGACTGCCAGCAAGCTTAGTGTGAAGTTTGCCATGCTGCACAAAATTGGAGTAGCCAACTGGGTCCCCACCAACCATAAATCTACCATCTCAATTGGACTGGGAAGATTTATTTATGATGTTAGAACCAGAACCAAATTTGACTATGGGAGCTACATCTTCGAGAAGACCATGAAACATGCTGAAAGCTATGCTATTAAAGGTCTTATATCCTTTCCCTCCCTCCTATGTGGTATAATCATTGATCAATATCCTGATATCTTGGTAGAAAAGGACTCTGTCTGTAAAAGAGCTCCTGAGCTAGGTTTCCATTATAAGCTGTTTCAGGGAAAACATGTTCCTGATATTGTCATGACATCTGCTGAGACATTAAATGTCAAAGCTAATTCTAAGAAAGCTGATGTTATTGTTGTGCTGAGAGAGACCTGCAGAGAGCTTGAGGTAAGAAAGAAATCACTTGAAGAGATGATCACTGCCCTGGAACAGGAGAAGGATGACATGGATGTTGAGGATGAAAGACTAGAAGAGGATGCTGATGAAGAACAGCATGATGGGTCTGCAAGTAGCTCAACAGAAGATGCTGCTCAAGATAGTACCTCCTCAGGAGATGCCAATGCCTAATGATTTTGTGAATGCTAATGTGTGCAGAGAGCTGCTACTGCTTGCTGTTGTTTTTTTTTTGTTGCTGATGAACTTATGTTTTTTTTTGTTTTGGCTTGTTGTTTTGGCAACTAGGAATTCTGTTAATTTTTTTTCTAATGATTGTATGAATTGATTTCTGGGTTTTTGTAATAGAACCTTTGGCCCCTTTATGGCTAAAAAGGGGGAGAAGAAATTATGGGTTGAATTTATCTTAATTAGGTATTGGTAGTTTAGCTTAAGTTATCTTTTAAATTCTACTGCAATAGTTCTCTGATAGTTTAGTTGTTTTAGCCAAAAATTTGCCAAAGGGGGAGTTTGTAAGTGTTTTTATGTTGGCTTTAATTTTTGGTAAAACTAGAATATTACAATGTCCTGACTGATGTCATGACATTCTGGGTTGAAGATAAATTCTGCAGAAGCAATGTTCTACAGGTACAACTCTGTATGGGTGGATAACATAATGATCATGCTATGATCTATTGTTCTGAAAATCTGCAATATCAGTGAGGAGGATGTATGATGTCATGACCAATGTTAAGACATCCTGTATTTAATAAAGTGTTGTGCAGATTTGTATTTCCTGAGAGTGTTCAGGATTCTGTTAAGCTGTTCTGATGTGGATTAATATGTTTGAATCATATGCTCACGTGGACATTAGGTTAACTTTGTTTAACCCTAATTTGTTTGTTGTAAAGACCAAGTCCTTAGGTTAACTTTTGTTAAACCTAGCTATTTTTGTGGAAGCCCAAGTTGAAGACTTTACTGCTTCTATATTATCCAACAACCCTTGATGATGCAGGCTGCACTTTCTGAGAAGAAAAAGAAGTAGATTGTAATTTGTGTTTTAGTAATTCTTGTGAGCCAAGAATTTATCTTTTGATAAGTGTCTTGGAGTAAGTTTTGGTTGTAAGGGTAGTTTTATCACTCAAAGTTGTGAAGCACGAGTGTTGTGTGTCTTGATTAAAGCTTTGAAGTGAAATCAAGTATGTTTATTGAAAAATGTCTTTATAATTCTATTAATCATTAGGTTAGTATCACTGCTGTTTTAAAAAATGTCCCCAGTGAAGTCGCCAACTGACGCAACTCGATTTTCAAAAAAATCATTTAAATGAATTTTCAAAAAAAAACAATGAAATCGCCACCTAATTTTATTTGTTCTAGAAAGAACGGGGAAATATAGATAAAACCCACAAAAATTGGATAAGGCGGTCTACAAGACCAAAAAGCATGGATTCGGGAGTCGGTTACGCAAGAGGAAGGTATTAGCACCCCTTACGTCCATCGTACTCGATGGGACCCATTTAGTTCGAAATTTGTTTGTGTGTGTGTATCGCTAATTTCTAAATCATGAATAAGAAATAAGAAAAGGAGTTTGTTTATTATTATTTTGAGTTTGACACGGTTTCGAAACCGCGTGCCTACGTATTCCCTCGTGCAATGGGAAAGTCAAAACTCCGTAGTTCTTGTTGAAAATGTCTTGGATTGTTTGTATTGATTTTAGGAGAAAATGTTTTTGATTTTTGATAATCGCATATGAGCGAAAAAGGACTTGAATGGGTTGAATTGATTTTAATGGTAGATGACAAGTACCAAAACGTCGGGATATCCTCTAACGATTCGATACTCGAGATTGGTGATTGAGGTCAACCGATCTTCTCTCATCCAAAATCTTTATTATGAAAAAAAGTGAGGTGAAACAAAGTTCACTTTTATTAAGTGTTATGGGATAAAGTATTTAAGTCATTGGGTTACCTCTAATGGCCCAAATATTTACATTTTAATTAAATCGTCGGGCGAACCTCTAACAATTTAATTAAATTCCATATCACTATGTTTTTTTTGTTTTTGTAGAAAAAATTGATTTTTGAAAACAAATTCAATTAATTAATTTAATTTGAAAGTGTTTTAAATGTTCGAGTGTATGGAATAAAGTATTCGAGTCATTGGGTTTCCCTCTAATGGCCCAAATACTTTACATTTTTAATTAAATCGTTGGGCGAACCTCTAACAATTTAATTAAGTACCATAACACTATTTTGAAAATTGCGTTGGACGAGAAATGATATTTCGGGTTATGGTTAACCAAGTATATGGACTTGATTAACCATGAGACCCTGGTGCATGGTGATTGGTATATGGACCAATTATTTTTCGGGTTATGATTAATCAAGGCAACGAAGGCCTTAATTAACCTCGTGAGGATGGCCATGCCCATCCCCAACCATGAGACCCTTAGAGAATTCGGTGTGGGTAACCAAAAATAAGAGAGAGAGCGGAGGCGTTGTTGTTTTTATATTAATGTGAGAGCGGAGTGTGCAATCGCGTAATAAACAAACAAGCGGATAATGTAATAGCGGAAAATAAATTAACACACAATACAAATCGGAATTTAAATAATTATTAGTATAGATATTCTTTCACTTGATGAAAAATCAACTAACAATTTAATCGATAATTCAACAAACAAAAAACTACCATATGCCAAATATTATTTAATACATCACTATATAATAAAAAAAACTTGCATAATATAAATTTTAAAGAGAAAAGTTGAGAAATGGGCCTGATTGGAGCTTTAATCTGGAGGGTGTAGATAGCAATCTGAGCCCAAGCCCAAAAATGCTGCTGGATCTTGTATGAGATGCTCCATGAATGCAGTGTGGTCCACCATTCGATCGTCGGATCCGACTTTGGCGATCGGATGGCTTATGGCAGGAAGTGCAAGATTTGATACCATGAACATACACACACCAGATTTCGAATAAACCAAACAGGTGGTGACAAGTGTCACCACCTGGACTAACCAACAAGACCAATCATTCTTAAGATCAATACTATCCTAGACCCATTTTTATACTATAAATTATATAAATAAAAGATACTAACTCTAATTAAGTTAAAAATTAATACTAATATAAAATAAAAAAAAGTAGTTTCTTATTAACTAAAAACTAAATCTTTGTTACTAATCTAAACCCTCTTATTATAACTTAAATGCATAAATAAGATCAAATCTAATTAAGTAATGCTAATAATAACTAAGATTATATTTCACAAAACAAAAAAAAATAAAACAAAATCAAAAACTGAAATCAGTTTACAAATTAAGACAAAGTCAATTTATAAATAAAAATAGTTTTTAAGTTATATTAAACAAACATAATCAATTTTTATAAACACTCATCTTCTCTCTCGCACGAACGACCCTCATCCTCTCTGTCTACGAACCCTAAGCGCCGCTCTCATCTCACCGTCGCTCTCCGCTGTTCTCATCATCTCTCTCGCGGTCATGAACCCTCACAGAGATCGTTATCCGCTCTCGTGTTGGTTATCGGAATCGTCTCTCTCGCGATTCGCTCCGATCTCTCACGATCTCTCCGATCTCGCCGTTCGCTCATCATCGTCGCCTCTGTTCTCACGAAATCTCTTGATCTCCTCACTCGATTCACTCTGCTTACATCATTTGCATGTTGTTTTCTTTTTGTGTAACTGTCCGGTTTTTTGTGTTTACAGTTTCGGCATGGCAAAAGGGAAGGAAATCCTACAATGAAGATGACAAACGATGCTGAAAATGCAAAAAAAACGGAGTCGAGGAAGGGAGAAGGATGGCGACACGTTAGGTCCGCAACCTCCTCCTTCCACGGCCGAACCGGGTATTACCTCTCGAATCTCTTCTTTCTGGCTATTTTTCGAATTTCTGAAGGATTTCTTTCGGAAAATGATGAGTATCTGTAGATAGATATGTTCTGGGTTTGATTTTGACGAATCGTTGTTTTTGGGTTTTGGCTTGTTGGTATTCGTATGCTGTTTGGGATTCTGGGTTTGTGTTTTTGCTGCCTTTAGTTTGATTTCGGCTAGGGTTTATGAACAGTTGCTCTCCTCTTTTGTTATAAACTTAATGTTTTTATACTGTCAGTTGCTTAGGGTTTTGTTATTCTGATCCTTTGAAAAACAAGGCTTTTGCTTGATGGGCTTGCATCAATTTGTGTTGGGCTGATAGTTTTGATGCTGTATTTTCTGATATGTTGGCAGTTCTCTGTTGTATTCCCTGATATGTTGGCTGTTGGTGTATTGTTTATGGTAAAATTTTCCTTAAAAAGTGTCTACCCTTGCTGCCCTGTGTAAAGCTACAGCACTGTCATGCCAAAACTGTTTTGAAAACTGCTTTTCCTCATCTTCTTTCCACACCTCCTGTTGTGAACCAAGGGTACACCCTTGAGGATTTGCAATAGCGAGTTTATGGCCGATGATTCGCTATGAGGCCGGTTTTGAACGATTGAAACCCTTACACAACCTGATTCCGGAAAGAAAATCCTAATGATGATTTGAAAATTGCGTATCTTGTATCTTGTTTATGTTATCATTGCTGTCCGTTTATTGCTAATCACATTTCTTTGCTTTGTTTCATGTATGCGAATGATGGTGCAAGCTCGGGAAGCGGTGAAGGAAAGTCGGTCAAGAAGGCCGGTTCAAGAAGAACGAGGAGACATAGAAGCCAAAGAACAACACACTCCCATAGAAAATAGGATTAGGATATAACACTTGTAGCATGATGTTAGAAACTCAAAGCTTGTAATCTAGGAACTTTTGTATTAGAAACCTTGAAATTTTGTATGTTACAAATTCAAATTCAAATGAATTGATGACTCATTCGTGACTGTGTAGTACTTGTACAACTTGTCAAGTGAATGTTGAATGGATGCTTGATTCACTTTATCAATGGATATGCTTTGAATGTCATTGAATTCTCAAAAGCAAGGAATGGAATTTTTTGGATTGAAACTTGGATTGAAACATTTGAAATTTGTAATACGACGATTTGTGTTCTTGTACAAATAAAAAACTTTAGAGTAATCTTGGACCTCTTGGAATTTATGAACACAAGCCTTGGAGGAAAATGCTTAATTGAATTCTTGAATTGTGTGCATCAATTAAATTATTATGCATCAAATATCCCAAAAGTTTATCATGAGCCAAAATTAAATTGGTTAAAATAAAACAAGTTGAGATATTGATTAACAAATGGTCCAATTCAAACCAACTCTTCTTGAATCAAACGAGTGGTAACATGGTTGTTGCATTTTTTAGAAATTGAACCCCTAGTATATGAAACTTGAGAATTGAATTCTAAATGAGAAAATGATTTGATGGCTTAAACTTCGAAACACTCGAACCCTTTGAATTTCGCCACAAAGCTTCCATTTTTATCCATTCTCGTAGAAAATCGGAGCCTTTTGCTTAAGAATTGAAACTACGCTTCAAAATGAAATTTTGATCAAAAACCTCACCAACTTGTCACATGATTCTTTTAAGAATGGAGCAATAGATTCCACTTGAAATTAATGGAATTACCATGCTTCCAAATCGAACCATTCAAGAGTGGAGTAAGATTCGAACCAAACGAATTCCAAAAGGAAACTTCTAGTCTTTTCATAGAATGCCCGAATCTTGTGAGCGATGAACGGACAGAAAAGATCTCAACATGCGGCATTGACGTCAGAATCTTGTAAACAAGTCCGGATGAATATCTTCACATACAACAAAGTGCCGACGACCCAAATCATGACTCCTTGAATCGTTGACCAACAATCGGATAAACATAAGCCACCCTCTTACATCCTCAACCAAGAACTCAAACAACAAAGAAACCCAAACTGATGAACCGACTTTCTCCGCAATGTCAGGCAATGCATTCAAGATATTCCAATCAAGAATGACTATTCAATCCAATAATCGAAGCCCCCCGAAAACCCAAAGATATGAACGGATAAGATTCGATATTAAACCTCGCTGCTTTCAAATATCTCGATTGGTTGAAAGCACCCTTTTTCGCTAGAGAGGAAATCGGAACACCGAACCCGTAATCCAGAGGTATGAATGCATGGTGATGATAAATGGAAGCCTAAACCAAATGACGAGATAGAGGGCAAAGGGCAAAGTTGTTCTATTTAATCATCTTAAACCCGAAAGTGAAGTGCTAGCCTTTCGAGCAAGGTCAAGAGCCTACAAGAACCAAAATTTGCGCAAAATTATCATAGTTAAATTTTTTTTTGACATTTTTTGACAATTTTTTTCATTTTTTTGTGATTTTTTTTGAACAACAATTGATTCTAGATCCACCAACGGAGGGATACTAACATCCAGAGATCGTGAAGAAGATCCATGTTTGCAAATTACATGCGTAAGGATTTCGACACATAAGATCGAATATAAAGGTCGAATTGACATTAGGGTGGAGGAGGTAAGGATATTAGCATACGTGTCAAGGAGATCAACGAAGTACTTCAAAGGATACAAAATATACATGCCTAAGGATATTGGACACATAAGGATCGAATATACATGTTTAAGGATATTGAACACATAGAGTTATTTGGGTAAGGATATTAGACAAAGTGAAAGAGACCGATCATAGACAAACTTTGCAAAAAATATACATCCGTGTAAGGATATTGGACACATAAAGATCGAAATACATGTTCAAGGATATTGAGTATGTCTTAGACAACATCGTTCGGAACACTAACGGGAATAGTTACAGCAAAGAACTTGGACAATTTCCGAATCGAATTTCCTCTCGATTTGATACATAAGGCACTTGACTCACCTTCTTCTTCTAAGGTAACCACCAAAAGACCTTCTTGACGCCACCAATTGATTCTTGTCAGCACCAACATATTGGATTTATAAAGATTAATATACATGTTCAACTATTTCACCAAACATCACCATGTCAAGGTATCGGACATCGAAGAGGCATAGACGTCCCATCTAGTGTGCCTAAACATTTCCACCATATCTCCACCATTGGGGTTACTTTACACTACTCGAACACCTTGCGAGCATCTTGAAAGATTCATTTTCCATGCTAGGATTTGCAACCGGGGTTCGATAGGCGCCTATCAAGAAGTTAAAGCCATAGTGTTGAACAAAGATCAATAACTGTTCCAAGTATCGCACTGAGCTATCAAGGATATACCAATCCAATGGCCCATCACCAAACTATCGAAAAATGCATCAAGAGCTTCTCATGTACGAAGAGATCCTCATAGTAATACCTCATGGGTTTTCGGACAAGAGTTGCCATATACTCAAAGCTAAGGATTTTAACATTTTGGAGGAATCCTCACCTTGAACCAATCCCATTGGACATGTCGAAACCCAAAACATCCCGATTCTCAAAGGTTGCATGCGCTCCCGAGCATATTCAACTTCGAATATCATGTTCGGTGGATATTCAACATTAAACCAATCTTCAAAGTTATCTTACTCATGCCGAGGAATCGGAATCGAATAGTCCTCTTCAAAGGTTGAGGCACCAACACAGTTCCGATATTGGGCACGTGGATCGGGTATACATGGAGGAGGATACCACCGCAGATAGATCCGCTTGAGCAAGGATCTTCGCCGCAAGATCAGCAAGACTCGGGCTGACTTCAAGCTAATTTGGACAAAGCATTCCCATGAGCAACTTCTTCGTAGACCACAAAGGGGCTCACAACCGAGCTCTCAACCTCCTGTTGTTGCATGTTTTGAATGATCTCCATCAATTGCCCCATACGAGTATCCATTCTGTCCCTAGGGCGCAATTCCATCTTTCCATCACTTCAAGTTACTTACCTAATTATGAACGATGAAACCAGTAATCTCGTTGTGGAGAAGAAAACCAATTAAGTAAGATGACCGTCTCAATACCGTTATGTATGATATGCTATGGAGTACGCATGCATGCCCATGATATGTTTCACGCTTTATTTTAGGGACTCTTTGAAGACTCGTTAGTTAACAATAAACATTAGGAAAAAACCATTAAACCGCAATTCAACGAAATCTCATGAAACTCAAATTGTTAGTTGTGACTACAAGGTGTCAAACTCAAACAGAGCAATAAAATTCATATCGAATTTAAATCATTACAATAATAATTAGATTCAAATATTCAAATAAGATAAGGCTAAAAACTAGAAATGCTGTCCACGACGAGGATTCAAATCTCTAGTTTCCGCCTTGAACTCATTCACCGCCTCTGATGAGGAAGAGGAAATCACCAGGCAGAGGTATCGGGTTGCCTCGAGGTCTTCTAGGGCCGATTCGAGTCTCCAAGGTACCAACAATCAAACGGTTACACATGTCAACCATTTCACCTGATTTCCAATAGAAATGCCCATTCGTTTCTTCAGAAAGGACACTAGTTCATCCTTTTCATCTAATGTAGACGATTCTTTTTGGATCTCATCAATCCAACCTTGGCATTACTCTCTAAGGCCTTCGTAAGCATCCCTTTTGCTATTTCTTTCTTCCTCGTAATGTTCACTCGAACTTTTCACTAATTCATTGCTTCCAACCTATGATGCATCTTTTTTTGCGTTATCTCATTCTCTAGCATTTTATTGGTTCGTAGAGAAGCTTCTAACTTTGAAATCTTTGCTTCGAGACGTAATTTCAATGCTTGATTTCTTCAACGGCCTTTTCTTCATCTAGATAAGCCTGCCCTTTGATTAGAGCCTTCAATTGTTAACGGAGGTCCTTGCCCCACTGAAGACTCCTCAAGTTTCGTAACATCTCATCGTGAGCTCTTCATCCTTTTCATTCGTATTCTTCTTCCTCTAATTCTTCTTTCACCTCTTGAGGTTAGCCTCAAATTTCAGCTCCGAGAAATGCGAGAATTAGAGCTTTGTAGCTCCAATCTTCCTCCTCCATCTTTCCCGATAATTTCTAAGCCTCATATCTCCTCTATTGGCACATGAGTGATTACGTTCGATGATCAAAGGGTACCTCCACAGTAAGGCAATTGATTTCTTGACTCTCTCTATCCATGGCGATAAGACCTTCCATCAATTCCACTTTTGATTAACTCCGGCTTTCCCTATGGATTTGACCCCAAGCTCGGATCTTCAATAGGCAATGTCCTTTTACCAAGCTCGTACAATGAAACTTTCCAAGTGCTCAGCCTGGTTCATTCTCCATCGGATACCCCAATTGTCTTGTTGCAAGTCTTGGGTTATAATTGATGCAACCCATAACCCAATCAAAGGAACATTAGAATATCCACCCAAGGAGTGATAACATCAACGAATCCCAACCGAGAATGCCACATCACACCATTCCGTTAGTGAAGCCAATTTTGAGACCAAGATAAGTTTTCGTGATCTTCCCACGGTCCACTGAGGGATATGAGATGTCAACCATAAGTTGCAGTGGAGAAAACAACCACCCCTCCTTCTTCTTCGATTTCTCTCATGGAGATGGTAAAGAACATCACCAACATAGGGTGAATGTGGTTCTTTGACATGAATATGCCAATAGCTAGGGCTCAAGTAACCATTTCATTAGTTGGAAACAAAACTACCCCAAAGATGAGCAAAGCAAGAATGGAGTCGAAAGTCGCCAATCGTCTTGAACATTCAAACTTAACAACTTATCTTCCAAGTTTTGCCTAAGAATACCTTTGAATCCGGTGCCACCTCTTGGAAGAAACAAAGCAAGCAGCTACCTTAGCCTTATCGAGGTCTTCCCTATGTTGAGGAAAGGAGGTCGCCTTCAAAGGCCAATTAAGGATTCTCTCGAACTCTTCAATCAAGGGAATGTTTCGAGAGGATCATAGTACTTTGCCGAGCAATCAAAGCTTCCATGTCCACATTGGTAGTCAAAAGATCTAGGATGTTCCCAAATCTTTTCCCAAAATAAGCTCACCGGCGGAATTCTTTCACTTTGAGTTATCGCCTTCCCAACTTCGCCTTTGAATTTGAGGCATGGAACGATCTTCACGCTGATTCATTCTTCCTTTCTCGCCATCGCACCAACAAAATCTATAAGGGTCCCCAAAATAAAAGTTATATGCTAAATGGTTTTGTGCAAATGTATGCAATGCATGTTGCAAATTAAATAGAATCTGTTCATAGGATCGCGGTCATGGTTTCGACGCCACCCAACAATTCCCTAAGGCTAATCTTATGTTTTTGGCTAAATGTTTCGGGTTCAGATCTTTTACAAACACTATCATCGCGTGAGAGGCCTACATGGCGATAGTATTTGTAAAAGTATACCCCAAGAAACGCTTTTAACAGATGCTCTAAATCCAACATTTGAGCGTTGGTCTCGGTTAGGACAACATGAACAAACTTAGAGTTATAGGTCATTTGTCCAAAGATTGATGTCCCCAGCTAACGCTGGCCAACAACCTCCTTAAACAACCAACTCTAAGCCGGAGTCTTCGCCGGGCCAACAAGACAATGGAGTCAAGTGGACCTAGGCTACGCAACCTCTATTCCTAAAAGGTGACCTAGAAGTCTGTAGTGGGCTTATCTATGTAACAATGCCCATGAATTCCCAACACAATAATATATCAACAAAAAATATACAAAGTATAAGGAAATAACAATAGATAAGCATAAAGAAAGCGATAAACAAACACACAAACATGAAGAACTTAACTGAGTCACTCTGAATTTTCTCAAAAATCATTTAAAATGAATTTTCAAAACAATGAAATCGCCACCTAATTTTATTTGTTCTAGAAAGAACGGGAAATATAGATAAAACCCACAAAATTGATAAGGTCTACAAGACCAAAAAGCATGGATTCGGGAGTCGGTTACGCAAGAGGAAGGTATTAGCACTCTTACGCCCATCGTACTATGGGACCCATTTAGTTCGAAATTGTTTGTGTGTGTATCGCTAATTTCTAAATCATGAATAAGAAATAAGAAAAGGAGTTTGTTTATTATTATTTTGAGTTTGACACGGTTTCGAAACCGCGGCTCACGATTCCTCGCAATGGGAAAGTCAAAACCCGTAGTTCTTGTTGAAAATGTCTTGGATTGTTTGTATTGATTTTAGGAGAAAATGTTTTTGATTTTGATAATCGTATGAGCGAAAAAGGATTTGAATGGGTTGAATTGATTTTAATGGTAGATGACAAGTACCAAAACGTGGATATCCTCTAACGATTCGATACTCGAGATTGGTGATTGAGGTCAACCGATCTTCTCTCATCCAAAATCTTTATTATGAAAAAGTGAGGTGAAACAAAGTTCACTTTTATTAGTGTTATGGATAAAGTATTTAAGTCATTGGGTTACCTCTAATGGCCCAAATATTTTACATTTTAATTAAATCGCTTGCTAACCTCTAACAATTTAATTAAATTCCATATCACTATGTTTTTGTTTTTGTAGAAAAATTGATTTTGAAAACAAATTCAATTAATTAATTTAATTTGAAAGTGTTTTAAATGTTCGAGTATGGAATAAAGTATTCGAGTCATTCCTCTAATGGCCCAAATATTTACATTTTTAATTAAATCGCAATAACCTCTAACAATTTAATTAAGTACCATAACACTATTTTGAAAATTGCGCTGGACGAGAGAAATGATATTGGTTATGGTTAACCAAGTATATGGACTTGATTAACCATGAGACTGTGCATGGTGATTGGTATATGGACCAATTATTTTTCGGGTTATGATTAATCAAGGCAACGAAGGCCTTAATTAACCTCGTGAGGATGGCCATGCCCATCCCCAACCATGAGACCCTTAGAGAATGTGGGTAACCAAAAATAAGAGAGAGAGCGGAGGCGTTGTTGTTTTTATATTAATGTGAGAGCGGAGTGTGCAATCGCAGAATAAACAAAAGCGGATAATGTAATAGCGGAAAATAAATTAACACACAATACAAATCGGAATTTAAATAATTATTAGTATAGATATTCTTTCACTTGATGAAAAATCAACTAACAATTTAATCGATAATTCAACAAACAAAAAACTACCATATGCCAAATATTATTTAATACATCACTATATAATAAAAAAAACTTGCATAATATAAATTTTAAAGAGAAAAGTTGAGAAATGGGCCTGATTGGAGCTTTAATCTGAGGGTGTAGATAGCAATCTGAGCCCAAGCCCAAAAATGCTGCTGGATCTTGTATGAGATGCTCCATGAATGCAGAGTGTGGTCCACCATTCTGGATCGTCGGATCTGGACTTTGGCAGATCGGATGGCTTATGGCAGGAAGTGCAAGATTTGATACCATGAACATACACACACCAGATTTCGAATAAACCAAACAGGTGGTGACAAGTGTCACCACCTGGACTAACCAACAAGACCAATCATTCTTAAGATCAATACTATCCTAGACCCATTTTTATACTATAAATTATATAAATAAAAGATACTAACTCTAATTAAGTTAAAAATTAATACTAATATAAAATAAAAAAAATAAAAAAAAAGTAGTTTCTTATTAACTAAAAACTAAATCAGTTTTGTTACTAATCTAAACCCTCTTATTATAACTTAAATGCATAAATAAGATCAAATCTAATTAAGTAATGCTAATAATAACTAAGATTATATTTCACAAAACAAAAAAATAAACAAAATCAAAATCAAATCGCTTTACAAATTAAGACAAAGTCAATTTATAAATAAAAATAGTTTTTAAGTTATATTAAACAAACATAATCAATTTTTATAAACACTCATCTTCTCTCGCATCTAACGACCCTCATCCTCGCTCACGAACCCTAAGCGCCGCCTCATCTCACCGCCGCCTCCACCGTTTTCATCATCTCTCGCCGCCATGAACCCTCACAGATCGTTATCCGCCTCGTGTTGGTTATCGGAATCGCTCTCCGCGATTCGCCCGATCTCTCACGATCTCTCCGATCTCGCTCGCTTCATCATCGCCGCCTCGTTTCACGAAATCTTTGATCTCCTCACCGATTCACTCGCTACATCATTTGCATGTTGTTTTCTTTTTGTGTAACTGTCCGGTTTTTTGTGTTTACAGTTTCGGCATGGCAAAAGGGAAGGAAATCCTACAATGAAGATGACAAACGATGCTGAAAATGCAAAAAAAACGGAGTCGAGGAAGGGAGAAGGATGGCGACACGTTAGGTCCGCAACCTCCTCCTTCCACGGCCGAACCGGGTATTACCTCTCGAATCTCTTCTTTCTGGCTATTTTTCGAATTTCTGAAGGATTTCTTTCGGAAAATGATGAGTATCTGTAGATAGATATGTTCTGGGTTTGATTTTGACGAATCGTTGTTTTTGGGTTTTGGCTTGTTGGTATTCGTATGCTGTTTGGGATTCTGGGTTTGTGTTTTTGCTGCCTTTAGTTTGATTTCGGCTAGGGTTTATGAACAGTTGCTCTCCTCTTTTGTTATAAACTTAATGTTTTTATACTGTCAGTTGCTTAGGGTTTTGTTATTCTGATCCTTTGAAAAACAAGGCTTTTGCTTGATGGGCTTGCATCAATTTGTGTTGGGCTGATAGTTTTGATGCTGTATTTTCTGATATGTTGGCAGTTCTCTGTTGTATTCCCTGATATGTTGGCTGTTGGTGTATTGTTTATGGTAAAATTTTCCTTAAAAAGTGTCTACCCTTGCTGCCCTGTGTAAAGCTACAGCACTGTCATGCCAAAACTGTTTTGAAAACTGCTTTTCCTCATCTTCTTTCCACACCTCCTGTTGTGAACCAAGGGTACACCCTTGAGGATTTGCAATAGCGAGTTTATGGCCGATGATTCGCTATGAGGCCGGTTTTGAACGATTGAAACCCTTACACAACCTGATTCCGGAAAGAAAATCCTAATGATGATTTGAAAATTGCGTATCTTGTATCTTGTTTATGTTATCATTGCTGTCCGTTTATTGCTAATCACATTTCTTTGCTTTGTTTCATGTATGCGAATGATGGTGCAAGCTCGGGAAGCGGTGAAGGAAAGTCGGTCAAGAAGGCCCGGTTCGAAGATAGAACGAGGAGACATAGAAGCCAAAGAACAACACACTCCCATAGAAAATAGGATTAGGATATAACACTTGTAGCATGATGTTAGAAACTCAAAGCTTGTAATCTAGGAACTTTTGTATTAGAAACCTTGAAATTTTGTAATGTTACAAATTCAAATTTGATATTGTGAATTCGATGACTCATGTAGTATTTGTACAAACTTGTCAAGTGAATGTTGAATTTGGAAGCTTGATTCTACTTTATCAATGGATATGCTTTGAATGTCATTTTGAATTCACATAAGACTTTGGAAATTGAATGCAAGGAAAGGAATTTGAATGTTGAAGGAATTGGTTTTTGGATTGAAACTTGCATTTTAGGATTTGACAAATTGTAATACGTATCTTGATTTGTGTTCTTGTACAAATAAAAAAACTTTAGAGTAATCTTGGACCTCTTGGAATTTATGAACACAAGCCTTGAGGAAAATGCACCTAATTGAATTCTTGATTGTGCATAAAATTGAAATTATTATGCATCAAATATCCCAAAAGTTTATCATGAGCCAAAATTAAATTGGTTAAAATAAAACAAGTTGAGATATTGATTAACAAATGTATCCAATTCTACTTCAATCTACAATTCCAATCCGTAGTCTTGAATCAAACGAGTGGTAACATGGTTGTTGCATTTTTAGAAATTGAACCCCCTAGTATATGAAACTTGAGAATTGAATTCTAAATGAGAAAATGATTTGATGGCTTAAACTTCGGAAACACTCGAACCCTTTTGAATTTCCTCGGCCACAAAGCTTCCATTTTTATCCATTCTCGTAGAAAATCGGAGCCTTTTGCTTTTGAGACAAGAATTGAAACTCTACGCTTCAAAATGAAATTTTGATCAAAAACCTCACCAACTTGTCACATGATTCTTTTAAGAATGGAGCAATAGATTCCACTTGAAATTAATGGAATTACCATCGCTTCCAAATCGAACCATTCAAGAGGGAGTAAGATTCGAACCAAACGAATTCCAAAAGGAAACTTCTAGTCTTTTCATAGAATGCCCGAATCTTGTGAGCGATGAACGTGACAGAAAAGATCTCAACATGCGCAGCTTGACGTCAGAATCTTGTAAACAAGTCCTCCGGATGAATATCTTCACATACACCCACTATTGCCAAGAGCGAACAAAGTCGACGAGCAAGCCAAATGCACTAGAACTTGAATCGTTGACCAACAATCGGATAAACATAAGCCACCCTCTTACATCCTGAACCAAGAACTCGAACAAAGAAACCCAAACTCGCTGATGAACCGATCTCCGAATCAGAGGCAATGACATTCAAGATATCCGCATTCGTAGCTCCAATCAAGAACAGACCATTCAATCCAATAATCGAACACCAAGCCCCGAAAACCCAAAGATATGAACGGATAAGATTCGATATTAAACCTCGTCGTTTTCAAATATCTCAGATTGGTTGAAAGCACCACGCCTTTTCTGCTCAAAAGAGAAATCTTTGGGAATCAGCTCCAACCCGTAATCTTAGAACCAGTGGTATGAATGCATGTGAGTGTCATGATAAATGCGAAGCCTAAACCAGATACAACCGAGATAGGAGGGCAAATTTTCGGGTGCAACAGTTGCCCCTATTTAATCATCTTAAACCTGAAAGTGAGATTGGTGCTAGCCTTTCGAGCTTTCAAGGTAGAAGAAGATTAAATACTACAAGAACCCAAAAATTTGCGCTCCGAAGAACAAGTATAAATGTTTTTTTTTTGCATTTTTTTTTGACAATTTTGACTTTCTATATTTTTTTTCTGTGATTTTTTTTGAACAGTGGGATTTGGAACAGAGATTCTGGTATGTCAGGTAAGGATATTAGACATACACTGGAAAGAGATCGACCGAAGAAGACTCCAACAAATGTTTCGAAATATACATGCCCGTAAGGATATTGACACATAAAGATCGAATATACATGTTCGGTAAGGATATTGAACATATAAGGAGCATATGTCGTAAGGATATTAGACATACATCGGAAAGAGACCGATCAAGACGACTCTAACAAAGGTTTCAAAATATACATGCCCGTAAGGATATTGGACATAAGGATCGAATATACATGTTCGTAAGGATATTGAACACATATAGAGAGCATATGTCGTAAGGATATTAGACATACACCGGAAAGAGACCGATCAAGACGACTCTAACAAAGGTTTCAAAATATACATGCCCGTAAGGATATTGACACATAAAGATCGAATATACATGTTCGTAAGGATATTGAACACATAGAGAGCATATGTCGTAAGGATATTAGACATACACGGAAAGAGACCGATCAAGACGACTCTAACAAAGGTTTCAAAATATACATGCCCGTAAGGATATGGACACATAAAGATCGAATATACATGTTCGGTAAGGATATTGAACACATATAGGTAGCATATGTCAGGTAAGGATATTAGACATACACCGGAAAGAGACCGACCGAAGACGACTCTAACAAAAGGTTTCGAAATATACATGCCCGGTAAGGATATTGGACATATAAAGATCGAATATACATGTTCGGTAAGGATATTGAACACATATAAGGAGCATATGTCAGGTAAGGATATTAGACATACACCGGAAAGAGACCGACCGAAGACGACTCTAACAAAAGGTTTCGAAAATATACATGTCCGGTAAGGATATTGGACACATAGAGATCGAATATACATGTTCGGTAAGGATATTGAACACATATAGGTAGCATATGTCAGGTAAGGATATTAGACATACACCGGAAAGAGACCGACCGAAGACGACTCTAACAAAAGGTTTCGAAATATACATGCCCGGTAAGGATATTGGACATATAAAGATCGAATATACATGTTCGGTAAGGATATTGAACACATATAAGGAGCATATGTCAGGTAAGGATATTAGACATACACCGGAAAGAGACCGACCGAAGACGACTCTAACAAAAGGTTTCGAAAATATACATGTCCGGTAAGGATATTGGACACATAGAGATCGAATATACATGTTCGGTAAGGATATTGAACACATATAGATAGCATATGTCAGGTAAGGATATTAGACATACACCGGAAAGAGACCGACCGAAGACGACTCTAACAAAGGTTTCGAAATATACATGCCCGGTAAGGATATTGGACACATAAGGATCGAATATACATGTTCGGTAAGGATATTGAACACATATAGAGAGCATATGTCAGGTAAGGATATTAGACATACACCGGAAAGAGACCGACCGAAGACGACTCTAACAAAGGTTTTGAAAATATACATGCCCGGTAAGGATATTGGACACATAAGGATCGAATATACATGTTCGGTAAGGATATTGAACACATATAGATAGCATATGTCAGGTAAGGATATTAGACATACGCAAGAATGAGACCGATCAGCACTCACCGGGAGAAGATATATGTATGGTAAAATCGCCGATCAAGACGAATTCACGGGAAAGAGGCCAAACAAAGGGACTCTAGCAAGGATTGCCAAACACGTTGGACTTTAAAAGGTTGCAAATGTGCCGAAATACCATATCCCTGTGCCAACGGTTGTAATTCTTCAAGAGTGGCAATTATATGAATTACCACACACCAAGTATGGATACTCAATAATTGAGAAGTAAGAAAGGTTAGACACCGACTCTTACTCGCACTCTAACGACAGAGGCAAACGCGGGTAAGATAACCAAAATAAAAATTTGCAAAAAGCAAGACGCTTGGTAAATGAACTGAATTGAATGATATAGGAGACCGACACGGGGTCAAAAAATGCAGATAACAACAAGAAGAATTTCTTGAGGGAACTCTGACTGGGAATACCACTTGGGGATTTTTATGGATAAACTTCTCTTCGGAGACACGAAAGGTGCTCGAGAAACATATTAATCTGGCTTATGCTCATATGCATGCTTGAGATCATTATTTTGGCGAATGTCCATATCAATGGAAATGCTACGCATTTTTGGAGGATGCTATGTAATGCAATGATGCATGCTTTAATGATTCACCCAGGACTAAAGACAATTGTGAGCTGCCGAGGGAACATCAACCCTCCATGAATTGGATACAATCATCTGGTCTTCATCAAAGAGATGATAGTCTGGACCCTGGTAGGGGGATTACAGAGTAGAAGTATCATCTTTCAATGATTAGCATCACTGGGGAAGTAACTCTTGGAGATCAACATTCATCTGGGATGATGATCTCGTCGCGTAGTGTTCATGATTTTGATAGCTCTGGATTACGAGCTCTCGCATAAGAGGAACCGACAACATCTTCTGGCGCAAGTGAGCCTTTGAAAATGATCTTGCTGGTGTAAACCGCCCTTTGCGATTTTTCCGCGACAGGGAAAGAGTGATAACATCCAAGGGCACACATATGTCATGGATATCCCTTGTGGGAGAGAAAGAAGTTTTGTTGAGATTTAAGCTCAAGCGATAACGCCTTTATTTAAAATCTTTATAACAAAACCTCAGAAACAGAGATATAATAATTCGCCATGTTGATCAACCGTTTATTTGTTAATGTCGTACCGTAATTCGAGTAACCTCGAAATTATGCCACGTGTCGCGCCAATGTTTTATATGCTAAGTTTATCGAAAATATCGGACGCTTTTGCAAACAAAACAGTTAAAAATACATGAAAATAAGATGTAGATAAATGATAGAAAACACATTGATGAAGGTAATTTTATTGATTGATTAGCCTGTAAATGAGCATTTACATCAAGAAGCAACTCGAAAAGAGGCAATTGCTTATACATCAAAGTTAAAAGAAAAGGTGACAATAAAATCATGGATTTTGTCGAACTCGAATCCGCCATGCTCTTCACAACTTCAACATCCCTTAACATTGAGCTATCCGAAATGCTCCGATTAGCCTAAGCCTCAATCCTCCGATTATCAAGTTTTTGTAAATAGCCGACCAAAACATGTGTCGCGTGATTGTAGTCGTCACTTTGAATCCCTAATTTTGCTCGGACCGCCTTTCGGTTTTCAATCCACCGATACCCTTTTGCCCAAGCCGCCTTTCGTGTTTTCGACTTGCCGGTGTACAATCTTTATATTTATCCCTAACTTTTGCCCGAACTTCTTGGTTCGCCGGATGCCCTTATTTTGCTTAGGCCACCAACCTAACGGGTCTCTTTTATGCGAAGTATTTTTGACTACATCTCGCATTGATCGGGTGAGGGAAATCCTTCCATCCATAGTTGCGAGCAACATAGCTCCTCCAGAAAACTTTCTTCACAACGCACGGTCCTTCATAATTTGGAGCCCACTTGCCCCGAGCTGCCTCGTTAGGAGGCAAAATTTTCAAAGACAAGGTCACCACTTGAAATTCCGAGGACACACTTTCTTGTCGAAAGCCCTTTTCATACGCTCGTATAGCTGTCCATGACAAATAGTCACAATCTCTTCTCGCCGATGAGATTCAATTGGTCAAGTCTATTCAACCCATTCCGCCTCATCGAAGTTGCACATCCGTTAAAATCCTTAAGGAAGGAATTTCAACTTCAATGGGTAGGACTGCCCATACCCTATACCAAGGAGAAGGAGTTGCCCTCGTTGACGCATGACAGTGCGGTAGCCGTAAGGCAAATGGTAGCATCTCGTGCCAATCCTTGTAAGTGACAACCATCTTCCACAATCTTCTTGATATTTTTGTTTGCCGCCCACAAAGACCGCTCATTTTTGGACGGTATGGAGAAGAGTTATGATGTTTTATCTTGAAACTGTCGCACGCCTCTTTCATCATTTTGTTGTTGAGATTCGAGCCGTTATCGAATGATCTTCTGGAACCCCATAGCGACAAATGATATTATGCTTAATGAAACGTAGACCACTTGTCTAGTGACACAAGCATAAGATGTCAACCCATTTGGTAAAGTAGTCAATGGCAACAAGGATGAATCGATGTCCATTAGAAGCGGTGGGCTTAATTTCTCCAATCATATCAATGCCCCACATTGCGAAGGCCATGGAGAAGTCAAAACATTCAATGAAGAAGGTGGCACATGCATCTTATCAACAGAATTTGACATTTGTAGCATGTTCTGGCATGGTTGTAGCAGTCATTCTCCATGGTGGACCAATAATAGCCTGCTCTCAAGATCTTCTTGGCCATGGTGTGTCCACTAGAATGCGTCCCGAATGAGCCTTCATGAATTTCTTCTATAATCTTATTTGCTTCGTGTCTATCCACGCATCTGAGCAAAACAGAGTCATAGTTCCTTTTGTACAACACACTCCCATTGAGGAAGAATTTAGCTGAGTACTTGCGCAGAGCCTTCTTATCAACGATGGAAGCATTATCAGGGTATTCTTTCGTCTCGAGATACCTTTTGATGTCATAGAACCAAGGTTTTTCGTCTGCTTCACCTTCTACTTCATAGCAGAACGCAGGCTCATCCAACCTCATTATAGTGATAGACGGAGCATCATTCGCCCATCTGACCTTAAACATGGATGACAAAGTAGCCAAAGCATCTGCCAAATTGTTCTCCTCCCTTGGGATGTGATCAAAAGTGATCTCGTCGAAATAAGGGATCAGACGTGATCTCGGTATGGGATCAAATTCGATGGCGGGTCTCCCAATCTCCATTGATTTGACTAATCACCAAGGCGTAATCTCCAGATACCGCTAAGATCTTGATTCTCGATCAATGGTCGCTCAATTCCAAAATACAAGCTTCAGACCGCCACATTATTGGTGCAATCGAAACAGATTCGGCAAAGGAATGGAATATGAAACCGGTCGGAGAAGTGATAATGGCGCCAACACCATTTCCTAGTGCATTTGAGGCTCCATCGAATGCCATTGTCCACCGCGAGCTGCTCGGGTCCTCTTCGTGCCCCGAATGTTACAACTCGATATACATAATATCCTCATCGTGGAACTCAAACTTCATCGGCCGATAGTCATCATCTAACGGTTGTCGAGCGAGATAGTCCGCCACCACACTACCTTTGATAGCCTTCCGAGTAGTGTATTGATATCATATTCGTCGATCATTTGCCAACGGCTATCCTTCCCGTGAGAGCGGCTTCTCAAAGATATACTTTATCGGGTCCATTTTAGAGATCAAGAAAGTAGTGTGAGTCAAGATGTACTGCTCGAGTCGTTTTGCTGCCATGCGAGAGCAACAAGTCTTTTCCAATAATGAATACCTCGATTCGCATTCGCGAACTTCTTGCTCAAATAGTATATGGCGTTTTTCTCCTGCCTCATCATGTTGACCGAGCACACACCCATGGAATTCTCCAACACGGTCAAGTACATAATCAACGGTCTACCTTCCACCGGGTGAGAGAATGGAGGCTCTGTAGGTACCTCTTTATACCGTCGAACCGCCCGACAATCATCGCTCCACCGGTTGTGGGATTCTTTCTTAACAACTTGAAAATAGGTTCACTGTAGTCAGATGAGAAATGAACCTAGCGATGTAATTTAGTCTTCCCAAGAAACCTCGCACTTCTTTTTCGTCCTTGGCTCGCATCTCTTGTATCGCTTTTATCTTAGCAGGTCAACCTCAATCCCTTTCTCGCCACGATAAAGCCTAAAAGTTTCCGATCTCACCCCAAAGGTGCACTTACTGGTTCAACCTCACCGAACTTTCTCAACCTTTCGAACAATTTTAACAAGTGAACTGTGTGTTCTTCTTCTGTTCGACTTGGCAATCATATCATCCACGAGACTTCAATCTCTTTATGCATCATATCATGAAAGAGAGTGACCATAGCGCGATATGTTGCCCTCGCTCTTCAAACCGAAGGCATCACTTTGTAGCGTAAAGTCCCCACTTGTAATGAAAGTAGTTTTCCATATCATTGCGCCATCTTAACTGTTGTAGCTGAGAAACCATCCATGAAGGAGAATACTTTAGCTTGAGTATTATCGACCAAAATGTCGATGCGGGAGAGGGAAGTCATCCTTAGGGCTAGCTCGCTCGTATCCCTATAATCAACACACATCCTTACCTTGCCGCCTTCTTCTAAGACGGTACAATGTTTGCAACCCATGGGGATAAGAAACAACCTTTAGGAAACCTGCCCATCCGCTTCGAACCTCTTCTTTGATCTTTCTTGACATTTTCGATGTGTTTCTAAGCTTCGCTACCGTGGGCAGCCTTCGAGGGCAACTGCATAACGATATCAAGATTCAACCCGGCATATCTTCATAAGACCAAGCAAAGATGTCTACGTACTCATGTAGCATTTCGACAAGCTTTTGCTTAACTCCATCTTCCAATGCTGCCCCAATCTTGACCTCCTTTCGAGCGCCCCTGCTCCCGATTAATCACTTCTAGATCCTCTTGGTGCGGCCGGATGACCTTTTCTTCTTGCCTCAACATCCCGGCTAGTTCTTCGTGTAATTCACACCTCTTTCTTCCTCTTCAGCTTGATAAATCGGTTCGTTGAAATCATAATGAGCCACTGAATCATCGTCGACAAAATCCGGTCCGTCAAGGACCACATCTCGTTGTTGGTAATTTTATTTTATTATTATTTTTAATTAAGTTTTTTTTAAAAAAAGAAAAGACAAAAGGTTTGTATAAAAAGTAAAATTTGATATTGTCACCTTTAAAAGAAATGAGTGAAGAAGAAAAACAAAGAGAGAAAAATTTGAATGCAAAAAGGACGCCCTTCATTAATGATAAACTTGAAAGTTAAAAACATGGTGGCCCTACAAAGATGATCACTACGCCTTGGGCATAACGTAGGAATTATGGAATGACATAAAAATGTAAAATTACTCTTCAAAACGAGTAACCACAAAGAACATCTTCAACGAGCCAATTTGAAAGCTCACGCCCCGGAACGGTTGGGTAGATCCACTTGTCCACATCATAGTCACCATCCGCTTCACCATCAATGGCATCAACATCTTCAACTGGATTCCACCTTTGACAAACTTGACAGAGGAGGCACCCCTTGCCCAGGGTGGAGACGGAGATCTTCATTCCGGAGCAAAACCCAAACCCTCTTATCCGTCTGGGTAGGAAGTTCTAGCACTCTTCCCCACCCTTCAGATGTCCCGACTTGACAATAGCCCGAGCCTCGCTTGTAGGATGCCATGGAGACTTCACCTTTTGCAAAGGGATCTTATCGATCGACATCGCCTCAAAAGCCCGGCATGGAGTTTCGTGGATCTCACCTTCAACTTCAACATATCGAAGTTGCTCGATGACCGACGACATAATCTTCTTCACCATAAATGGTGACCACCTTCCATTAATTAAGAACTTCAACTTTTGGTGCAAGGTGGATGTCACAAAGACCAGCCCCATGAATCCAGGGGCCCAAGTAAACAACAGAGAGGGATTAATATCCATGACGAAAAAGTTGCATCAAAACCTGTGGCCTATCTTAATAGGTGTCCACTCGCCAAACACCGACCTCTTCGACCCATCAAACGCCTTAACTATCAAATCATCGGGTCTCAAAGACAACCCCTTCATAATCCAACTTCAAGAGTAGACTTCGAAGAACGTTGAGGATGATCCCGTGTCACCAAAGACACGGATAAAGTAGTTCTCGCCATCTCCACGGAAACGTAGCGCTTTGTTATGCTTCCTTCCTGGAGGTAAATCAAGTCAAGAAACCGAGACCATTACCGAAATGTTGTTCACAATGCCTCCAAATTGGTTAACCGAGATTTCGGGAACGAAAGACGCTCCCAACAATGCATCGAGGCTATGTGAGGCTCGAATCCTCAACAAAGCTAAGATAGAAATCTTGGCCGGCCCCGAGCTGGTCGATTATCTTGTAATCGCTCTTCCTTATATACCCATCGCTCTTCAACATCTTTGGTCATCTCGTGGCTCGTAATGTTCGAATCTTTGCCGACTCACCCCAATCATGACTCCTTTCCTTTGCTTTAGCCTTGGCCAAAGCTTCGGATTTTTTCAACTAGATTGTGGAGAGAAGATTCGCCCACTTCGGTAATCCGACTTTCTTCCGCAATGTCATGCACCGCAGCTCAAATATTCCAACCTTCTTTTCATCGACTTTCCTCCTTCGTAGGTCTCCACATTCAACTTCTTGCCGCCACGGTAGTACTCGACCCATAATTCCACGGGATGGCCTTTTCGCTAGTGTAAGGTAATCGACCCGCAAAGTGATAATCACAGGAGGTTTCTTAGTCGGCACGGGATTGTAACGGAATCCTTCTAGAAGTGACGGGATAGTGACCACGCCAACCTCATCTTCATCATTCTTCATATCAAGTTCTTTCTCGACAAACCAAGAGTCCCTTCAAGAATCGACGTCAATCTCGCTTTCAAATTATCACAGCCTTCAATTTGGATTAAACATTGTTTACAACCATCATCACAACCAGGGAAATCTCCCTTCAACAACAATTGATTCTTTATCCACCACAATGGAGTGGTCAAACCGCTAACATCCATTATCAGGTTCACTTCCATCTTCAAAATTGCATTAACAAAGATTTCCACCATGAGGAGGTAAAGGGTGTGAATGACATTAGGGGTGGAGGAGGTCCAAAGTTGATTGCCTCTCGTGTCAAGTGTTTCAACTTTGTACTTGAAAGCGATACAATTCTCGATAGAATGCCCCTGGGCATTGGAGTGGTAGAGGCAACGAGCATTCGCATTAAAGTATTTTGGCAGGTTATTTGGGTCAATCTTCAAAGTGCGCAGCTCAATCATATTCAAACTTTGCAAATGAGCAAATACATCTGCATAAGACATTGGCAAGGGATCAAACTTCTTCACGGGTCTCGTGGTGGTTGTCTTGGAACAACATCTTGTTTCGAACACTAGCGGAATAGTTAAAGAAAGAACTTGGCGATCAATTCTCGGCGCTTCTCCTTTCTTCGCCACAAAGGCACTTGACTCACCTTCTTTCTTCTTCTGGTAACCACCAAAAGCCTTCTTGGCGCCACCAACTTGATTCTTGTCAGTACCAACATCTTGGATTTTTCCTAGCTTAATCCCCATCTCAACTCTTTCACCAAACATCACCATGTCGAAAGTCGGTCGACCGCAAGAGGCATAGTACGCCCATCTAGTGTGCCGTAAACATTTCCACCATCTCTCGCTCCACCATTGGGGTTGAACTTTAGTAGCCTACCGCGCCACCTTTGCAGACTCTTTGAAAGATTCAGCTTTTCCGAGCTAGGTTGTGCAACCGGGTTCTCGAGACGCCATATCGTTGTTAAAGCCATAGTGTTGAACAAAAGCTACAATCAACTCTCTCCAAGTTCGCACTGGAGCTATCAAGGCCCATATACCAATCCAATGGCCCATCACCAAACTATCTTGGAAAAATGCATCAAGAGCTTCTCATCCTTCGTACGCAGACATCCTCCTATAGTAATACCTCAAGTGGGTTTTAGGACAAGAGTTGCCCTTGTACTCAAAGCTCTGGATTTTAAATTTTGGAGGAATCCTCACCCTTGAACCAATCCCATGTTGGACATGTCGAAACCCAAAACATCCCGATTCTCAAAGGCTTGCATGCGCCTCGAGCATCTTCAACTTCCTATCGCCTTCGGTTGGCTCCTCAACATTGGAAACCAATCTTCAAAGTTATCTTCATCATGCCGAGGAATCGAATCAATAGTCCTTCTTCCGGTTGAGGCACCAACACAGTTCCGACACCGGGCGACGTGTGGGGTAGGCGGAGGAGGAACCACCGCAAAGATGATCCGCTTGAGCACCGGTTCTCGCCGGCAAGATCGAAGACCGGCGTTGACTTCCAAGCTAATTTCGACAAAGCATTCCCATGAGCAACTTCTTCAAGAGTGACCACAAGAGTCTCACAACCGTAGCTCTCAACTCCTCTTGTTGCAGAGCCATGTTTTGAATGATCTCCATCAATTGCCCCATACGAGTATCCATTCTTGTCCCTAGGGCGGCCATGTCAGCTTCCATCTTCTCCATCGCCTTCAAGTTACTTTTGTCTGTAACGATGAACGATGAAACCTGTAGTCTCTCGTCTGTGGAGAAGAAAACCAACGGCAGAAGTAAGATGACTGGTCTCAATACCCTGTTATGTATGATATGCTATGGGAGTACGCATGCATGCCCATGATATGTTTTTGTACGTTTTATTTTTAGGGACTCTTTGAAGACTCATTAGTTAACAATAAACATTAGGGAAAAACTGATTAAACTGCAATTCAACGAAATCTCATAGAAACTCAAATTGTTAGTTGTGACTACAAGGTTGTTCAAACTCAAACAGAGCAATAAAATTCATACTGGAATTTAAATCATTACAATAATAATTAGATTCAAATATTCAAATAAGATAAGTGGCTAAAAACTAGAAATGCTGTCCACGACGAGGCTTCAAATCTCTAGTTTCCGCCTTGAACCTGTTCACCGCCTCTTGACAGAGGAAGAGGAAATCACCACAGCAGGAGGTATCGGGTTGCCTTCGAGGTCTTCTAGGGCCGACCGAGTCTCCAAGGTACGCCAACAATCAAACGGTTACACATGTCAACCATTTCACCCATTTCCAATAGAAATGCCCATTCTGCTCTTCTAGAAAGGACACTAGTTCATCCTTTTCATCTAATGACGATTCAATTTTGGATCTCATCAATCCAACCTTGGCATTGCTCTCTAAGGCCTTCGAAGCATCCCTTTGCTATTTTTTCTTCCTCGTAATGTTCAATCTCGAACTTTTTCACTAATTCGATTGCTTCCAACCCTGCGATGCAGACTTCTTCTTTTGCAGTTATCTCATTCTCTAGCATTTTATTGGTTCGTGCCAGAGAAGCTTCTAACTTTGAAATCTTTGCTTCGAGACGTGCTTTCAATGCTCTCTTTTCTTCAACGGCCTTTTCTTCATCTAGATAAGCCTGGCCCCTTTGATGCTGAGCAGTCTTCAATTGTCGACGGAGGTCCCTTGCCCCACTTGCAGCACTCCTCAAGTTTTCAGAACATCTCATCAGGAGCTCTTCATCCTTTTCATTCTGTATTCTTCTTCCCTCTAATTCTTCTTTCACCTCCTTGAGGTTAGCCTCCAAATTTTCAGCTCGAGAAAATGCGAGAATTAGAGCTTTGTAGCTCCAATCTTCCTCCTCCATCTTTCTCGATAATTTCAAGCCTCATATTCTCCTCTATTGGCACATGAGTGATTATGTTCAGATGATCAAAGGGTACCTCCACAAAGTAAGGCAGCTTGATTTCTTGACTCTCTATCACCCATTGGCGATAAGACCTTCCATCAATTCCGCCTTTGATTAACTCGGCTTTCCCTATGGATTCGACCCCAAGCTCTTCGGATCTTCAATACCGCTATGTCCTTTTACCAAGCTCGTACAATGAAACTTTCCAAGTGCTCAGCCTTGGTTCATTCTCCATCTGATACCCCAATTGTCTTGTTCCAAGTCTTGGGTTATAATTGATGCAACCCATAGACCCAATCAAAGGAACATTAGAATATCCACCACAAGGAGTGATAACATCAACGAATCCCCAACCCGAGAATGCCACATCACACCATCGGTCGTTAGTGAAGCCAATTTTTGAGACCAAGATAAGTTTCTCGTGATCTTCTCCCACGGTCCACTCGAGGGATATGAGATGTCAACCATAAGTACAAAGGAGAACAACACGTAACCACCCTCGCTTCGATTTCTCTCATGGAGATGGTAAAGAACATCACCAACAAAGGCAGAATGTGGTTCTTTGACATGAATATGCCAATAGCAGATGGCTCAAGTAACCAATTTCATTAGTTGGAAACAAAACTACCCCAAAGATGAGCAAAGCAAGTATGGAGTCGAAAGTCGGCCAATCGCCTTGAACATTCAAACTTAATAACTTATCTTCCAAGTTTTGCCTAAGAATACCTTTGTCTCGTAATCCAAGGTGCCACCTCCTTACAGAAGAAACAAAGCAGCAGCTACCTTAGCCTTATCGAGGTCTTCCCTATGTTGAGGAAAGGAGTGTCGCCCTTCAAAGGCCAATTAAGGATTCTCTCGAACTCTTCAATTGTAGGAACAAGTCGAAAGTCTTGGAATGTGAAGCATCAAGAGGAGGATCATAGTACTTTGCCGAGCAATCAAAGCTTCCATGTCCACATTGGTAGTCAAAAGATCTAGGATGTTCCCAAATCTTTTCCCAAAATAAGCTCTCACCGACAAAGCGGAATTCTTTCACTTTGAGTTATCGCCTTCCCAACTTCAGCTCTTTGAATTTGAGGCATGGAACGATCTTCACAGCTGATTCATTCTTCCTTTCGCCATCGCACCAACAAAATCTATAAGGGTCCCTGAAAATAAAAGTCATATGCTAAATGGTTTTGTGCAAATGTATGCAATGCATGTTGCAAATTAAAATAGAACTGGTTCATAGGATCGGCCGGTCATGGTTTCGACGCTCACCCAACAATTCCCGTAAGGCTAATCTTATGTTTTTGGCTAAATGTTTCTTGAGTTCAGATCCTTTTACAAACACTATCATCGCGTGAGAGGCCCACGTGGCGATAGTATTTGTAAAAGTATACCCCAAGAAACGGTTTAACAGATGCTCTAAATCCAACATTTGAGCGCTTTGGTCTCGTTAGACAACATGAACAAACTTAGAGTTATAGGTCATTTGTCCAAAGATCGATGTCCCGCTAACGCTGGCCAACAACCTCCTTAAAACAACCAACTCTAAGCCGGAGTCTTCGCCGGCCAACAAGACAATGGAGTCAAGTGGACCTAGGCTACGCAACCCCTCTATTCCTAAAAAGGTGACCTAGAAGCCTGGGTAGTGGGCTTATCTATGTAACAATGCCCATGAATTCCCAACACAATAATATATCAACAAAAAAATATACAAAGTATAGTGGGAAATAAGCAAATAAACAATAGATAAGCATAAAGAAGAAAGCGATAAACAAACACACAAACATGCGAAGAACTAAACTAGGGTTGACTCGCTTAGTCAAAAAGATTTTAAAAAATGTCCCCAGTGAAGTCGCCAACTGACGCAACTCGATTTTCAAAAAAATCATTTAAAATGAATTTTCAAAAACAATGAAATCGCCACCTAATTTTATTTGTTCTAGAAAGAACGGGGAAATATAGATAAAACCCACAAAATTGATAAGGCGGTCTACAAGACCAAAAAGCATGGATTCGGAGTCGGTTACGCAAGAGGAAGGTATTAGCACTTTACGCCCATCGACTCGATGGGACCCATTTAGTTCAAATTTGTTTGTGTGTGTGTATCGCTAATTTCTAAATCATGAATAAGAAATAAGAAAAGGAGTTTGTTTATTATTATTTTGAGTTTGACACGGTTTCAAACCGCTGCCTCACGTATTTCCTCGCAATGGGAAAGTCAAACTCCGTAGTTCTTGTTGAAAATGTCTTGGATTGTTTGTATTGATTTTAGGAGAAAATGTTTTTGATTTTTGATAATCGATATGAGCGAAAAAGGATTTGAATGGGTTGAATTGATTTTAATGGTAGATGACAAGTACCAAAACGCGGATATCCTCTAACGATTCGATACTCGAGATTGGTGATTGAGGTCAACCGATCTTCTCTCATCCAAAATCTTTATTATGAAAAAGTGAGGTGAAACAAAGTTCACTTTTATTAGTGTTATGGGATAAAGTATTTAAGTCATTGGGTTACCTCTAATGGCCCAAATATTTTACATTTTAATTAAATCGCTAACCTCTAACAATTTAATTAAATTCCATATCACTATGTTTTTTGTTTTTGTAGAAAAAATTGATTTTTGAAAACAAATTCAATTAATTAATTTAATTTGAAAGTGTTTTAAATGTTCGAGTGTATGGAATAAAGTATTCGAGTCATTGGGTTTCCCTCTAATGGCCCAAATATTTTACATTTTTAATTAAATCGGGGCTTAACCTCTAACAATTTAATTAAGTACCATAACACTATTTTGAAAATTGCGCTGGACGAGAAATGATATTTCGGGTTATGGTTAACCAAGTATATGGACTTGATTAACCATGAGACTCTGGTGCATGGTGATTGGTATATGGACCAATTATTTTTCGGGTTATGATTAATCAAGGCAACGAAGGCCTTAATTAACCTCGTGAGGATGGCCATGCCCATCCCCAACCATGAGACCCTTAGAGAATTCGGTGTGGGTAACCAAAAATAAGAGAGAGAGCGGAGGCGTTGTTGTTTTTATATTAATGTGAGAGCGGAGTGTGCAATCGCGTAATAAACAAACAAGCGGATAATGTAATAGCGGAAAATAAATTAACACACAATACAAATCGGAATTTAAATAATTATTAGTATAGATATTCTTTCACTTGATGAAAAATCAACTAACAATTTAATCGATAATTCAACAAACAAAAAACTACCATATGCCAAATATTATTTAATACATCACTATATAATAAAAAAAACTTGCATAATATAAATTTTAAAGAGAAAAGTTGAGAAATGGGCCTGATTGGAGCTTTAATCTGAGGGTGTAGATAGCAATCGAGCCCAAGCCCAAAAATGTCTGGATCTTGTATGAGATGCTCCATGAATGCAGAGTGTGGTCCACCATTTCGATCGCGGATCCGACTTTGGCGATCGGATGGCTTATGGGTGAAGTGCAAGATTTGATACCATGAACATACACACACCGATTTCGAATAATTAAACAGTGGTGACAAGTGTCACCACCTGGACTAACCAACAAGACCAATCATTCTTAAGATCAATACTATCCTAGACCCATTTTTATACTATAAATTATATAAATAAAAGATACTAACTCTAATTAAGTTAAAAATTAATACTAATATAAAATAAAAAAAATAAAAAAAAAGTAGTTTCTTATTAACTAAAACTAAATCGTTTTGTTACTAATCTAAACCTCTTATTATAACTTAAATGCATAAATAAGATCAAATCTAATTAAGTAATGCTAATAATAACTAAGATTATATTTCACAAAACAAAAAAATAAACAAAATCAAAATCAAATCATTATAAATTAAGACAAAGTCAATTTATAAATAAAAATAGTTTTTAAGTTATATTAAACAAACATAATCAATTTTATAAACACTCATCTTCTCTCTCGCATCTAACGACCCTCATCCTCTCTCGCTCACGAACCCTAAGCGCCGCCTCATCTCACCGCCGCTTCCTCCGTTTCTCATCATCTCTCGTCATCATGAACCCTCAGAGATCGTTATCCGCCTCGTGTTGGTTATCGGAATCGCTCTCTCGCGATTCGCCCGATCTCTCACGATCTCTCCGATCTCGCCGCTCATCATCATCGCCGCCTGCTCACGAAATCTCTTGATCTCTCACTCGATTCACTCGCTTACATCATTTGCATGTTGTTTTCTTTTTGTGTAACTGTCCGGTTTTTTGTGTTTACAGTTTCGGCATGGCAAAAGGGAAGGAAATCCTACAATGAAGATGACAAACGATGCTGAAAATGCAAAAAAAACGGAGTCGAGGAAGGGAGAAGGATGGCGACACGTTAGGTCCGCAACCTCCTCCTTCCACGGCCGAACCGGGTATTACCTCTCGAATCTCTTCTTTCCGCTATTTCAAGGATTTTTTCGAAAATGATGAGTATCTCTAGATAGATATGTTCTGGGTTTGATTTTGACGAATCGTTGTTTTTGGGTTTTGGCTTGTTGGTATTCGTATGCTGTTTGGGATTCTGGGTTTGTGTTTTTGCTGCCTTTAGTTTGATTTCGGCTAGGGTTTATGAACAGTTGCTCTCCTCTTTTGTTATAAACTTAATGTTTTTATACTGTCAGTTGCTTAGGGTTTTGTTATTCTGATCCTTTGAAAAACAAGGCTTTTGCTTGATGGGCTTGCATCAATTTGTGTTAATGATAGTTTTGATGTCGTATTTTCCGATATGTTGCGCTTCCGTTGTATTCCCGATATGTTGGCTGTTGGTGTATTGTTTATGGTAAAATTTTCCTTAAAAGTGTCTACCCTTGCTGCCCCTGTAAAGCTACAAGACTGCCATGCCAAACTGCTTTTGAAAATCGCCTCATCTTCTTTCCACACCTCCTGTTGTGAACCAAGGGTACACCCTTGAGGATTTGCAATAGCGAGTTTATGGCCGATGATTCGCTATGAGGCCGGTTTTGAACGATTGAAACCCTTACACAACCTGATTCCGGAAAGAAAATCCTAATGATGATTTGAAAATTGCGTATCTTGTATCTTGTTTATGTTATCATTGCTGTCCGTTTATTGCTAATCACATTTCTTTGCTTTGTTTCATGTATGCGAATGATGGTGCAAGCTCGGGAAGCGGTGAAGGAAAGTCGGTCAAGAAGGCCCGGTTCGAAGATAGAACGAGGAGACATAGAAGCCAAAGAACAACACACTCCCATAGAAAATAGGATTAGGATATAACACTTGTAGCATGATGTTAGAAACTCAAAGCTTGTAATCTAGGAACTTTTGTATTAGAAACCTTGAAATTTTGTAATGTTACAAATTCAAATTTGATATTGTGAATTGATGACTCATGTAGTATTTGTACAAACTTGTCAAGTGAATGTTGAATTTGGAAGCTTGATTCTACTTTATCAATGGATATGCTTTGAATGTCATTTTGAATTCACATAAGACTTTGGAAATTGAATGCAAGGAAAGGAATTTGAATGTTGAAGGAATTGGTTTTTGGATTGAAACTTGCATTTTAGGATTTGACAAATTGTAATACGTATCTTGATTTGTGTTCTTGTACAAATAAAAAAACTTTAGAGTAATCTTGGACCTCTTGGAATTTATGAACACAAGCCTTGAGGAAAATGCACCTAATTGAATTCTTGATTGTGCATAAAAATTGGAAATTCATTATGCATCAAATATCCCAAAAGTTTATCATGAGCCAAAATTAAATTGGTTAAAATAAAACAAGTTGAGATATTGATTAACAAATGTATCCAATTCTACTTCAATCTACAATTCCAATCCGTAGTCTTGAATCAAACGAGTGGTAACATGGTTGTTGCATTTTTTAGAAATTGAACCCCTAGTATATGAAACTTGAGAATTGATTTCTAAATGAGAAAATGATTTGATGGCTTAAACTTGAAACACTCGAACCCTTTGAATTTCCTCGCCACAAAGCTTCCATTTTATCCATTCTCGTAGAAAATCGAGCCTTTTGCTTTTGAGACAAGAATTGAAACTCTACGCTTCAAAATGAAATTTTGATCAAAAAACCTCACCAACTTGTCGCCATGATTCTTTTAAGAATGGAGCAATAGATTCCACTTGAAATTAATGGAATTACCACCGCTTCCAAATCGAACCATTCAAGTGGAGTAAGATTCGAACCAAACGAATTCCAAAAGGAAACTTCTAGTCTTTTCATAGAATGCCCCGAATCTTGTGAGCGATGAACGTGACAGAAAAGATCTCAACATGCGCTTGACGCGTCAGAATCTTGTAAACAAGTCCTCCTGGATGAATATCTTCACATACACCCACTATTGCCAAGAGCGAACAAAGTCGACGAGCAAGCCAAATGCACTAGAACTTGAATCGTTGACCAACAATCGGATAAACATAAGCCACCCTCTTACATCCCGAACCAAGAACTCAAACAACAAAGAAACCCAAACTGATGAACCGATCTCCGAATCGAGGCAATGACATTCAAGATATCCGCAGTAGCTCCAATCAAGAATGTACTATTCAATCCAACAATCGAACACCAAGCCCCGAAAACCCAAAGATATGAACGGATAAGATTCGATATTAAACCTCGTCGTTTTCAAATATCTCAGATTGGTTGAAAGCACCACGCCTTTTCGCTCAAAAGAGAAATCTGGGAATCGCCCAACCCGTAATCTTAGAACCAAGTGGTATGAATGCATGTGAGTGTCATGATAAATGCGAAGCCTAAACCAGATACAACCGAGATAGGAGGGCAAATTTTGGGGTGCAACACTGACAACATGAAATTCCCTAAACCAATAATAACCGTTAGACTTCCTTTAATGTTGACAATAATAACCAATAATAACTGCTACAATTATATTTTCTAATATAATGGATTATCATCTTAATTACCTCGGAAATTTATGTTGACAGTTGATACTAGCCTTGTCACTAGTTTCTTTCAGCTGTGAACTGCTCTTTTCCGCCATATATCTCTCTTTGTCCCTCTATAGTTCACGGACTTGTGCTTGTAAACCCTGCAATGTTTGCATCACACGCATTGCTAGGATTTTTTCTTGGATTTTATACAGAGAGGTAGGAGCCACACCATGACCTTTACCCTCACCCTTCCGGATACTCAAGAACACATAGTGCTCGATGAGCACGCCCCGATATCCTCGGTCATCACCGTGGATACCGATTGCATATAGTCTCCTCGTAATTCATTTAAATATCGAAATTAAAGACACAATGTTAATTATATATTAATAAACATTTAATATAATTTAACTAAAGACACAATGTTATACTTACACACTCATCATAAACATGTTACGCATCGAGATTAACAACTCGATCTTTGCCAACACAAGCTTCCTTCCACAACACATGCGGGTAGTGATGTTTCACTTATGCGCTCTTCCAACTATGCATTGTTACAAATAATAAAATCATCAATTATAACACATTGAGAGAATTAATAAGACCGTAGAATTGATATTTACTTACAATTTTTTCCTGAAGCGATATCCCAAACGCCTTTTTATATGGATATGGTTTTGACACTCTCGATTTACGACACTCACTTTCTTGAAATTCTCGCTCTTCTTTGGCGACAAAAGCAACCCATTCTTCGGTGTAATGAAGCTCTCATATTTCTTTGGACATTCGTGATCCTCTTCAACAAAATTTCCTTCCTCGTCTTTAAGAAACTTATTTGTCAGAAAAGTTCTCCATCCTCTGTGTCTTTTTCCGGCCAAGCCCATTATATACTTTATACGGGCATCTTCAATGTTAAAGGACCTCTACAAAAAAACATACGCATAGAGGGTGTTAGTATATGTAATTTAAAAACATTATCGTCAATATAAAGCAAATAACAACAACCATATATGATACCTTTATCTCAATCCAAATTTTTTCTTTAGCCTCGTCCAACTCTCCTTTTTCCATCTAGGAGTGGTGATTGGAATGCATACGAACAAGCGCATCGATGTAGCTTGTCGCTTTGCGCATTAGACCCAATTAGTTGGTCCTCATTATTCCAATCTACATTATATGTAACCCCTCTATCTTTATCACAGATGATTCCCCGCATGATAGTTATGCCTCATGTGATATCCTTATCTGAAGTATCTTGTGGAACATTTTCTGAATTATCTTGATTACTAGCCATTTGACCTATAATAAAGAAAAATAAAATTAAATTAAATGACATATATAAAATTCCATAATCATATATACTATAAAGAAAAAATGAAATGACGATATTTAAACTTTATTGAATGATATAAGCTATATATATTATACTATAATGAAAAAAAATGAAATGACATATATAAATTTTATTGAATGATATAGTCTATAATTATATATACTATTACTGTTTTCACTAACATCTCTTTCTTTTCTTGGTAGAAATATGTTCTACCCGTCTCTTAACAACGTGGACGATTGGATTGATCCAAATACCCTCATTATGATCATTTCTAATACATGATTCATTCTCATTTTGATCATTTCTGGTAAAAGATTCAATGTCAACACCAATATCGCCTTGATCTGCAATGTTTTCATCAATTACTTTGTTAGAGAAAAGAACTATAGACCATTTCGTATTTGTCGGATCGACATAGAACACTTGTTTAGCTTGAGAGGCTAGAATGAAAGGCTCATCTTTGTACCCCTCCTCGTTAAGATCCACTTGCAAAATCCCGACTTATCCATCCGTATACCATTATTATTTTCAACCCACTTGCAACCGAATATAGGAATCAAATTTCTCGTAATCAAAGACCCAATGCGCCGATAACCCCAAAATACGATTTGTAAATTTCGGTTTAAGTCCTTCACACTTGATATGTGCATTACCACTACCAAGGTGACACCACTATTTCATGTAGTAATTTTATCATCTTGTTCTTTGGTATAAATGTGTATCCATTAATTGCGATGCTTATAATAAAACACAACCAAACTTGGACCATATGTTAAACATCTCAACCTTTCACATCGAGGCGGATCCGAACGATACTTTGAATAAATATGTTCCTTAAACCATGGTATGAAACTTCGATTGTTCTCTCGCATAATCCAATCTCATTTCTATTCAATTTAAACCTCAAGAACACCCTTGTGCATTTCAACATACGGCTCAACCTCAATCTCATTGTGCAGAACATACAAATGCACTTGATCCCGTTTGACCCTTGATACTGTCACAACTTTATTTCCTATTAGCTTCTTACCTTCTGTTTTTTCAACAACATGAGATTTGGGGAGTCCAATTGATTGAACATTTGACAAATATTCAGTACAAAACTCAACCGCTTCTTCAACAATGTATCTTTCAGCAATACAACCCTCTCGACTCGGTTTTTCACATACCCTTTAATATTTTCATATAACGTTCAACAGGGTACATCCATCTCATATAAGCTGGTCCGCACAATTGTGTCTCTTTCACAAGATGAACGAAAAGATCCATTATGTCAAAAAACGAGGGAGGAAAATACATTTCAAGCTCACATAAAGTAACAACTATTTCTTTTTGCAATGTTGTTAAGATCTCAGGATCGATCACCCATCGCAAATTGACTGAAAAACACAATTTAGTTATTGCGCTTACCTTTCTCGCGTAATAGAACGACGGTAGAAACTGTTCCATTATAACATGGCAATCATGCGTCTTTAAACTCTTTAACTTGAGGTCTTTCATAGACACGAGTCTTCTAATATTTGATGAGTAGCCTTCTGGAACTTTAACTTCACTCAGAAACTTACACAATATTTATTCTCCTTTCTAGATAGAGTGTAAACAAGCAGTGGTAGGTATGTCCGCCTTCCTTTCTTCACGGGTCCCAATTCGCCTTATTCCCATGTCTACCATGTCCTCCCTTGCTTTAAGTCCATCCTTAGACTTTTATATTGAGTAACGTACAATAACAATGTCAAATACATTATTTTCAATATGCATCACATCAAGAAAATGTCTTACGTACAAAGATTTCCAATATGGCAATTCAAAAAAAATTGACCTCTTTTTCCACCCACCCGTGACAACTTTATGTGCAAAAGGCTTGCCAAACTGAATACTCACATCTTTCACCTTTTCAAAAAATTGATCACCTGTCAATCCAGGCGGAGCTCTACGTTGTTCGGTATCTCCATTGAATGCTTTTCTCCATCCATAATACTGATGTTTAGAAGTTAAGAATCTACGATGAACGAGAAAGACATTCTTCTGACAAAGTTTCAATCGCATCGTATCGGTTCCGTCTTCATAAAAAGGACAGGCTTTTTCACCTTTAATGCTCTACCCGGATAGATTTCCGTATGCTGGAAAATCGTTAATTGTTCCAAACAACATCGCCCTCAAGTTGAAACTTTCTTTCCTATAACCATCATAAACCTCCACACCGTTCTCCCACAAAATCTTCAAATCTTCGATTAATGGTTCCAAGTATACGTTTATGTCATTTCCTGTGGTTGTTTAGGCCCAGAAATTAACATAGATAGTATCATGTACTTACGCTTCATACATAGCCACAGAGGTAGGTTATAAATCATAAGAATCACAGGCCATGTGCTATACGAGATACTTTGAATACCGTGTGGGTTCATTCCATCAGTAGACAATGCCAAGCGAAGGTTTCTTGCTTCTTTTCCAAATTCAGGGATAATCATTATCAATTTTCATCCATTGTGGAGAATCTTCCGGATGTCAAAATTTTCCATCAATAATTCTTTCATCTGAATGCCAAGTCAAGTGACTTGAATCGGTTTCACTACGATACATCCGTCTAAATCTCGGGATTATAGGAAAATACCATAAGAATTTTACCGGAGACAACTTTTTCTTATATCAAGGGGCACCGCATTTAGGACACTCATTTAACGATGCATACTCGTTTCGAAACAAAACGCAATCTTTTGGACATGCATGTATCTTATCATAGCTCATGCCAATAGAGTACAACATCTTTTTGACCTCATACGTTCGATTAGGAAGAACATTATCCTCTGGTAGCATATCTTTCATAAGGGCTAATAACTCTGTGAAACTTTTATCCGACCATCCATTGTCGGATTTTAAGTTGTACAACTTTAACACCGCATACAATCTTGTGAATTTTGTACAACCATTATACAACGGTTTCTCTGCATCGCGTACCAACCTCTCGAACATTTTGGGACCATCGTTAAGATCTTCTTCAAGCACTTCTGCAATCTCTTCGACTCGATCATAATCGTATGTATCTGTGCAATCGTCTTTTGAAGCATAGGTCCTCTCCCCTGATTCAACATTCCCGTTACTTTTCTCACCATGCATATTCCAACATGTATAACTTCTATCAATTCCATACCGTATTAAATGCGATGCCAACTGAACTGCGTCAACCCGATTCCCATAACAACAATACAAACAAGGACATGTCATTCGACTGGGGTCTTTGGTGTGTGCAACAACAAACTTAACAAACTCTGAAACACCATTCTAGTAGTCTTTCGATAATCGATTGGAATACATCCATGTCTTATCCATATCAACTAATTAGTGCACAAAACAGTATACCGCGTTTCTGTCAAAATGCAAAGTATACACGGAATGGATGCGTATCAAGAAAACGCAACATACGAAAGACAATTTAAGACAAATTCATCACAATACCAGTAATTTGATGAAGAAATTTACCTCAGATTCATCGAACTCTAAGAAACGCGGAGAATGAGCGTCGTACGTCGAACTAGGCCGGGAAACGCTGCTAATTCAAAGAAAAGAAAACTTATATTATAAAAAATAGGATGAATGTACATGAATGAATGTAAGTGAAACTAACATGCTAATTCTTTGGTTTTTAGTCACTATTCTATTTTACGCAAACAATAAGTTCTCTGGCTAACATAAAGTTTAAGATATCTTTTCCATATAATAAAGTGGTTCAGATTTCTGTAATTTTGAAAAGCATAGTCCTAATTCTAAATACATTTTCAATATGCAGGTTAACCAATAAGAAGACCCCATAGTCCCTATAAAAATCTCATTGACTTAATTATCCATCAACCAAAATAATCATCACATTAAGATATCTTTTATTTAAAGTCAGACTTTTAATTACATGAGTCATATTTTATGGATTAAGTAAATTTATCCTACAACCTCCCACTTGACTTATGTGACTATTTGATGTTTCAATCATACCATATGATTATGCACCATTCATTGAAAACACCAGATCCTTATCTTTAATGAATTGAAATGGTCGAATCATGGCAGTCACAAGTTTTACATCAACTTGATTTCTTCCATGTATCATGAATCAATCCAATTCAAGAGATACAATAATGTGCTTTTCATGTCTTTTGGAAAAAACTCTTTTTATCATCACATATTAACAAGAATGTATACAATAATGTGTTTTCCGTGTCTTTTCTAAAAAACTCTTTTTATCATCACATATTAACAATAATGTATAAGCAGAAACATATCCTTAATTGAATTCACAAGTGTCATTCAATACGAATATTAACCTTTTCATATATATATATATATATATATATATATATATATATATATATATATATATATAAGTGGTTTAGATTTATGTCATTTTGAAAAGCATAGTCCTAATTCTTGATACATTTTCAATATGCAAAGTTGTAATCGACACCTATAGTTTCAAAGCATTTTCAATATGCAGTGTTGTTTATTATTTTAATATGGTGTTGTTTGCTATCTATAACTATTTCACAAGTACAAAATAGACATGCACAAGCTCCATTGTAACCTAGCCATGGAAGACTAAAAAAAGAACAAAAACCCAACGCACCTGTCAGAGAATGGCGGAAGAGAATGACAACAAGAGCTGAAGAGAACGACGGTGAAATCTGAAGACAACAGCGGCGTAAGAACAGAATGCTGGAGGAAGAGAGTGCTGAAGAAGAGAATGCGCGCAAGAACAGAGAATGCGAAGATGAAGATACAGAACAGAATGAGGGCCAAAATTCGTATTTAGAGATTTCAATTTTAATTATAAAATAACCTACGAAAGCGCTTTTAAAAGCGCTCTCATAAGCCCATATATTAGAGAGCTTTTTCCTTCAAAAGCGCTTTCGTAGCATAGGCCTATAGCAGCGCTTTAAAAAGCGCTTTCTTAAGTCCACCTATAAGAGGGCTTTTTGAAAGCGCTTTCATAAGGCCCCCTACAAGAGCGCTTTTCAAAAGCGCTTTCGTAGCTTAGATATTTCAAATGCCTATGAAAGCGCTTTTTTTAAGCGAATTTTTTTTAAAGGCCACGAAAGCGCTTTCGTAGAGGCGCTGCCAAAAATCATTTTTTTTGTAGTGGTATATGTATTTTGTGAATTGCAATTGGTTGAGAATAACATTGTTATGCATAATTTGTTATATGTTATTTGTGATGTGTTGAATTGGTGAATGTTAGGAATGTGATTCGAATAACAGCGTGATATATGTATGGTTGTGCAAAAGGTGAAATAATTCATATGTGATGGATTATGTGTGTTCTGCTTGCTTATTAAGATTTGGAGATGGTCTTGATAGCATAAGATTATTGGTATTTGCCCATGCATCATCTGTGTCAAGAGGAAATGTTAGGTAACTTTGTGAGAATTATTGACTTTTCCAAAACCTAACACTGAGGGGTTTGAAAGCTTAAGGATGAATCGAGTTTTTTGGTGGTTCTGGTCCTATGGTGGGGATATGGAACGCTAAACTATATGTTCATAATTGGTGGTTCTGGTCATATGGTGTGGATATGGAACAGTGAACTATATGTTCATAATTGGTGGTTCTGATCCTATGGTGGGGATCTACAACAAGGTAAACCCAGTTGTTCACGATTGGAGTCACATATGTCGATGTCAATGTTGTGTTTTGGTGTGCAACATGCGATGATTGAATTAATTGTTACATTTGTGGAACTTGTGATTGAATTATCTTTGAATCTTGAATGATTGAGCAATGTCGTATATGTGATCATGTGAATGGATTTGTTTCATGTTGAATACATGATTATATGAAGTGTGGTGAATTCAATTGTTACTTGTATGTAATATATTTCTTATTATTATATATTTCCATAATGCTATAAATTTTCACCCTTCTTTTGAAATGACGTGTCTTGAGACATCGCTCAGGTACAAAAGTTACTGGTGCATCTAGCAAGAATTAGACGGAGGACCTAGTTCTATTTATCTATTTTCTTAGTTAGTGACTCATTGCTTTGGTCTATGTAACATGTGGATATTTAGACTCATGTTTGATTATGTTGAGAGATGTTTTGTATTACTCTCTTTTATTTGACAAATGTACGAGATTATGTGATGATTGGCCGTGGTGCCTAATAACTTTTGATATGATTGTTAGTGTGGAATTTCAATCATTAATATTTATATGAAGAAATAAAATTTCTGATGTGAGTTGCATATTATATTGGTGTATAGAACATGAATCTAAATGTGTGTTATGATCGTGACCAGTATACATGTTTTTATTTGTTATTTCATGTACATGTGACGCCCACTTGAGATATGCATTATTTTATTCAGATTTATGACATATTTTATGTTTGGGTGTAGGGGCATTACATGTTTCTTTGTGGCATTCTAGTGTAGGTAAGGATGTGTTGAAAGTTTATCATATTTTTCTATCCTCTAGAAATTTTTCGAGTCGACTAGTTTGTTGGTAGTCTGTTATTTTGTCTTATATTTTAGGAGTTGTAACACGGTGGGAGAACAGACTTATTTGTTTTACGTTTGATCGCAAATGTTGCGGATAGCAAGAGTCGCCACCGACTTTTCTTTTATCCAATTAAGGGAAGGAGAAAAGAACAGGAAAAGACCTTCTTTAGATTCTGAGTAAGGGAGGTGGTTATGAAAAGGGAAGGTGCTAGCACCCTTTCCATCCGTAGTTATCTATGTGTTCTTAATCGCTTAGCTCACTTTCAATTTATTTTTGTGTGTGTGTTTGAAAAGATTTTTGAAAAGGCATTTCGCTTTGACTTCGTAATGATTCACGCTGGAATGTATACGAAGTGTTTGGAAATGTTTTGTTTTGGAAAGGACTTTGTAATGATTCACGCTGGAAGGTATACAAAGTGTTTTGAAAAGAAGATTTTTGAAAGTGTGAGGTGTGAAAAGTATTTTGATTAAGCTAGCAAAAGAGACTTATTTTACCCACTCAGAACGGTCGTTTCCGTGTTATTTTGCTTTCCTTTAGAATAAGGCTATCCGTTCCATTGGTTGATAGGTAACCTTATTCATTGGATGTAAAGGGACATCGGATGGTCATGTAATACGGTGAACTGACTTTGAGATTTTTGTATCGCAAATATGCGGATAGCAAGAGTCGCCACCGAATTTTCTTTTATCCAATTAAGGGAAGGTGAAAAGAACAGGAAAAGACCTT
>CM038795.1:251619267-251787013 GCA_021764765.1 Vicia sativa
CTTTTCTTTATCAATTAAGGGAAGGTAAAAGTCTCAGAAAAGACCTTCGTTAGATTAAAGTGCGGAGAATGGTTATGAAAAGTGTGGTTCCCACTCATCCGTGATTATCTCACAGACTTAGTTGCTCTTAGATCACTTTAAAATTGTGCTTCTTGTGTTTGAAAAATGTTTTGAAAAGGCATTCGCTTTGACTTTGTAATGATTCATGTAGGAATGTATACAAAGTGTTTGAAATGTTTCATTTTGAAGAGTTTGAACTTTGAAAAAAGTGTGAGGTGAAAAGTATTTGATAGAGCAAGCAACTAAAAGTCTTATTACGTACTAGAATTGGTGCGTTTTCATGTTATTTTCGTTCCTTTAGAATGGCGCTATCCATACCATTAGTTGGTAGGTAACTTCTGATAGTTGGATGTAAAGGACATTAGAAGGGACATCGTATGGTCATGAAAGCAACTTGTAGGAAGTATCCTGCACGTTCGAAGGACTATCATCATTTTGTAGGCGACAATCGAGTCAAATCATGTATTCGGAGGCGACATCGTGGGTCTTATGATCTTTGTATCGAAGGGACTATGTTGATTTGTTTTGAAAGCGGCGGTGCTAGAATACCTCTACGTTCGAGGACTTGACCATTTATTCGAAAACAGCGAGAAGATTACCTAAAGGTGCATGTGTGAAGAGTGTGTTGATTCGGATATTTTTATCTTGGAAATTAGAGTGAGCTATGTCCATTTTATCTTGCCATACCGCCTAATTACTAGCGGTTTATTGAGTGCGGAAATTAAAATGCGGAAATGTAAAGATCGTAAAGATAAATGTCCTATTACATGGCTTTAGGCGGATACATAATTTAAACTTGGAAAATAAAAGCCTAATTAACTATTACATCCCATGATTACATTATTGGAAAAAAGAAAAGCAGTAAAAGAAATAAATGCAAAAGCAGGATAACTGTGAAAAGAATGAGAAATCGGAAAATAAAGTAAAGAGGAAAATGTTAGTAAAAATGCAAATTTTGAATGAGAAAAATATGACATGCTGGGAATAACATAAATATGCTAAAATAATTTTTGAGGATTTTTGGATGCAATTTAATAATTTAAAATGAATTAAAAAGTGATTTAAATGCTAAATTATGAATAAAAATAAATATGCATGCAAAATATGTATTTTTAATTTTATAAATTAAATAAACATTTTATGAAAATAAATGCAAAAGAATAAAAATATTTTGATGATTTTTAATGCATGAAATAAAATTATGAAAAGAATTAAAATAGATGCAAAATATTAAATAAAATAAGAAAATAGAAAAATAGAAAAATATGAGTTTTGTAAAGAAACCAAAAGCGGGTCTGAGGGATATTAGGCAGGGACACAGGAGAGCATCTATACACGAGCATGTAACCAATTGAGCCGGCATGCACGTGTTTGGCCGGAGCAGGTGGGATGTAAACACAGTCGCTCTCCCGGAATACCTCGAGCCGCAAACTTCATCGTCACGTTTGAATTTTTGAAACTTGAGATCGGCCATTGCTCGGCAGCTATGTCACAACAAAATTGAAATCAAGCATACATAATATAAATAAGTTAAAGGCCATGGTTCGATTCAGGACATCATTCAAGCGCAATGGACATAGTCTCGTGGTCGATTTTCCTTTTGTGAAACCTACAAGCGGCACGAGAAACAACAATGGTGATCGTGTTTGGAAATTCAATCAACAGCGAATGCTTGCAAACTTGTAAACACAAAACAACAACAAATCGTGTTAAAGATGCATGAATATGAAATCGATTTTGAAATATATTGGAACAAACCGAATTGATTTCTTGTTTGATGGTTTTAACAATGTAAAGGTGCGGAATGCTTCGGGGATGTCGAGCGTGTTTGGATCCTCGAAACCAATTGAAACAATTTGGATCGATGGTGCTGGTTGCAGTGCATGGTTTTGAGTTTTAGGTTAGGGTTCTTGAGCCAATTTTTTCGTTCTCAATCATGTGCTTGCATTGTGTATTTATATTGGAATTGGGTGATTTGAGGAAGAAATCATCACTAATCAATGCAAATCAAATTTATTTTGTACAAAATCAAATTTTCAAATTTTGATTAATTTTCAATCCAATCTTGCCATATCGATCCAATTTCGAAATTTCTTTGGCTTTAATGAGTTGCTTGAATCTCAAGGAAGAAATAAAAAATCAAGTTTGCAATTAATTTTGATTTTATACTTTATTTTTGAATTTAATTTGTATTTAAATGAATAAATTCCAAATTAAATAGAAAAATAAAATAAAAATTCGTGGTATTGGGCTTGGATATTCCTAATTGTATGAGGAACAGTTTGGATGAAGAAAATGTAAGCCCGTTTACAAAATTTTGATTTTAGAAGCATCTCTCTTTGTGCACCTCTTCAAAATTGCTTGACTTGTGAATCTTGTATCTTGCTCAATTTTCCACATTTTTGAGTGTTCTTGGACTTTTTGGAAAGCTTTAAGAGTCCTATAACCAAACCTTTTGGTCTCATCTCAATTGGAGTTTCCATGCTCAATATATCCTCAAAACAAAATGTTGACTTTTTGTTGACTTTGAAAATGACCTGTAATGTTTTGGGCCATACCTCTCAAATGAAGCGTTTTTTGGAAATTCTTGTGAGACATGAAGTTGTAGAGAATTGAATTTTCTTGAAACAAGATGGTGGAAAAATTTACGAGAAAGTATGAAGAAGTTATGATCGTCAAAGTTGAGTTGACTTTTCACAAGAAACCACAATTTAGAAAGTTTGACTTTTGAGCAAATCTTGAGTTTTCTTGATGAATCATGATCAACCCTTGATCAAATGATGAATGTAACTTCAAAATGAGGATGTTGACCAAAATCATGAAGTTTATTTATGTATTGACCACAGTTGACTTTTTGTCAATCTGTTGATTTTCTGACCATAAAGCAATTATAAAACTTGACTTGTGAGGCTTGAAACTTGATGTCATACCCCAAATTTGCCCTCCATTTACTCAAGATTTCATACATCCACCAAGTTCCTCGAGTTGATCGAGACAAACTCTCTCTGAGCAAGTCGACCCATTGGGGTTTGGTATCTCTCAAGTCAGATGGATTTCCAACATCTCCAATGGCCTTCATGCCTCTCGTATGCTTCAAAAGATTCTCCATGTCAGTTTCGGACTCCCAGTCAAGTTTCCTGGACAATGGTTCGAGATGGTTGAAAATCGGGTGTATTGGACAAAAAGTCAGCTGTGGTCAACATCTGATCAAAACTTACGATTTTTAATCAACATCCTCATTTGAAGTTACATTCATCATTTGATCAAGGGTTGATCATGATTCATCAAAAGCTTCAAGATTTGCCGAAAGTCAGACTTTCTAAATTAGGGTTTAGATGAAAAGTCATTGAACTTTGGTGGTCATAACTTTCTCATACTTTCTCGAAAATTTTCCACCACCTCTTGTTTTGAAGGAAATTCAATTCTCTACAACTTCATGTCTCACAAGAATGTCCAAAATGCTTCATTTGAGGTATAGCTGAAACATTCTGGTCGTTTTCAAAGTCAACAAAGTCAACTTTTTTTTTGAAGATATATTGAGCATGGTAACTCCAATTGAGATGAGACCAAAGACATTGGTTAGAGGACTCTTAGAGCTTTCCAAAGTCCAGAACACTCAAAATGTGGAAAATTGAGCAAGATACACCATTCAAGAAGTTGAAGCGATTTGAACGATTGCCTGAAAGGACATTTTTGGTCAAAATGCAAAATTTTCCAAATGGGCCTATAATCTTTTGATCCAAACTTGTTCATGATGTTATTTTTGACCCATAAAAAGCTTGGCATTGGTGATTTTCTATTTTCATGGTTTATATTTGAATTTACAACATTTAATTCAAAATAAATTATGTAAAATATGAAAATTAAGTTATTTTCAATTAAGTGGGATTTATATCTCTCTTAATGTCCAAGAAAGCCCACACCATTTACCAAATTCGGTGCAAGCCATGGCATTGATGAGAAAATCATATTTTCTTCAAAATTTGATTTGTTTTATTGAAAATATTTGCCTGATCAAGAAGCAATATTTTTCACTCCTTTGCCATCGATTTTCCTCTATAAATACTCATTCGAAACGACACAAGGGCGAACCTAAACAAGCATAACCTAATTCTTGCAAAATTTTCCAGAATCTTTGAAATTAATTTCAATTTCCATGAGGTTTAGCCTCGAACATCATTCCATCGTGCTCAGTGGGTAGGTTTGAGTAAGAATGCACCATTGCCTTTGATTAAATCGTCCCGGATCGATGCATATACATTCATTCATATTCAAAACTTTTTGATTTTGCATTTTTAATATCCGTGTGTTTCAATTGATTCTAACCATTCTAATGTGTTCATGAGGTCCATATAGTTGATGCGGGCCATCGGCTGCTGAGCTTGAACGTCAAAACTCATGATGCCATGTTTGGGGTTTTCGGGCTATGGAAGCCTTGACAGTTTAGAGAACAGACGGAGACCACCAATGAACTCGCGAGACCCGATTTGGGGGTAGCTTTAATCCATTTGAATTTGTGTATTTTTGCGGGATCGGAGATGAAACCCTTAGGAGAAAGCCAGGAGCCTAGCTCGGCGTCGTGACTTATTGACCGTGAGCTGCATTAATGGCGAGGAAGCGCGTTACATTTAGTCCATTTAAAATAATGGGGCCTTCTCGGTTTAATTCAAAGTTTCCTTGACGTCGTCTTATGATTTGTTTCCTTTTCAAACACAGATGCACACATGGCGTGGCAGTCGGCATATTGGTTTAAGGTTTGAAAGGGATGTCTCGATTCGATTCTGGTTCGGACAATCCTTTTTACACTTTCAAACTCTATTTTCATATTTTCACATTATTTTAATATTTTCCATTCATTTAATTGTTTTCATATTTTTATTACGCATTAAAAATTACCAAAAACATTTTTTCTTTTACATTATTTTCATAAAAACCTTTATTTAATTTAATAAATTAAAAATATAATTTTGCATGCATATTTATTTTATTTTATTTTAGCATTTAAATCATTATAAATTGCATTTTAATTATTAAATCTTTTCAAAAATCCCAAAAATTATTTTAACCTATTTATCTTATTTCCGGCAAATATTAATTTTCTCATATTAAAATTGCATTTTTCTAACATTTTCTCTTATTTCAATTTCATCATATTTCCGATTTTCTTATTCTTTCACGGGTTGCTCAGGTCGGACGTTTTCCTTTTATCGTTTTATTTTCCAATAATGTAGCTGCTTAGGATGTAATAGTTTAAACTAGGTTTTATTTTCAAGTTTAAATTATGTATACCCTAAACCATGTAATAAGCGTAGGATTTACTTAGCACTTTACATTCGCATTTACTTTCGCACCCTTATCAATTGCTAGTAATTAGGCGTGTATGGCAAGATAATAATTGGACATAGCTCACACTAATTTCAAGATAAAATATCGAATTTGACACACTACTCACACCTTCGCAGGGTAATTCTCTCGATGCCTTCGATTTCAAAATGGTCGTGTCCCTCGAGCGTAGAGGTATTCTGCACCGTTGCCTTCAAACAAATCATCATAGTCCTTGATACAAGATCATAAGACCCGGCGTAAGCCTCCGAATACATGATCTTGACCCTCGATTGTCGCCTACGAAAAATGATGATAGTCGCCGATATGCTAGGATACTTCCTGCAGTTGCCTTATGACCATCAGGTGTCCCCGAATGTCCCGTTTACATCCAGAGATGGAGCTCTTACTAACTAATGGTATGGCTAGCGCTATTCTAAAGGAATGTAGAAGTACAACAAACGACCAATTACGAGTGGGTAAATAAGTCTAAGTTGCTTTGCTACATCAAATGCTTTTCACACACTGCACTTTTTTTGAGTTCAAATTCTTTTCAAAACTAAACATTTAGAACACTTTGTATACACTCACATGAGTCATTACAAAGTCAAAGCGAAATGCCTTTTTCAAAACATTTTGTCAACACCAAAAGCAATTTTAAAAAGTGATCTAGAGCAACTAGAGCCGTGAATAACTACGGATGGAAAGAGGTGCTAATACCTTCCCTTTTCATAACCATTCTCCCGAACTTCGAGAATCTAACGAAGGTCTTTTACGTACTTTTACCTTCCATTAATTGGATAAAATAAAAAGTCGGTGGCGACTCTTGCTATCACTTACATTTGGATACAAAAATCCTACAAAGTCGAGTTCACCGTATCACACTTGACATGGAGAATTTTTGAAGCATATGAGGAGGTATGATGAACTTTGGAGATGTTGAAGTCCATCTGGAGGTGCCAAACCCTAGTTTGGGTTGATTGTCAGGAGAGGTTTGTCGATCGACTTTGAGGAATCGTTGAGTATCGATGCATGAGATGTCTTGAGAGGATGGAGGGCAAATTTTGGGGTATGACAATCATCATCAAAGCGATTGCTTCCTCCTCGTCCATTGACACGGATCCTAGGAGCGTAAATTCCACGAATGTTAAGGTTCTTGAGATAACACCTCTTCTTGCAATGGCGGTGATCCCACTAAAGTCGAAGATGAGAACTCCATTGCAAGAAGATCACATGTTTCTCCGTCAGGTAAATTTTCTCAAACTTCATCTTTTCCCCACAGAAATAGCTAATAGGGAGGTCTGCGTATGTTCACCAAGCTATTGCTAGAATAGTAACTAGAATTCTTAATGAGAACCATTACATTCTGGTGTATTTGTACCCTGAACGACTGACCTAATTTAGAAAGTGATCCCAATGTCACTCGGAATGTTGAGACACACATAACAACATGAGAAATCTCTGAAACACGATGATCATCCTTTGCTACTGATAAAGGTGATGAAACACATTATTGATGTTGATGAGAATTTTCTAATAATGATTTGATTGCAGCTGTTAACCTAGCATAGCAAGGAGGATGATGACTAGAAAAAGAAGTCTTTTCAAAGCCCTCGAAGAGCTCTTTGAGTTGTTTATGAAAAGGATGGGCACGAGAACAAGGCTAGAGTAGGGCGAAAAGACCAATCAAGCGGAACTTCAAAGGGAAGGGTAAGGTGAAAGCAAAGGTAGGCTGTTGGTAGCCTCACAAAACACTTGAGAAAACCTATTTCTAAGAAGAGAAAGCTCTGCATCCTCACGAATCGATGAAAGCTTAGATTTTAATTTTGATATTGAGAGCAATGTTCGGACATTCCTCTCGGGAAGAAGCAATTCAAGTAAGTGGCTAAGGTCCACAAGTTGCCATTGGCAATATTTCTTTTCCTATCACGAAAGTAGCGGTGGAAATATGTATTTTTGAAAGAATAACTTTAGAAAGAGATTTGAACAACAACGCACGATTGCAAGGAAGTAATGGACCTCATCAGTGTGTTGGACTAATAAGCTTAGTTGTCAAGTTTTCCGTTGCTATGAGATTCTTGTCAAAGAATTCATAGTGAATCTGTCTATTGATTGTGTTGATGGAAAGTCGGTAGATTTTAGGAGTGCGTGTATGTGACGGGAAGGAAGGTTAACCTCTCCATCGTGATCAACAAATACTTGGGGAGGCTGATGAAGCTCATCGAGTTAGAGGTTATTGACAACGGGTTTGTCAAATTATCAACTTTGACAATTGAACTTGGCCCTTGAAGAAGTTGTTGCCAGCAAGCTTAGTGTGAAGTTGCCATCTTTGCACAAAATTGGAGTATTTGGGTCCCAGCAACCATAAATCTACCATCTCAATTTGGGAAGATTTATTTATGATGTTAGAACGAGAACCAAATTTGACTATGGGAGCTACATCTTGAGAAGACCATGAAACATCTTGAAAAGCTATGCTATTAAAGGTCTTATATCCTTTCCCTCCTCCTATGTGGTATAATCGTTGATCAATATCGATATCTTGGTAGAAAAGGACTACATGCATAAAGAGCTCTGAGCTAGGTTTCCATTATAATTTGTTTAGGAAAACATGTTCACGATATTGTCATGACATTTTGAGACATTAAATGTCAAAGCTAATTCTAAGAAAGGCGATGTTATTGTTGTCTTTGAGAGAGACCTGCGAGAGAGCTTGAGGTAAGAAAGAAATCACTTGAAGAGATGATCACGCTGGAGCAGGAGAAGGATGACATGGATGTTGAGGATGAAAGACTAGAAGAGGATCTTGATGAAGAACGACATGATGGATGCAAAGTAGCTCAACGAAGATCTTTGCTCAGATAGTACCTCCTCGGGAGATGCCAATGCCTAATGATTTTGTGAATGCTAATGTGCGGAGAGCTCTTTTGCTTCATTGTTTTTTTTGCTTGATGAACTTATGTTTTTTTTTTTGGCTTGTTGTTTTGGAACTAGGAATTACTTAATTTTTTTCTAATGATTGTATGAATTGATTTACGGGTTTTGTAATAGAACCTTTGGCCCTTATGGCTAAAGGGGAAAGAAATTATGGGTTGATTTATCTTAATTAGGTATTGGTAGTTTAGCTTAAGTTATCTTTTAAATTCTCTTGATAGTTCTCGATAGTTTAGTTGTTTTAGCCAAAATTTGCCAAAGGGGTTTGTAAGTGTTTTATGTTGGCTTTAATTTTTGGTAAAACTAGAATATTACAATGTCTGTTGATGTCATGACATTACAGGTTGAAGATAAATTCGAAGCAATGTTCTACAGTCAACTTTGTATGGGTGGATAACATAATGATCATACTATGATCATTGTTACGAAAATCTGCAATGTCGGTGAGGAGGATGTATGATGTCATGACCAATGTTAAGACATCACGTATTTAATAAAGTGTTGTCTTGATTTGTATTTCTGAGAGTGTTAGGGATTACATTAGTGATACGATGTGGATTAATATGTTTGAATCATATGCTCACGTGGACATTAGGTTAACTTTGTTTAACCCTAATTTGTTTGTTGTAAAGACCAAGTCCTTAGGTTAACTTTTGTTAAACCTAGCTATTTTATGGAAGCCCAGTTGAAGACTTTCTTTGCTATATTATCCAACAACCCTTGATGATCACGGTGCACTACGAGAAGAAAAAGTAGATTGTAATTTGTGTTTTAGTAATTCTTGTGAGCCAAGAATTTATCTTTTGATAAGTGTCTTGGAGTAAGTTTTGGTTGTAAGGGTAGTTTTATCACTCAAAGTTGTGAAGCACGAGTGTTGTGTGTCTTGATTAAAGCTTTGAAGTGAAATCAAGTATGTTTATTGAAAAATGTCTTTATAATTCTATTAATCATTAGGTTAGTATCACTTCTTTGTTTTAAAAATGTCGGTGATGTAGTAGCGTAACTCGATTTTCAAAAAATCATTTAAATGAATTTTCAAAAACAATGAAATCGCCACCTAATTTTATTTGTTCTAGAAAGAGCGGAAATATAGATAAAACCCACAAAAATTGGATAAAGCGGTCTACAAGACCAAAAAGCATGGATTAAATTCGGTTACGCGAGAGGTATTAGCACCCGTCCATCGTACTCGATGGGACCCATTTAGTTCAAATTTGTTTGTGTGTGTGTATCGCTAATTTCTAAATCATGAATAAGAAATAAGAAAAGGGTTTGTTTATTATTATTTTGAGTTTGACACGGTTTGAAACCGTGCCTACGTATTCCCTCGTGCAATGGGAAAGTCAAAACTCCGTAGTTCTTGTTGAAAATGTCTTGGATTGTTTGTATTGATTTTAGGAGAAAATGTTTTTGATTTTGATAATGCATATGAGCGAAAAAGGACTTGAATGGGTTGAATTGATTTTAATGGTAGATGACAAGTACCAAAGCGTCGGGATATCCTCTAACGATTCGATACTCGAGATTGGTGATTGAGGTCAACGATCTTCTCATCAAAATCTTTATTATGAAAAAAGTGAGGTGAAACAAAGTTCACTTTTATTAAGTGTTATGGGATAAAGTATTTAAGTCATTGGGTTACCTCAATGGCCCAAATACTTTACATTTTAATTAAATCGTCGGGCGAACCTCTAACAATTTAATTAAATTCCATATCACTATGTTTTTGTTTTGTAGAAAAAATTGATTTTTGAAAACAAATTCAATTAATTAATTTAATTTGAAAGTGTTTTAAATGTTCGAGTGTATGGAATAAAGTATTGGTCATTGGGTTTCCCTCAATGGCCCAATACTTTACATTTTAATTAAATCGTTGGCGAACCTCTAACAATTTAATTAAGTACCATAACACTATTTTGAAAATTGCGGCGTTGGACGTAGAAATATTTGGGTTATGGTTAACCAAGTATATGGACTTGATTAACCATGAGACCACATGTGCATGGTGATTGGTATATGGACCAATTATTTTTGGGTTATGATTAATCAAGAGGCCTTAATTAACCTCGTGAGGATGGCCATGCCGTCCCACCATGAGACCCTAGAATTCGGTGTGGGTAACCAAAAATAAGAGAAGGCGGGCGTTGTTGTTTTATATTAATGTGAGGCGGAGTGTGCAATCGCGTAATAAACAAACAAGCGGATAATGTAATAGCGGAAAATAAATTAACACACAATACAAATCGAATTTAAATAATTATTAGTATAGATATTCTTTCCTTGATGAAAAATCAACTAACAATTTAATCGATAATTCAACAAACAAAAACTACCATATGCCAAATATTATTTAATACATCACTATATAATAAAAAAACTTGCATAATATAAATTTTAAAGAGAAAAGTTGAGAAATGGGCACTGATTGGAGCTTTAATGCGGAGGTGTAGATAGCAATCGAGCCCAAGCCCAAAAATCTTCTTTGGATCTTGTATGAGATGCTCCATGAATGCAGTGTGGTCCACCATTACGGATCGTCGGATCGGACTTTGGCGGATCGGATGGCTTATGGCGGGAAGTGCAAGATTTGATACCATGAACATACACACACAGTTGAATAAACCAAGCGGTGGTGACAAGTGTCACCACGGACTAACTCAACAAGACCATCATTCTTAAGATCAATACTATCCTAGACCCATTTTTATACTATAAATTATATAAATAAAAGATACTAACTCTAATTAAGTTAAAATTAATACTAATATAAAATAAAAAAATAAAAAAGTAGTTTCTTATTAACTAAAAACTAAATCGGTTTGTTACTAATCTAAACCCTCTTATTATAACTTAAATGCATAAATAAGATCAAATCTAATTAAGTAATGCTAATAATAACTAAGATTATATTTCACAAAACAAAAAAAATAAAACAAAATCAAAAGCGAAATCGAGTTTACAAATTAAGACAAAGTCAATTTATAAATAAAAATAGTTTTTAAGTTATATTAAACAAACATAATCAATTTTATAAACACTCATCTTCTCTCTACGAGCGACCCTCGTCCTCTCGTCTCTACAGACCCTAGCGCGGCTCTCATCTCACCGTCGCTCTCACATTCTCATCATCTCTCTGCCGTCATGAACCCTCATGAGGAGATCGTTATCCGCTCTCGTGTTGGTTATCGGAATCGTCTCTCTGATTCGCTCCGATCTCTCACGATCTCTCTCGATCTGGTTGCTCATCATCGTCGCCTCTCTGTTCTCACGAAATCTCTTGATCTCCTCACTCGATTCACTTTACATCATTTGCATGTTGTTTTCTTTTTATTATGTGTCCAGGTTTTGTGTTCTGGTTTCGGCATGGCAAGGGAAGGAAATCCTACAATGAAGATGACAACGATCTGAAAATGCAAAAAGCGGTCGAGGAAGGGAGAAGGATGGCGACACGTTAGGTCATGACCTCCTCCTTCCACGGCGAGCGGGTATTACCTCTCGAATCTCTTCTTTACGGCTATTTTTGAATTTACGAAGGTTTCTTTAGGAAAATGATGAGTATCTGTAGATAGATATATTACGGGTTTGATTTTGTGAATCGTTGTTTTGGGTTTTGGCTTGTTGGTATTCGTATCTTTGTTTGGGATTACGGGTTTGTGTTTTCTTGCCTTTAGTTTGATTTCGGCTAGGGTTTATGAGCAGTTGCTCTCTCTCTTTTGTTATAAACTTAATGTTTTATCTTGTCGGTTACTTAGGGTTTTGTTATTACGATCCTTTGAAAAACAAGGCTTTTGCTTGATGGGCTTGCATCAATTTGTGTTGGGTGATAGTTTTGATCTTTGTATTTTACGATATGTTGGCGGTTCTCTGTTGTATTCCACGATATATGTTGGCTGTTGGTGTATTGTTTATGGTAAAATTTTCCTTAAAAGTGTCTACCCTTGCTGCTGTGTAAAGCTCTGACCTTTGTCATGCCAAAAGCATTTGGGCTTTCCTCATCTTCTTTCCACACTCTTGTTGTGAACCAAGGTACACCCGAGTTGCAATAAGCGAGTTTATGGCCGATGATTATTATGAGGGCGGTTTGGTGATTGAAACCCTTACCTGACTGATTAGGAAGAAAATCCTAATGATGATTTGAAAATTGCGTATCTTGTATCTTGTTTATGTTATCATTGCTGTCCGTTTATTGCTAATCACATTTCTTTGCTTTGTTTCATGTATGCGAATGATGGTGCAAGCTCGGGAAGCGGTGAAGGAAAGTCGATCGAAGGCGGTTCGAAGATGAAACGAGGAGACATAGAAGCAAAACAACACACTCCATAGAAAATAGGATTAGGATATAACACAGCATGATGTTAGAAACTTCAAGCTTGTAATCTAGGAACTTTTGTATTAGAAACCTTGAAATTTTGTAATGTTACAAATTCAAATTTGATATTGTGAATTCGATGACTCATGTAGTATTTGTACAAACTTGTCAAGTGAATGTTGAATTTGGAAGCTTGATTCTACTTTATCAATGGATATGCTTTGAATGTCATTTTGAATTCACATAAGACTTTGGAAATTGAATGCAAGGAAGGAATTTGAATGTTGAAGGAATTGGTTTTAGTTGAAACTTGCATTTAGGATTTGACAAATTATGTCACGTATCTTGATTTGTGTTCTTGTACAAATAAAAAAACTTTAGAGTAATCTTGGACCTCTTGGAATTTATGAACACAAGCCTTGAGGAAAATGCACTAATTGAATTCTTGATTGTGCATAAAAATTGGAAATTCATTATGCATCAAATATCCCAAAGTTTATCATGAGCCAAAATTAAATTGGTTAAAATAAAACAAGTTGAGATATTGATTAACAAATGTATCCAATTCTACTTCAATCTACAATTCAATCGTAGTCTTGAATCAAGCAGTGGTAACATGGTTGTTGCATTTTTAGAAATTGAACCCACTAGTATATGAAACTTGAGAATTGAATTCTAAATGAAAATGATTTGATGGCTTAAACTTGAAACACTCGAACCCTTTTGAATTTCCTCGGCCCACAAGCTTCATTTTATCCATTCTCGTGAAAATCAACCTTTTGCTTCTTGAGACAAAATTGAAACTCTCGTTTCAAAATGAAATTCTTGATCAAAAAACCTCGATCGACTTATCCATTTGTCATGATTCTTTTAGAATGGAGCAATAGATTCCACTTGAAATTAATGGAATTACTGCGTTTCCGTCGAACCATTCGATAGTGGAGTAAGATTCGGAACAAGCAATTCAAAAGGAAACTTCTAGTCTTTTCATAGAATGCCACGAATCTTGTGAGCGATGAGCGTGGCGGAAAAGATCTCAACATGCGGCGGTTTGGCGTTAAGTAAATCTTGTAAACAAGTCCTGCGGATGAATATCTTCACATACCACTTGTGCCAGAAGCGAACAAAGTCGGCGAGCAAGCCAATGCTAGAACTTGAATCGTTGACCAACATCGGATAAACATAAGCCACCCTCTTACATCACGAACCAAGAACTCGAAACAATAAAACCCAAACTCGCGATGAGTGATCTCACGAATCGGGAGGCAATGACATTCAAGATATCCGGACTTACGTAGCTCAATCAAACGGACCATTCGATCGATAATCGAACACAGCCGAAAACCCAAAGATATGAGCGGATAAGATTCGATATTAAACCTCGTGGTTTTCAAATATCTCGGATTGGTTGAAAGCACCACGCCTTTCGAAAGAAATCTTTGGGAATCGACTCGACCCGTAATCTTAGAACCGATGGTATGAATGCATGTGAGTGTCATGATAAATCGAAGCCTAAACCCGAATACGGCCAAGATAGGAGGCAAATTTTGGTGCAACAGTTGCCTATTTAATCATCTTAAACACGAAAGTAGTTGGTGCTAGCCTTCGAGACTTTCAAGGTAGAAGATTAAATACTGAAACAAAATTTAGCTCAGAAGAACAAGTATAAATGTTTTTTTGCATTTTTTTGACAATTTGACTTTCTATATTTTTTTTGATTTTTTTTGAGCAGTGGGATTTGGAGCAGTTACGGTATGGGGTAGGATATTAGACATACCTTTGGAAGAGATCGTGAGAAGACTCGACAAATGTTTGAAATATACATGCCGGTGGGATATTGGACACATAAAGATCGAATATACATGTTCGGTAAGGATATTGAACACATATAAGGAGCATATCGGTAAGGATATTAGACATACAGGAAAGAGGCCAAATGAGCGACTCTAACAAAGGTTTGAAAATATACATGCCGGTAAGGATATTGGACACATAAGGATCGAATATACATGTTCGGTAAGGATATTGAACACGTATAGAGCATATAGGGTAAGGATATTAGACATACAGGAAGAGCCAAATGAGGCGACTCTAACAAAGGTTTAAAATATACATGCCGGTAGGATATTGGACACATAAAGATCGAATATACATGTTCGGTAAGGATATTGAACACATATAGAGGCATATGTCGGGTAAGGATATTGACATACAGGAAAGGAGACCGAAGGCGACTCTAACAAAGGTTTGAAAATATACATGCCGGTAAGGATATTGGACACATAAAGATCGAATATACATGTTCGGTAAGGATATTGAACACATATAGGTAGCATATGGGGTAAGGATATTAGACATACAGGAAGAGACAGGCCAAGAAGGCGACTCTAACAAAGGTTTGAAATATACATGCAGTAAGGATATTGGACATATAAAGATCGAATATACATGTTCGGTAAGGATATTGAACACATATAAGGAGCATATGTCGGGTAAGGATATTAGACATACAGGAAAGAGACCAAATGAAGGCGACTCTAACAAAAGGTTTGAAAATATACATGTCGGTAAGGATATTGGACACATAGAGATCGAATATACATGTTCGGTAAGGATATTGAACACATATAGGTAGCATATGTCGGGTAGGATATTAGACATACAGGAAAGAGACCGAGAAGGCGACTCTAACAAAGGTTTGAAATATACATGCCGGTAAGGATATTGGACATATAAGATCGAATATACATGTTCGGTAAGGATATTGAACACATATAAGGAGCATATGTCGGTAAGGATATTAGACATACAGGAAAGAGACCGACCAAGAGCGACTCTAACAAAGGTTTGAAAATATACATGTCCGGTAAGGATATTGGACACATAGAGATCGAATATACATGTTCGGTGGGATATTGAACACATATAGATAGCATATGTCGGTAAGGATATTAGACATACAGGAAAGAGGCCGAAGGCGACTCTAACAAAGGTTTGAAATATACATGCGGTAAGGATATTGGACACATAAGGATCGAATATACATGTTCGGTAAGGATATTGAACACATATAGAGCATATATCGGTAAGGATATTAGACATACAGGAAAGAGGCCAAGAAGGCGACTCTAACAAAGGTTTGAAAATATACATGCCGTAAGGATATTGGACACATAAGGATCGAATATACATGTTGGTAAGGATATTGAACACATATAGATAGCATATGTCGGTAAGGATATTAGACATACAGAGAATGAGACCAAGTGAGGCGAGACTCTTGGGGAGAAGATATGTAATGGTAAAATCGTCGATTGAAGGCAATTCACGGAAAGAGGCCAAACAAAGGGGACTCTAGCAAGGATTGCCAAACTACGTTGGACTTTAAAGGTTGCAAATGTGCGGAAATACCATATCCCTCGAGCCAGCGGGTTGTAATTCTTCAAGAGTGGCAATTATATGAATTACCACACACAAGTATGGATACTCAATAATTGAGAAGTAAGAAAGGTTAGACACCGACTCTTACTACACTCTAACAACAGAGACAAGGGTAAGATAACCAAAATAAAAATTTGCAAAAAGCAAGGCGGTAAATGAAGAATTGAATGATATAGGAGACCGACACGGGGTCAAAAAATCGAGATAACAACAGAAGAATTTCTTGAGGAACTACATTGGGAATACCACTTGGGTTTTATGGATAAACTTCTCTTGGGAACCGAAGGTGCTCGAAACATATTAATCGGCTTATGCTCATATGCATGCTTGAGATCATTATTTTTGGCGTAATGCTCCATATCAATGGAAATGCTCGCATTTTGGAGGATGCTATGTAATGCAATGATGCATGCTTTAATGATTCACCAGGACTAAAGACAATTGTGAGCTGCAGGACATCAACCCTCCATGAATTGGATACAATCATCGGTCTTCATCAAAGAGATGATAGTCGGACCACGGTAGGGGATTCAGAGAAGTATCATCTTTCAATGATTAGCATCAGGGAAGTAACTCTTGGAGATCAACATTCATACGGGATGATGATCTCGTGGGTGTTCATGATTTTGATAGCTCGGATTCAGCTCTCGCATAAGAAGGAACCAACATCTTGGCCAAGTGAGCCTTTGAAAATGATCTTCTTGGTGTAAACCGCCCTTTGCGATTTTCATGACGGGGAAAGAGTGATAACATCAAGGGCACACATATGTCATGGATATCCCTTGTGGGAGAGAAAGAAGTTTTGTTGGAGATTTAAGCTCAGCGTATAACGCTCTTTATTTAAAATCTTTGCATAACAAAACACGTAAAGCAGGAGATATAACAATAATTACTACGATGATCATTGTTTCATTTGTTAATGTCGTGTACCGTAATTGAGTAACCCGGAAATTATGCCACGATGCCGTTGGGCGCGATGTTTTATATCACGAAGTTTATCGAAAATATCGGACGTCGTTTTGCAAACAAAGCAGTTAAAAATACATGAAAATAAGGCAGAGATAAATGATAGAAAAACACGGTTTGGATGAAGGTAATTTTATTGATTGATTAGCCGTAAATGAGCATTTACATCGAAGCAAATCACGAAAGAGGCAATTGCTTATACATCAAAGTTAAAAGAAAAGGTGACAATAAAATCATGGATTTTGTCGAATCACGAATCCGCCATGCTCTTCACAACTTCACATCCCTTAACATTGAGCTATCAAGAAATGCTCGATTAACTAAGCCTCGATCCCTACGGATTATCAAGTTTTGTAAATAGCCGACCAAAACATGTGTCGTGCAGATTGTAGTCGTTCGCCTTGAATCCCTAATTTTTGCCTGGACCGCCCTTTCGGGTTTTCAATCCACCGGGATACCCCTTTTTGCCCAAGCCGCCCTGGGTTTTCGACTTGGGTGTACAATCTTTTATATTTATCCCAACTTTTGCCGAACTTCTTGGTTCGTCGGGATGCTATATTTTACTTAGGCGGTCGACTAACGGTCTCTTTTTCACGAAGTATTTTTGACTACATCTGCATTGATCGGGTGAGAAATCCTCTCCATCCATAGTTCTGACAACATAGCTCCTCGAGGAAAACTTTCTTCTAGCGTCACGGTCCTTCATAATTTGGAGCCCACTTGCCCGGCGTCTGTCTTGTTAGGAGGCAAAATTCTTTTCGACCTGAGGTCTGACTTGGAAATTCAGGGACACACTTTCTTGTCGAAAGCCCTTTTCATACGCTACGGTATAGCTGTCCATGACAAATAGTATCAATCTCTTCTCGATGAGATTCAATTGGTCAAGTCTACGAACCCATTCCGCCTCATCGAGTTGCACATCGTTAAAATCCTTAAGAAGGAATTTCAACTTCATGGGTGGGGCGCCCATACCCTATACCAAGGAGAAGGAGTTGCCCTGTTGGCGTGCGTATTGAAGTGCGGTGGCCGTGTAAGGCAAATGGTAGCATCTCGTGCCAATCCTTGTAAGTGACAACCATCTTACATACAATCTTCTTGATATTTTTGTTTGCCGCCTCCACGGCCGTTCATTTTGGACGGTATGGAGAAAGTTATGATGTTTTATCTTGAAATGTACTGACTCTTTCATCATTTTGTTGTTGAGATTCGAGCCGTTATCGGTAATGATCTTCTCGGGAACCCATAGCGACAAATGATATTATGCTTAATGAAGCGTGTGACCACTTGTCTAGTGACACGAGCATAAGATGCCTCGACCCATTTGGTAAAGTAGTCAATGGCAACAAGGATGAATCGATGTCCATTAGAAGCGGTGGGCTTAATTTCAATCATATCAATGCCCACATTGCGAAGGCCATGGAGAAGTCAAAACATTCAATGAAGAAGGTGGCACATGCATCTTATCGGTATAAATTTGACATTTGTAGCATGTTACGGCATGGTTGTAGCGATCATTCTCCATGGTGGACCAATAATAGCACGCTCTCAAGATCTTCTTGGCCATGGTGTGTCCACTAGAATCGTCCGAATGAGCCTTCATGAATTTCTTCTATAATCTTATTTGCTTATGTACATCCACGCCAGGCAAAGCAGTCATAGTTCCTTTTGTACAACACACCCCATTGAGGAAGAATTTGGCGAGTACTTGCGAGCCTTCTTATCAACGATGGAAGCATTATCGAGGTATTCTTTAGTCTCGAGATACCTTTTGATGTCATAGAACCAAGGTTTTAATGCTTCACCTTCACCTTCATAGCGAGCGCAGCTCATCCAACCTCATTATAGTGATGAGCGGACATCATTCGCCCATCGACCTTAAACATGGATGACAAAGTAGCCAAAGCATCACAAATTGTTCTCCTCCCTTGGGATGTGATCAAAAGTGATCTCGTCGAAATAAGGGATCAACTTGAGACGTGATCTCGGTATGGGATCAAATTCGGATGGCGGGTCTCCCAATCTCCATTGATTTGACTAATCACCAAAGCGGAATCTCGTATCTTGCTAAGATCTTGATTCTCGGATCAATGGTGCTTCATTCAAAATACAAGCCGTACTCGGCCACATTATTGGTGCAATCGAAGCAGTTACGGCGTTGAATGGAATATGAAAACGGTCGAGATGATAATGGCGCCACACCATTTCCTAGTGCATTTGAGGCTCCATCGAATGCCATTGTCCACGAGCAGGGCTCGGGTCCCTCTTGAGCCACAGATGTTACAATCACGATATACATAATATCCTCATCGGAACTCAAACTTCATCGGTGATAGTCATCATCTAACGATTCTTTGGCGAGATATGCCACCACACTACCTTTGATAGCCTTCGGTAGTGTATTGGATATCATATTACATCGGGATCATTTGCCAGCGGGCTATCCTTCTGTGTGGTGGCTTCTCAAAGATATACTATCGGGTCCATTTTAGAGATCAAGAAAGTAGTGTGAGTCGGCATGTCTTGTATGAGTCGTTTGCTGCCCGTGCGGTGCCACAAGTCTTTTCAATAATGAATACCTCGATTCGCGTTAGCGAACTTCTTGCTCAAATAGTATATGGCGTGCTCTTTTACGCTGTCTCATCATGTTGACCGAGCACACACCCATGGAATTCTCAACACGGTCAAGTACATAATCAGCATTCACCTTCCACGGGGTGAGAGAATGGAGGCTCTTGTAGGTACCTCTTTATCTTGTCGAGCCGTCGACAATCATCGTTCCACTGGTTGTGGGATTCTTTCTTATGACTTGAAAATAGGTTCCGCGGTGGGCTGTAAGATGAGAAATGAACCTAGCGATGTAATTTAGTCTTCCCGAAACCTCGCACTTCTTTTTACGTCCTTGGCTCGGCATCTCTTGTATCGCTTTTATCTTAGCGGTCGACCTCGATCCCTTTCTAGCTTACATAAAGCCTAAAGTTTCCACGATCTCACCCCAAGGTGCACTTACTCGGGTTCAACCTCGGCTGAACTTTCTCAACCTTTGAACAATTTTAACAAGTGAACCGGTGTTCTTCTTACATGCGGGACTTGGCAATCATATCATCCACGTAGACTTCAATCTCTTTATGCATCATATCATGAAAGTGACCATAGCGTATGATATGTTGCCCTGCGTTCTTCAAAGAAGGCATCACTTTGTAGCGAAAGTCCCCACGGTGTAATGAAAGTAGTTTTCTCCATATCATTGGGCGCCATCTTAATGCGGTTGTAGCGGAGAAACCATCCATGAAGGAGAATACTTTAGCTTGAGCGGTATGTCGACCAAAATGTCGATGTGCGGAGAGGAAGTCATCCTTAGGGCTAGCTACATTCGATCCTATAATCAACACACATCCTTACCTTGCCGTCTTTCTTGACCTTTGGTACAATGTTTGCAACCCAGGGGATAAGAAACAACCTTTAGGAACACTGCTTCCATACATACGAACCTCTTCTTTGATCTTTCTTGACATTTCGGATGTGTTGAAGCTTACGCTTTAGGTGGGCAGCCTTCTTTGAGGGCACTCGTGCATAACGATGTCGATATCTAACGGGCATATCTTCATAAGACCAAGCAAAGATGTCTCGTACTCATGTAGCATTTCGACAAGCTTTTGCTTAACTCCATCTTCAATGCTGCGATCTTGACCTCCTTTCGGCGTCCTCGGTTCCCAGTTAATCACTTCTAGATCCTCTTGGTGCGGTTGGATGACCTTTTCTTCTTGCCTCGACATCACGGCTAGTTCTTGGGTAATTCACGGTCCTCTTGGCTTCCTCTTGACTTGATAAATCGGTTCGTTGAAATCATAATGAGCCACAGTGGAATCATCGTCGACAAAATCCGGGTCCGTCGAAGGACCACATCTGCGTTATTGGTAATTTTATTTTTATTATTATTTTTTAATTAAGTTTTTTTTAAAAAAAAGACAAAGGTTTGTATAAAAAGTAAAATTTGATATTGTCACCTTTAAAAGAAATGAGTGAAGAAGAAAAAACAAGAGAGAAAATTTGAATGCAAAAGGGCGTCCTTCATTAATGATAAACTTGAAAGTTAAAAACATGGTGGCCCTACGGCATGATCACTACGTCTTGGGCATAACGTAGGAATTATGGAATGACATAAAAGCAGAAAATTACTCTTCAAAGCGGTAACCACAACATCTTCAGCCAATTTGAAAGCTCACGTCACAGGAGCGGTTGGGTAGATCCACTTGTCCACATCATAGTCACCATCGCTTCACCATCAATGGCATCAACATCTTCAATCGGATTCCACCTTTGACAAACTTGGCGGAGGAGGCACCCCTTTGCCTTGGGGTGGAGGCGGAGATCTTCATTCAGGAGCAAAACCCAGCCCTCTTATCCGTGCGGGTAGGAAGTTCTAGCACTCTTCCCCACCCTTGGGATGTCTGACTTGACAATAACTGAGCACCTTGTAGGATGCCATGGAGACTTCACCTTTTGCAAGGGATCTTATCGGTAATCTGCCTCAAAAGCACGGCATGGAGTTTCGTGGATCTCACCTTGACTTCAACATATCGAAAGTTGCTCGGATGGTGACGACATAATCTTCTTCACCATAAATGGTGACCACCTTTCCATTAATTAAGAACTTCAACTTTTGGTGCAAGGTGGATGTCACGGCCTGACCCATGAATCGAGGCGTCAAGTAAACAACGATGGGGATTAATATCCATGACGAAAAAGTTGCATCAAAACACGTGGGCCTATCTTAATAGGCGGGTCCACCTCGCGAACAACGACCTCTTGACCCATCAAGCGCCTTAACTATCAAATCAGGTCTCGGCCTGACCCTTCATAATCGACTTCAAGAGTAGACTTGGAAGAGCGTTGAGGATGATCCGTGTCTACCGGCACGGGATAAAGTAGTTCTCGCTATCTCCACGGAAGCGTGTGGCGCTTTGTTATGCTTCCTTCCCTCGGGAGGTAAATCAATCGATAAAGCGAGACCATTACTTGCGAAATCTTGTTCACAATGCCTCCAAATTGGTTAGCAAAGATTTCTTGAGGAGCGAAGGCGTTCCCAACAATTGTCGAGGCGTTGCGGTGAGGCTCGGAATCCTCAGCAGGCTAAGATAGAAATCTTGGCGGGCGTAGCTGGTCGATTATCTTGTAATCGCTCTTCCTTATATACCTCATGGTTCTTCAACATCTTTGGTCATCTCGGGGCTCGAGCAGGTTACGGAATCTTTGGTCTTGACTCACTAATCATGACTCCCTTTCCTTTTGCTTTAGCCTTGGCCAAAGCTTGAGTTTTCAACTAGATTGGGTGGAGAAAGATTCGCCCACGGGTAATCAGACTTTCTTACGCAATGTCATGCCTGCGAGCTCAAATATTCCAACCTTCTTTTCATCAGACTTTCCTCCTTCAGAGGTCTCCACATTCAACTTCTTGCCGTCACGGTAGTACTCGGACCAATAATTCCACGGGATGGCCTTTTCGCTAGTGTAAGGTACTGGACCCGGCAAGTGATAATCACGGGAGGTTTCTTAGTCGGCACGGGGATTATGAGGAATCCTTCTAGAAGTGGCGGGGATAGTGACCACGTCGACCTCATCTTCATCATTCTTCATATCAAGTTCTTTGGACAAGTGAAGAGTCCCTTGATGTCGAATATGAATCTCGTTTCTCAAATTATCATAGCCTTCAATTTGGATTAAACATTGTTTACAACCATCATCACAGCCAGGGAAATCTCCCTTCAACAACAATTGATTCTTTATCCACCACAATGGGTGGTCAAACCTAACATCCATTATCGGTTCGGACTTCCATCTTCGCAAATTGCATTATGACATTTCCACCATGAGGAGGTAAAGGGTCTTTGAATGACATTAGGGGTGGGAGGAGGTCCAAAGTTGATTGCCTCGTGTCAGCGGTTACGAACTTTGTACTTGAAAGCGATACAATTCTCGATAGAATGCCCACGGGCATTGGAGTGGTAGAGCAACGAGCATTCGCATTAAAGTATTTTGGCGGGTTATTTGGGTCAATCTTCAAAGTCGCTGACTCAATCATATTCAAACTTTGCAAATGAGCAAATACATACATAAGACATTGGCAAGGGATCAAACTTCTTCACGGGTCTCGGTGGTGGTTGTCTTGGAACAACATCTTGTTTGAACACTAAGCGGGAATAATTCTGACAACTTGGCGGTGAATTCTCGGCTTCTCCTTTCCTCTTCGCTCATCGGTGCACTTGACTCACCTTCTTTCTTACGGTAACCACCAAAGCCTTCTTGGCGCCACCAACTTGATTCTTGTCGGTACCAACATCTTGGATTTTCCTAGCTTAATCCCGTCTCAACTCTTTCACCAAACATCACCATGTCGGTGAAAGTCTTGGTCGGTTGCAAGAGGCATAGTCGTCCCATCTAGTGTGCTTGGTAAACATTTCCACCATCTCGTTCCACCATTGGGGTTGAACTTTATGACTACCTCGCGCCACCTTTGCGTACTCCTTGAAAGATTCGGTTTTCTTACGAGCTAGGTTGTGCAGGCCGGGTTCTCGTAGGCGCCATATCGATGTTAAAGCCATAGTGTTGAACAAAAGCTACAATCAACTCTCTCAGTTACTTTTGGGGCTATCAAGGCCCATATACCAATCAATGGCCCATCGGTCAAACTATCTTGGAAAAAATGCATCGAGCTTCTCATCCTTAGGTATGCGAGACATCCTCCTATAGTAATACCTCAGTGGGTTTTAGGACAAGAGTTGCCCTTGTACTTGAAAGCTACGGGATTTTAAATTTTGGAGGAATCCTCACTCCTTGAACCAATCCCAAGTTGGACATGTCGAAACCCAAAACATCCACGATTCTCAAAGGCTTGCATGCGCTCCTCGAGCATCTTGACTTCCTATCGACTTGGTTGGCTCCTCGACATTGGAAAACCAATCTTCAAAGTTATCTTCATCATCTTGAGGAATCGGAATCGAATAGTCCTTCTTCTGGTTGAGGCACCAACCACGAGTTACGGCGGCGGCGTGGGGGTAGGCGGAGGAGGAACCACCGACATGATCCGTTTGACTGGTTCTCGTCGGCAAGATCGGGAGGCGTTGACTTCCAAGCTAATTTCGGACAAAGCATTCCCATGAGCAACTTCTTGATGGTGACCACGGCGAGCCTCACAACGAGCTCTCAACTCCTCTTGTTGCGAGCCATGTTTTGAATGATCTCCATCATTTGCCCCATCAGTATCCATTCTTGTCCCTAGGCGGCCATATCGACTTCCATCTTCTCCATCGGTTTCTTCAAGTTACTTCTTGTCGGGTAGCGATGAGCGATGAAACTGTAGTCTAAATGGAGAAGAAAACCAGCAGCGATAAGATGGTGGTCTCAATACTGTTATGTATGATATGCTATGGGAGTATGCATGCATGCCCATGATATGTTTTTGTACATTTATTTTAGGGACTCTTTGAAGACTCGTTAGTTAACAATAAACATTAGGGAAAAAGCGTTAAGCGCAATTCAACGAAATCTCATAGAAACTCAAATTGTTAGTTGTGACTACAAGTTATTCAAACTCAAGCGAGCAATAAAATTCATCTTGGAATTTAAATCATTACAATAATAATTAGATTCAAATATTCAAATAAGATAAGTGGCTAAAAACTAGAAATCTTGTCACGCGAGGCTTCAATCTCTAGTTTCCCTTGAACACATTCACCGCCTCTTGACGGAGGAAGAGAAATCACTCTGGCGGGGTATCGGGTTGCCTTGAGGTCTTCTAGGGCCGACTGAGTCTCAGTGCGTCAACAATCAAGCGGTTACACATGTCAACCATTTCCTTTGTACTTCCAATAGAAATGCCCATTACATTCTTCTAGAAAGGACACTAGTTCATCCTTTTCATCTAACAGACGATTGACTTTTGGATCTCATCAATCCAACCTTGGCATTACTCTCTAAGGCCTTCGTAAGCATCCCTTTTGCTATTTCTTTCTTCCCTCGTAATGTTCGGCTCTCGAACTTTTATTAATTCGATTGCTTCCATTCTCGGGCGATCTGAGACTTCTTCTGCGGTTATCTCATTCTCTAGCATTTTATTGGTTCGTGCTAGAGAAGCTTCTAACTTTGAAATCTTTGCTTGAGGCGTGCTTTCAATGCTCTCTTTTCTTCAGCCTTTTCTTCATCTAGATAAGCTGGCCCTTTGATCTTGGCGGTCTTGATTGTCGACGGAGGTCCCTTGCCCCACTTGCGGCCTCCTCAGTTTTGAACATCTCATCGGGAGCTCTTCATCCTTTTCATTACGTATTCTTCTTCCCTCTAATTCTTCTTTCACCTCCTTGAGGTTAGCCTCCAAATTTTCAGCTCTGAGAAAAATCAATTAGAGCTTTGTAGCTCAATCTTTCCTCCTCCATCTTTCGATAATTTCACGAAGCCTCATTCTCCTCTATTGGCACATGGTGATTCTGAGTTCGGGATGATCAAAGGTACCTCCACAAAGTAAAGCGACTTGATTTCTTGGACTCTCTCTATCACCCATTGGCGATAAGACCTTCCATCAATTCCGCTTTTGATTAACTCTCGGCTTTCCTATGGATTTGACCCCAAGCTCTTGGATCTTCAATACCTCGTTGCGGTCCTTTTACCAAGCTCGTGTACAATGAAACTTTCAAGTGCTCGGGCCTTGGTTCATTCTCCATCGGATACCCCAATTGTCTTGTTCAAGTCTTGGGTTATAATTGATGCAACCCATAGACCCAATCAAAGGAACATTAGAATATCCACCACGGTGGTGATAACATCAGCGAATCTGACACAGAGAATGCCACATCACACCATCGGTATTAGTGAAGCCAATTTTGAGACCAAGATAAGTTTCTCGGGATCTTCTCCCACGGTCCACTCTGGGGATATGAGATGTCAACCATAAATGCAGTGGAGAACAACAGAACCACCCTCCTCTTGATTTCTCTCATGGAGATGGTAAAGAACATCGATAGCGGTGCGAGGCAGGGTTCTTTGACATGAATATGCCAATAGCGAGAGGGCTCAGTAACCAATTTCATTAGTTGGAAACAAAACTACCCCAAAGATGAGCAAAGCAAGTATGGAGTGAAAGTCGATCGTCTTGAACATTCAAACTTAATAACTTATCTTCCAAGTTTTGCCTAAGAATACCTTTATGCGTAATCAGGTGCCACCTCCCTTACGGGAAGAAACAAAGCGTGACTACCTTAGCCTTATCGAGGTCTTCCCTATGTTGAGGAAAGGGTGTAGTCCTTCAAAGGCCAATTAAGGATTCTCTCGAACTCTTCAATTGTAGGAACAATGAAAGTCTTGGAATGTGAAGCATCGAAGAGGAGGATCATAGTACTTTGCGAGCAATCAAAGCTTCCATGTCCACATTGGTAGTCAAAGATCTAGGATGTTCCCAAATCTTTTCCCAAAATAAGCTCTCTTGTGGTGAATTCTTTCACTTTGAGTTATCTTCCCAACTTGATTCTTTGAATTTGAGGCATGGAGCGATCTTCACGGTTGGATTCATTCTTCCTTTACGCTTCGCACCAACAAAATCTATAAGGGTCCACGAAAATAAAAGTCATATGCTAAATGGTTTTGTGCAAATGTATGCAATGCATGTTGCAAATTAAAATAGAATGGTTCATAGGATCGGCGGTCATGGTTTCGACGTCTACCACAATTCCGGGTAAGGCTAATCTTATGTTTTTGGCTAAATGTTTCTTGGGTCTCGGATCCTTTTACAAACACTATCATCGTGAGAGGCCTACGTGGCGATAGTATTTGTAAAGTATACCGGCTCTTAACGGATGCTCTAAATCCAACATTTGGCGTTTTGGTCTCGGTTAGGACAACATGAACAAACTTAGAGTTATAGGTCATTTGTCCAAGATCGATGTCTGCTAGCTTGCAGACAACAACCTCCTTAAAACAACCAACTCTAAGCGGAGTCTTGGCCGGGCCAACAAGACAATGGTCAAGTGGACCTGGGCTATGACCTCATTCCTAAAGGTGACCTAGAAGCACGGGTAGTGGGCTTATCTATGTAACAATGCCCATGAATTCCCACACAATAATATATCAACAAAAAATATACAAAGTATAGTGGAAATAAGCAAATAAACAATAGATAAGCATAAAGAAAAAGCGATAAACAAACACACTGACGAAGAACTAAACTAGGGTTGACTCGCTTAGTCAAAAAGATTTTAAAAATGTCCCGATGAAGTGTGTGCGCACTCGATTTTCAAAAATCATTTAAAATGAATTTTCAAAAACAATGAAATCGCCACCTAATTTTATTTGTTCTAGAAAGAGCGGAAATATAGATAAAACCCACAAAAATTGGATAAAGCGGTCTACAAGACCAAAAAGCATGGATTAAAAGTCGGTTCGCAAGAGGAAGGTATTAGCACCTCCGTCCATCGTACTCGATGGGACCCATTTAGTTCGAAATTTGTTTGTGTGTGTGTATCGCTAATTTCTAAATCATGAATAAGAAATAAGAAAAGGAGTTTGTTTATTATTATTTTGAGTTTGACACGGTTTCGAAACCGCGTGCCTACGTATTCCCTCGTGCAATGGGAAAGTCAAAACTCCGTAGTTCTTGTTGAAAATGTCTTGGATTGTTTGTATTGATTTTAGGAGAAAATGTTTTTGATTTTTGATAATCGCATATGAGCGAAAAAGGATTTGAATGGGTTGAATTGATTTTAATGGTAGATGACAAGTACCAAAACGTCGGGATATCCTCTAACGATTCGATACTCGAGATTGGTGATTGAGGTCAACCGATCTTCTCTCATCCAAAATCTTTATTATGAAAAAAAGTGAGGTGAAACAAAGTTCACTTTTATTAAGTGTTATGGGATAAAGTATTTAAGTCATTGGGTTACCCTCTAATGGCCCAAATACTTTACATTTTAATTAAATCGTCGGGCGAACCTCTAACAATTTAATTAAATTCCATATCACTATGTTTTTTTTTGTAGAAAAAATTGATTTTTGAAAACAAATTCAATTAATTAATTTAATTTGAAAGTGTTTTAAATGTTCAAGTGTATGGAATAAAGTATTGAGTCATTGGGTTTCCCTCTAATGGCCCAAATACTTTACATTTTTAATTAAATCGTTGGGCGAACCTCTAACAATTTAATTAAGTACCATAACACTATTTTGAAAATTGCGGCGTTGGACGTAGAGAAATGATATTTCGGGTTATGGTTAACCAAGTATATGGACTTGATTAACCATGAGACCCTGGTGCATGGTGATTGGTATATGGACCAATTATTTTTGGGTTATGATTAATCAAGGCAACGAGGCCTTAATTAACCTCGTGAGGATGGCCATGCCCATCCCACCATGAGACCCTTAGAAATTGGTGTGGGTAACCAAAAATAAGAGAGAGCGGAGGCGTTGTTGTTTTATATTAATGTGAGGCGGAGTGTGCAATCGCGTAATAAACAAACAAGCGGATAATGTAATAGCGGAAAATAAATTAACACACAATACAAATCGAATTTAAATAATTATTAGTATAGATATTCTTTCACTTGATGAAAAATCAACTAACAATTTAATCGATAATTCAACAAACAAAAACTACCATATGCCAAATATTATTTAATACATCACTATATAATAAAAAACTTGCATAATATAAATTTTAAAGAAAAGTTGAGAAATGGGCACGATTGGAGCTTTAATCGGAGGGTGTAGATAGCAATCGAGCCCAAGCCCAAAATCTTCTTTGGATCTTGTATGAGATGCTCCATGAATGCAGTGTGGTCCACCATTACGGATCGTCGGATCGGACTTTGGCGGATCGGATGGCTTATGGCGGAAGTGCAAGATTTGATACCATGAACATACACACACGGTTGAATAAACCAAGCGGTGGTGACAAGTGTCACCACGGACTAACAACAAGACCAATCATTCTTAAGATCAATACTATCCTAGACCCATTTTATACTATAAATTATATAAATAAAGATACTAACTCTAATTAAGTTAAAATTAATACTAATATAAAATAAAAAAAATAAAAAAAAAGTAGTTTCTTATTAACTAAAAACTAAATCAGTTTTGTTACTAATCTAAACCCTCTTATTATAACTTAAATGCATAAATAAGATCAAATCTAATTAAGTAATGCTAATAATAACTAAGATTATATTTCACAAAACAAAAAAAAATAAAACAAAATCAAAAACTGAAATCAGTTTACAAATTAAGACAAAGTCAATTTATAAATAAAAATAGTTTTTAAGTTATATTAAACAAACATAATCAATTTTTATAAACACTCATCTTCTCTCTCGCACGAACGACCCTCATCCTCTCGTCTCGAGACCTAGCGCGCTCTCATCTCACCGTCGCTCTCCGCTGTTCTCATCATCTCTCTCGCCGTCATGAACCCTCACAGAGATCGTTATCCGCTCTCGTGTTGGTTATCGGAATCGTCTCTCTCGCGATTCGCTCCGATCTCTCACGATCTCTCCGATCTCGCCGTTCGCTCATCATCGTCGCCTCTGTTCTCACGAAATCTCTTGATCTCCTCACTCGATTCACTCTGCTTATCATTTGCATGTTGTTTTTTTTTATGTATCCGGTTTTGTGTTTCTGATTTCGGCATGGCAAAGGGAAGGAAATCCTACAATGAAGATGACAAGCGATCTTTGAAAATGCAAAAAAGCGAGTCGAGGAAGGGAGAAGGATGGCGACACGTTAGATCATGACCTCCTTCCACGGCGGCATATTACCTCTCGAATCTCTTCTTTCTGGCTATTTTTCGAATTTCTGAAGGATTTCTTTCGGAAAATGATGAGTATCTGTAGATAGATATGTTCTGGGTTTGATTTTGACGAATCGTTGTTTTTGGGTTTTGGCTTGTTGGTATTAGTATCTTTGTTTGGGATTACGGGTTTGTGTTTTCTTGCTTTAGTTTGATTTGACTAGGGTTTATGAGCAGTTGCTCTCCTCTTTTGTTATAAACTTAATGTTTTTATACTGTCAGTTGCTTAGGGTTTTGTTATTCTGATCCTTTGAAAAACAAGGCTTTTGCTTGATGGGCTTGCATCAATTTGTGTTGGGCTGATAGTTTTGATGCTGTATTTTCTGATATGTTGGCAGTTCTCTGTTGTATTCCCTGATATGTTGGCTGTTGGTGTATTGTTTATGGTAAAATTTTCCTTAAAAAGTGTCTACCCTTGCCACATGTAAAGCCTGACCTTTGTCATACCATTGTTTTGGCCTTTTCCTCATCTTCTTTCACACCTCTGTTGTGAACCAAGGGTACACCCGAGGTTGCAATAGCGAGTTTATGGCCGATGATTCGCTATGAGGCGGTTTTGAGATTGAAACCCTTACAACTGATTAGGAAGAAAATCCTAATGATGATTTGAAAATTGCGTATCTTGTATCTTGTTTATGTTATCATTGCTGTCCGTTTATTGCTAATCACATTTCTTTGCTTTGTTTCATGTATGCGAATGATGGTGCAAGCTCGGGAAGCGGTGAAGGAAAGTCGGTCAAGAAGGCCCGGTTCGAAGATAGAACGAGGAGACATAGAAGCCAAAGAACAACACACTCCCATAGAAAATAGGATTAGGATATAACACTTGTAGCATGATGTTAGAAACTCAAAGCTTGTAATCTAGGAACTTTTGTATTAGAAACCTTGAAATTTTGTAATGTTACAAATTCAAATTTGATATTGTGAATTCGATGACTCATGTAGTATTTGTACAAACTTGTCAAGTGAATGTTGAATTTGGAAGCTTGATTCTACTTTATCAATGGATATGCTTTGAATGTCATTTTGAATTCACATAAGACTTTGGAAATTGAATGCAAGGAAAGGAATTTGAATGTTGAAGGAATTGGTTTTGGATTGAAACTTGCATTTTAGGATTTGACAAATTATGTCGTATCTTGATTTGTGTTCTTGTACAAATAAAAAACTTTAGAGTAATCTTGGACCTCTTGGAATTTATGAACACAAGCCTTGAGGAAAATGCACCTAATTGAATTCTTGATTGTGCATAAAATTGGAAATTCATTATGCATCAATATCCCAAAAGTTTATCATGAGCCAAAATTAAATTGGTTAAAATAAAACAAGTTGAGATATTGATTAACAAATGTATCAATTCTACTTGATCTACAATTCAATCCGTAGTCTTGAATCAAGCAGTGGTAACATGGTTGTTGCATTTTTAGAAATTGAACCCCTAGTATATGAAACTTGAGAATTGAATTCTAAATGAGAAAATGATTTGATGGCTTAAACTTGGAAACACTCGAACCCTTTTGAATTTCCTCGACCACAAGCTTCCATTTTATCCATTCTCGTAGAAAATCGAGACCTTTGCTTCTTGAGACAAGAATTGAAACTCGTTTCAAAATGAAATTCTTGATCAAAAAACCTCGATCAACTTATCATTTGTCATGATTCTTTTAAGAATGGAGCAATAGATTCCACTTGAAATTAATGGAATTACCACTGCGTTTCCAAATCGAACCATTCGGTAGTGGAGTAAGATTCGGAACCAAGCGAATTCCAAAAGGAAACTTCTAGTCTTTTCATAGAATGCCACGAATCTTGTGAGCGATGAGCGTGGCGGAAAAGATCTCAACATGCGGCGGTTTGGCGTTCGTAAATCTTGTAAACAAGTCCTGCGGATGAATATCTTCACATACACCCACTATTGCCAAGAGCGAACAAAGTCGGCGAGCAAGCCAAATGCACTAGAACTTGAATCGTTGACCAACAATCGGATAAACATAAGCCACCCTCTTACATCAGAACCAAGAACTCGAAACAACGTAAAACCCAAACTCGCGATGGCGATCTCACAGATCGGGAGGCAATGACATTCAAGATATCCGGACTTACGTAGCTCCAATCAAACGAGACCATTCAATCCATAATGAACACCAGCCGAAAACCCAAAGATATGAGCGGATAAGATTCGATATTAAACCTCGTCGTTTTCAAATATCTCAGATTGGTTGAAAGCACCACGCCTTTTACGCTCAAAGAAATCTTTGGGAATCGACTCAACCCGTAATCTTAGAACCGATGGTATGAATGCATGTGAGTGTCATGATAAATCGAAGCCTAAACGGATACAACCGAGATAGGAGGGCAAATTTTGGGTGTGATTGCCCTATTTAATCATCTTAAACACGAAAGTGAGATTGGTGCTAGCCTTTCGAGCTTTCAAGGTAGAAAGAAGATTAAATACTAAAGAACAAAATTTAGCTCAGAAGAACAAGTATAAATGTTTTTTTGCATTTTTTTGACAATTTTGACTTTCTATATTTTTACGTGATTTTTTTTTGAGCAGTGGGATTTGGAGCAGAGATTACGGTATGTCGGTAAGGATATTAGACATACCTTTGGAAAGAGATCGTAGAAGACTCCAACAAATGTTTGAAATATACATGCCGGTAAGGATATTGGACACATAAGATCGAATATACATGTTCGGTAAGGATATTGAACACATATAAGGAGCATATGTCGGGTAAGGATATTAGACATACAGGAAAGAGACCGAAGAAGGCGACTCTAACAAAGGTTTGAAAATATACATGCGGTAAGGATATTGGACACATAAGGATCGAATATACATGTTCGGTAAGGATATTGAACACATATAGAGAGCATATGTCGGTAAGGATATTAGACATACAGGAAGAGACCGACCGAGGCGACTCTAACAAAGGTTTGAAAATATACATGCCGGTAAGGATATTGGACACATAAAGATCGAATATACATGTTCGGTAAGGATATTGAACACATATAGAGCATATGTCGGTAAGGATATTAGACATACAGGAAAGAGACCGACCGAGGCGACTCTAACAAAGGTTTGAAAATATACATGCCGGTAAGGATATTGGACACATAAAGATCGAATATACATGTTCGGTAAGGATATTGAACACATATAGGTAGCATATGTCGGTAAGGATATTAGACATACAGGAAGAGACCGACCGAAGGCGACTCTAACAAAGGTTTGAAATATACATGCCGGTAAGGATATTGGACATATAAAGATCGAATATACATGTTCGGTAAGGATATTGAACACATATAAGGAGCATATGTCGGTAAGGATATTAGACATACAGGAAAGAGACCGCCGAAGGCGACTCTAACAAAGGTTTGAAAATATACATGTCAGGTAAGGATATTGGACACATAGAGATCGAATATACATGTTCGGTAAGGATATTGAACACATATAGGTAGCATATGTCGGTAAGGATATTAGACATACAGGAAAGAGACCGACCGAGGCGATTCTAACAAAGGTTTGAAATATACATGCCGGTAAGGATATTGGACATATAAAGATCGAATATACATGTTCGGTAAGGATATTGAACACATATAAGGAGCATATGTCGGGGTAAGGATATTAGACATACAGGAAAGAGACCGACGAGGCGACTCTAACAAAGGTTTGAAAATATACATGTCGGTAAGGATATTGGACACATAGAATCGAATATACATGTTCGGTAAGGATATTGAACACATATAGATAGCATATGTCGGTAAGGATATTAGACATACAGGAAAGAGACCGACCGAGGCGACTCTAACAAAGGTTTGAAATATACATGCCGGTAAGGATATTGGACACATAAGGATCGAATATACATGTTCGGTAAGGATATTGAACACATATAGAGCATATGTCGGTAAGGATATTAGACATACAGGAAAGAGACCGCGAAGGCGACTCTAACAAAGGTTTTGAAAATATACATGCCGTAAGGATATTGGACACATAAGGATCGAATATACATGTTCGGTAAGGATATTGAACACATATAGATAGCATATGTCGGTAAGGATATTAGACATACGAGAATGAGACCGGTGACGGACTCAGGGAGAAGATATATGTAATGGTAAAATCGTCGATTGAAGGCAATTCACGGAAAGAGGCCAAACAAAGGGGACTCTAGCAAGGATTGCCAAACTACGTTGGACTTTAAAAGGTTGCAAATGTGCCAGAAATACCATATCCCTCAGGCCAACGGCGGGTTGTAATTCTTCAAGAGTGGCAATTATATGAATTACCACACACCAAGTATGGATACTCAATAATTGAGAAGTAAGAAAGGTTAGACACCGACTCTTACTCGCACTCTAACGACAGAGGCAAACGCGGGTAAGATAACCAAAATAAAAATTTGCAAAAAGCAAGACGCTTGGTAAATGAACTGAATTGAATGATATAGGAGACCGACACGGGGTCAAAAAATGCAGATAACAACAAGAAGAATTTCTTGAGGGAACTCTGACTGGGAATACCACTTGGGGATTTTTATGGATAAACTTCTCTTCGGAGACACGAAAGGTGCTCGAGAAACATATTAATCTGGCTTATGCTCATATGCATGCTTGAGATCATTATTTTTGGCGTAATGCTCCATATCAATGGAAATGCTACGCATTTTTGGAGGATGCTATGTAATGCAATGATGCATGCTTTAATGATTCACCCAGGACTAAAGACAATTGTGAGCTGCCGAGGGAACATCAACCCTCCATGAATTGGATACAATCATCTGGTCTTCATCAAAGAGATGATAGTCTGGACCCTGGTAGGGGGATTACAGAGTAGAAGTATCATCTTTCAATGATTAGCATCACTGGGGAAGTAACTCTTGGAGATCAACATTCATCCGGGATGATGATCTCGTCGCGTAGTGTTCATGATTTTGATAGCTCTGGATTACGAGCTCTCGCATAAGAGGAACCGACAACATCTTCTGGCGCAAGTGAGCCTTTGAAAATGATCTTGCTGGTGTAAACCGCCCTTTGCGATTTTTCCGCGACAGGGAAAGAGTGATAACATCCAAGGGCACACATATGTCATGGATATCCCTTGTGGGAGAGAAAGAAGTTTTGTTGGAGATTTAAGCTCAAGCGTATAACGCTCTTTATTTAAAATCTTTGCATAACAAAACCTGTAAAACAGGAGATATAACAATAATTCTGCTACAGTGATCAACTGTTTCATTTGTTAATGTCGTGTACCCGTAATTCCGAGTAACCTCGGAAATTATGCCACGTGCCGTTGGGCGCCAATGTTTTATATGCGAAGTTTATCGAAAATATCGGACGTCGTTTTTGCAAACAAAACAGTTAAAAATACATGAAAATAAGACAGAGATAAATGATAGAAAAACACAGTTTGGATGAAGGTAATTTTATTGATTGATTAGCCCGTAAATGAGCATTTACATCAAGCAAATCCTGAAAAGAGGCAATTGCTTATACATCAAAGTTAAAAGAAAAGGTGACAATAAAAATCATGGATTTTGTCGAATCCTGAATCCGCCATGCTCTTCACAACTTCAACATCCCTTAACATTGAGCTATCCGAAATGCTCCGATTAGCCTAAGCCTCAATCCTACGGATTATCAAGTTTTGTAAATAGCCGAAAAACATGTGTGCAGTTGTAGTCGTTAGCCTTGAATCCTAATTTTTGGACCGCCCTTTCGGGTTTCAATCCAGGATACCCTTTTTGCCCAAGCCGCCCTTCGGGTTTCGACTTGCGGGTGTACAATCTTTTATATTTATCCTAACTTTTGCCCGAACTTCTTGGTTCGTCGGGATGCCTATTTTGCTTAGGCGGTCGACCTAACGGGTCTCTTTTATCACAGTATTTTTGACTACATACATTGATCGGGTGAAATCCTCTCCATCCATAGTTCGAGCAACATAGCTCCTCGAGAAAACTTTCTTCTGTCGGTCCTTCATAATTTGGAGCCCACTTGCCCGGCGTCTGTCTTGTTAGGAGGCAAAATTCTTTTCGACCTGAGGTCACCGACTTGGAAATTCGAGACACACTTTCTTGTCGAAAGCCCTTTTCATACGCTTCGGTATAGCTGTCCATGACAAATAGTGTCAATCTCTTCTCGTCGATGAGATTCAATTGGTCAAGTCTATTACGAACCCATTCCGCCTCATCGAGTTGCACATCCGTTAAAATCCTTAAGGAAGGAATTTCAACTTCATGGGTGGGGCCTTCCATACCCTATACCAAGGAGAAGGGTTGCCCTGTTGGCGTGCGTATTGAAGTGCGGTAGCCGTGTAAGGCAAATGGTAGCATCTCGTGCCAATCCTTGTAAGTGACAACCATCTTACATACAATCTTCTTGATATTTTGTTTGCCGCCTCCACGGCCCGTTCATTTTGGACGGTATGGAGAAAGTTATGATGTTTTATCTTGAAGCGTCATGACTCTTTCATCATTTTGTTGTTGAGATTCGAGCCGTTATCGGTAATGATCTTCTCGGAACCCCATAGCGACAAATGATATTATGCTTAATGAAGCGTGTGACCACTTGTCTAGTGACACGAGCATAAGATCTTGCCTCGACCCATTTGGTAAAGTAGTCAATGGCAACAAGGATGAATCGATGTCCATTAGAAGCGGTGGGCTTAATTTCTCCAATCATATCAATGCCCCACATTGCGAAAGGCCATGGAGAAGTCAAAACATTCAATGAAGAAGGTGGCACATGCATCTTATCAGCGTAAATTTGACATTTGTAGCATGTTACGGCATGGTTGTGCGATCATTCTCCATGGTGGACCAATAATAGCACTCTCAAGATCTTCTTGGCCATGGTGTGTCCACTAGAATCGTCCGAATGAGCCTTCATGAATTTCTTCTATAATCTTATTTGCTTCGTGTCTATCCATCATGAGCAAAGCAGTCATAGTTCCTTTTGTACAACACACCCCATTGAGGAAGAATTTGGCGAGTACTTGCGCGAGCCTTCTTATCAACGATGGAAGCATTATCAGGGTATTCTTTCGTCTCGAGATACCTTTTGATGTCATAGAACCAAGGTTTTAAATGCCTTCACCTTCTACTTCATAGCGAGCAGCTCATCCAACCTCATTATAGTGATAGGCGGACATCATTCGCCCATCGACCTTAAACATGGATGACAAAGTAGCCAAAGCATCGCCAAATTGTTCTCCTCCTTGGGATGTGATCAAAAGTGATCTCGTCGAAATAAGGGATCAACTTGGACGTGATCTCGGTATGGGATCAAATTCGGATGGCGGGTCTCCCAATCTCCATTGATTTGACTAATCACCAAGGCAGAATCTCCGTATACTGCTAAGATCTTGATTCTCGGATCAATGGTGATTCAAAAATACAAGCTTCGTACTCGGCCACATTATTGGTGCAATCGAAGCAGTTACGGCGTTGAATGGAATATGAAAACCGGAGATGATAATGGCGCCAACACCATTTCCTAGTGCATTTGAGGCTCCATCGAATGCCATTGTCCACCATGAGCAGGGCTCGGGTCCCTCTTCGAGCCACAGGAATGTTACAATCCACGATATACATAATATCCTCATCGGAACTCAAACTTCATCGGTGATAGTCATCATCTAACGGTTCTTTGGCGAGATAGTGCGCCACCACACTACCTTTGATAGCCTTGAGTAGTGTATTGGATATCATATTACATCGGGATCATTTGCCAGCGGGCTATCCTTCTGTGAGTGGCTTCTCAAAGATATACTTTATCGGGTCCATTTTAGAGATCAAGAAAGTAGTGTGAGTCGGCATGTCTTTATGCGAGTCGTTTTGCCCGTGCGAGTGCACACAAGTCTTTTCAATAATGAATACCTCGATTCGCATTACGAACTTCTTGCTCAAATAGTATATGGCGTGCTCTTTTACTGTCTCATCATGTTGACCGAGCACACGACCATGGAATTCTCCAACACGGTCAAGTACATAATCAGCGGTCTACCTTCCACGGGGTGAGAGAATGGAGGCTCTTGTAGGTACCTCTTTATCTTGTCGAGCCGTCGACAATCATCGTTCCACTGGTTGTGGGATTCTTTCTTATGACTTGAAAATAGGTTCACGGTGGGCGTAAGATGAGAAATGAACCTAGCGATGTAATTTAGTCTTCCCGAAACCTCGCACTTCTTTTTCATCCTTGGCTCTGGCATCTCTTGTATCGCTTTTATCTTAGCGGTCAACCTCGATCCCTTTCTAACACGATAAAGCCTAAAGTTTCCGATCTCACCCCAAGGTGCACTTACTCGGGTTCAACCTCGGCTGAACTTTCTCAACCTTTGAACAATTTTAACAAGTGAACGGTGTTCTTCTTACATGCGGGACTTGGCAATCATATCATCCACGTAGACTTCAATCTCTTTATGCATCATATCATGAAAGAGAGTGACCATAAGCATATGTTGCCCTGCGTTCTTCAAACGAAGGCATCACTTTGTAGCGAAAAGTCCCCGGTGTAATGAAAGTAGTTTTCTCCATATCATTGGGCGCCATCTTAATCGGTTGTAGCGGAGAAACCATCCATGAAGGAGAATACTTTAGCTTGCGGTATTATCGACCAAAATGTCGATGTGCGGGAGAGGAAGTCATCCTTAGGGCTAGCTCATTCGGATCCTATAATCAACACATCCTTACCTTGCCGTCTTTCTTGACCTTTGGTACAATGTTTGCAACCCATGGGGATAAGAAACAACCTTTAGGAAACACCTTCCATCATACGAACCTCTTCTTTGATCTTTCTTGACATTTACGGATGTGTTCTGCGAAGCTTCGCTTTCGGGTGGGCAGCCTTCTTTGAGGGCAACTCGTGCATAACGATATCGATATCTAACGGGCATATCTTCATAAGACCAAGCAAAGATGTCTACGTACTCATGTAGCATTTCGACAAGCTTTGCTTAACTCCATCTTCAATGCTGCCCCGATCTTGACCTCCTTTCGGCGTCCTCGGTTCCCAGTTAATCACTTCTAGATCCTCTTGAGTGCGGTGGATGACCTTTTCTTCTTGCCTCGACATCACGGCTAGTTCTTGGGTAATTCACAGTCCTCTTCGGCTTCCTCTTCAGCTTGATAAATCGGTTCGTTGAAATCATAATGAGCCACAGCAGAATCATCGTCGACAAAATCCGGGTCCGTCGAAGGACCACATCTGCGTTGTTGGTAATTTTATTTTTATTATTATTTTTTAATTAAGTTTTTTTAAAAAAGAAAAGACAAAAGGTTTGTATAAAAAGTAAAATTTGATATTGTCACCTTTAAAAGAAATGAGTGAAGAAGAAAAAAAACAAAGAGAGAAAAATTTGAATGCAAAAAAGGACGTCCTTCATTAATGATAAACTTGAAAGTTAAAAACATGGTGGCCCTACAGCATGATCACTACGTCTTGGGCATAACGTAGGAATTATGGAATGACATAAAAACAGAAAATTACTCTTCAAAGCGAGTAACCACAGCAACATCTTCAACGAGCCAATTTGAAAGCTCACGTCCTGGAACGGTTGGGTAGATCCACTTGTCCACATCATAGTCACCATCGCTTCACCATCAATGGCATCAACATCTTCAATCTGGATTCCACCTTTGACAAACTTGGCGGAGGAGGCACCTTTGCTTTTGGGGTGGAGGCGGAGATCTTCATTCAGGAGCAAAACCCGAACCCCTCTTATCCGTGCGGGTAGGAAGTTCTACTCTTCCCCTTGGGATGTCTGACTTGACAATAGCTGAGCACAGCTTGTAGGATGCCATGGAGACTTCACCTTTTGCAAAGGGATCTTATCGGTAATCTGCCTCAAAAGCTGGCATGGAGTTTCGTGGATCTCACCTTGACTTCAACATATCGAAAGTTGCTCGGATGGTGACGACATAATCTTCTTCACCATAAATGGTGACCACCTTTCCATTAATTAAGAACTTCAACTTTTGGTGCAAGGTGGATGTCACGGCACCAGCCCCATGAATCGGGCGTCCAAGTAAACAACGATGGGAGGATTAATATCCATGGCGAAAAAGTTGCATCAAAACACGTGGGCCTATCTTAATAGGCGGGTCCACCTCGCCAAACAACGACCTCTTGACCCATCAAGCGCCTTAACTATCAAATCAGGGTCTCGGCTGACCCCATAATCCAACTTCAAGAGAGTAGACTTGGAAGAGCGTTGAGGATGATCCGTGTCTACCGGCTGCAGGATAAAGTAGTTCTCGCTATCTCCACGGAAGCGTGTAGCGCTTTGTTATGCTTCCTTCCCTCGGGAGGTAAATCAATCGATAAAAGAGACCATTACTTGCGAAATCTGTTCACAATGCCTCCAAATTGGTTAGCAAAGATTTCTGAGGAGCGAAGGCGTTCCCAACAGTGCATCGAGGCGTTGCGGTGAGGCTCGGAATCCTCAGCAAGCTAAGATAGAAATCTTGGCGGGCGTCAGCTGGTCGATTATCTTGTAATCGCTCTTCCTTATATACCTCATCAGTTCTTCAACATCTTTGGTCATCTCAGGGCTCAGAACAGGTTCTGGAATCTTTGGTGCTGACTCACCCCCAATCATGACTCCCTTTCCTTTTGCTTTAGCCTTGGCCAAGCTTGAGTTTTCAACTAGATTGGGTGGAGAAGATTCGCCCACCGGGTAATCCGACTTTCTTACGCAATGTCATGCCTGCGAGCTCAAATATTCCAACCTTCTTTTCATCAGACTTTCCTCCTTCAGAGGTCTCCACATTCAACTTCTTGCCGTCACGGTAGTACTCGGACCCATAATTCCACGGGATGGCCTTTTCGCTAGTGTAAGTCTTGGACCGGCAAGTGATAATCACGGGAGGTTTCTTAGTCGGCGCGGGGATTGTAGCAGGAATCCTTCTAGAAGTGGCGGGGATAGTGACCACGTCGACCTCATCTTCATCATTCTTCATATCAAGTTCTTTACGGACAAGCGAAGAGTCCCTTGATGTCGAATGACGAATCTCGTTTCTCAAATTATCACCCTTCATTTGGATTAAACATTGTTTACAACCATCATCACAGAAATCTCCTTCAACAACAATTGATTCTTTATCCACCACAATGGGTGGTCAAACCGCTAACATCCATTATCGAGTTCGGACTTCCATCTTCGCAAATTGCATTATGACATTTCCACCATGAGGAGGTAAAGGGTCTTGAATGACATTAGGGGTGGGAGGAGGTCCAAAGTTGATTGCCTCTGTGTCAGCGAGTTACGAACTTTGTACTTGAAAGCGATACAATTCTCGATAGAATGCCCAGGCATTGGAGTGGTAGAGGCAACGAGCATTCGCATTAAAGTATTTTGGCGGGTTATTTGGGTCAATCTTCAAAGTCGTGACTCAATCATATTCAAACTTTGCAAATGAGCAAATACATACGCATAAGACATTGGCAAGGATCAAACTTCTTCACGGGTCTCGGTGGTGGTTGTCTTGGAACAACATCTTGTTTGAACACTAAGCGGGAATAATTCTGACAACTTGGCGGTGAATTCTCGGCGCTTCTCCTTTCCTCTTCGCTCATCTGATGCACTTGACTCACCTTCTTTCTTCGGTAACCACCAAAAGCCTTCTTGGCGCCACCAACTTGATTCTTGTCGGTACCAACATCTTGGATTTTCCTAGCTTAATCCCATCTCAACTCTTTCACCAAACATCACCATGTCGTGAAATCTTGGTCGGGGCGCAAGAGGCATAATCGGCCCATCTAGTGTGCGGTAAACATTTCCACCATCTCTCGTTCCACCATTGGGGTTGAACTTTAGCACTACCTCGCGCCACCTTTGCGTACTCCTTGAAAGATTCGGTTTTCTTGAGCTAGGTTGTGCAAGCGGGTTCTCGTAGGCGCCATATCGGTGTTAAAGCCATAGTGTTGAACAAAAGCTACAATCAACTCTCTCAAGTTCACAGGGAGCTATCAAGGCCCATATACCAATCAATGGCCCATCGGTCAAACTATCTTGGAAAAAATGCATCAAGAGCTTCTCATCCTTCGTATATGAGACATCCTCCTATAGTAATACCTCAGTGGGTTTTAGGACAAGAGTTGCCCTTGTACTTGAAAGCTACGGGATTTTAAATTTTGGAGGAATCCTCACTCCTTGAACCAATCCCATGTTGGACATGTCGAAACCCAAAACATCCACGATTCTCAAAGGCTTGCATGCGCTCCTCGAGCATCTTCAACTTCCTATCGACTTGGTTGGCTCCTCAACATTGGAAAACCAATCTTCAAAGTTATCTTCATCATCTTTGAGGAATCGGAATCGAATAGTCCTTCTTCTGGTTGAGGCACCAACAGGTTACGGCGGCGTGTGGGGGTAGGCGGAGGAGGAACCACCGCGACATGATCCGTTTGAGCGACTGGTTCTCGTCGGCAAGATCGAGACCGGCGTTGACTTCCAAGCTAATTTCGGACAAAGCATTCCATGAGCAACTTCTTGATGGTGACCACGGCGGGCCTCACACGAGCTCTCACTCCTCTTGTTGCGAGCCATGTTTTGAATGATCTCCATCAATTGCCCGTACAGTATCCATTCTTGTCCCTAGGCGGCCACTTCCATCTTCTCCATCGGTTTCTTCAAGTTACTTCTTGTCGGGTAACGATGAGCGATGAAACACAAGTCTCTGCATGGAGAAGAAAACCAGCAGTAAGATGGTGGTCTCGATACCATTATGTATGATATGCTATGGAATGCATGCATGCCCATGATATGTTTTTACGTTTTATTTTAGGGACTCTTTGAAGACTCGTTAGTTAACAATAAACATTAGGGAAAAAGCGGTTAAGCGCAATTCAACGAAATCTCATAGAAACTCAAATTGTTAGTTGTGACTACAAGGTTGTTCAAACTCAAGCGAGCAATAAAATTCATCTTGGAATTTAAATCATTACAATAATAATTAGATTCAAATATTCAAATAAGATAAGTGGCTAAAAACTAGAAATCTTGTCACGGCGAGGCTTCAAATCTCTAGTTTCCCTTGAACACATTCACCGCCTCTTGTGAGAGGAAGAGAAATCACTCACGGCGGGAGGTATCGGGTTGCCTTGAGGTCTTCTAGGGCCGACTGAGTCTCAAGTCGTCAACAATCAAGCGGTTACACATGTCAACCATTTCTTTGTACTTCCAATAGAAATGCCCATTACATTCTTCTAGAAAGGACACTAGTTCATCCTTTTCATCTAACAGACGATTGACTTTTGGATCTCATCAATCCAACCTTGGCATTGCTCTCTAAGGCCTTCGTAAGCATCCCTTTTGCTATTTCTTTCTTCCCTCGTAATGTTCGACTCTCGAACTTTTCACTAATTCGATTGCTTCAATTCTCGAGCGATCTGACTTCTTCTTTTGCGGTTATCTCATTCTCTAGCATTTTATTGGTTCGTGCTAGAAAGCTTCTAACTTTGAAATCTTTGCTTGAGGCGTGCTTTCAATGCTCTCTTTTCTTCAACGGCCTTTTCTTCATCTAGATAAGCTGGCCCTTTGATCTTGGCGGTCTTCAATTGTCGTGGAGGTCCCTTCCCCTTGCGGCCTCCTCGAGTTTTGAACATCTCATCGAGGAGCTCTTCATCCTTTTCATTACGTATTCTTCTTCCCTCTAATTCTTCTTTCACCTCCTTGAGGTTAGCCTCCAAATTTTCAGCTCTGAGAAAAATCGAAATTAGAGCTTTGTAGCTCAATCTTTCCTCCTCCATCTTTCGATAATTTCTGAAGCCTCATATTCTCCTCTATTGGCACATGGTGATTCTGAGTTCGGGATGATCAAAGGTACCTCCACAAAGTAAGGCAGCTTGATTTCTTGGACTCTCTCTATCACCCATTGGCGATAAGACCTTCCATCAATTCCGCCCCTTTTGATTAACTCTCGGCTTTCCCTATGGATCTGACCCCAAGCTCTTGGATCTTCAATACCTCGTTGCGGTCCTTTTACCAAGCTCGTGTACAATGAAACTTTCCAAGTGCTCAGGCCTTGGTTCATTCTCCATCGGATACCCCAATTGTCTTGTTCCAAGTCTTGGGTTATAATTGATGCAACCCATAGACCCAATCAAAGGAACATTAGAATATCCACCACGGTGGTGATAACATCAGCGAATCCCGACACGGAGAATGCCACATCACACCATCGGTATTAGTGAAGCCAATTTTGAGACCAAGATAAGTTTCTCGGGATCTTCTCCACGGTCCACTCGGGGATATGAGATGTCAACCATAAATACTGTGGAGAACAACACAGAACCACCCTCGCTTCTTGATTTCTCTCATGGAGATGGTAAGAACATCGATAGCGGTGCGAGAGCAGGGTTCTTTGACATGAATATGCCAATAGCGAGAGGCTCAAGTAACCAATTTCATTAGTTGGAAACAAAACTACCCCAAAGATGAGCAAAGCAAGTATGGGTGAAAGTCGGCCATCGTCTTGAACATTCAAACTTAATAACTTATCTTCAAGTTTTGCCTAAGAATACCTTTATACGTAATCCAAGGTGCCACCTCCCTTAGGGAAGAAACAAAGCGGACTACCTTAGCCTTATCGAGTCTTCCCTATGTTGAGGAAAGGGTGTCGTCCTTCAAAGGCCAATTAAGGATTCTCTCGAACTCTTCAATTGTAGGAACAAGCTGAAAGTCTTGGAATGTGAAGCATCGAAGAGGAGGATCATAGTACTTTGCCAGAGCAATCAAAGCTTCCATGTCCACATTGGTAGTCAAAAGATCTAGGATGTTCCCAAATCTTTTCCCAAAATAAGCTCTCTTGACGGAATTCTTTCACTTTGAGTTATCGACTTCCCGACTTGATTCTTTGAATTTGAGGCATGGAACGATCTTCACAGTTGGATTCATTCTTCCTTTCTGCTTACTGCACCAACAAAATCTATAAGGGTCCCTGAAAATAAAAGTCATATGCTAAATGGTTTTGTGCAAATGTATGCAATGCATGTTGCAAATTAAATAAGCGGTTCATAGGATCGGCGGTCATGGTTTGACGTCTACCCACAATTCCCGGGTAAGGCTAATCTTATGTTTTTGGCTAAATGTTTCTTGGAGTCTCGGATCCTTTTACAAACACTATCATCGGCGTGAGAGGCCTACGTGGCGATAGTATTTGTAAAAGTATACCAAGCGGCTCTTAAGGATGCTCTAAATCCAACATTTGGCGTTTGGTCTCGGTTAGGACAACATGAACAAACTTAGAGTTATAGGTCATTTGTCCAAAGATCGATGTCTGCGGCTGACCAACAACCTCCTTAAAACAACCAACTCTAAGCGGTCTTGGCCGGGCCAACAAGACAATGGAGTCAAGTGGACCTGGCTACATGACCCCTCTATTCCTAAAAGGTGACCTAGAAGCACGGGTAGTGGGCTTATCTATGTAACAATGCCCATGAATTCCCAACACAATAATATATCAACAAAAATATACAAAGTATAGTGGGAAATAAGCAAATAAACAATAGATAAGCATAAAGAAGCGATAAACAAACACACAAACATGCGAAGAACTAAACTAGGGTTGACTCGCTTAGTCAAAAAGATTTTAAAAAATGTCCCCAGTGAAGTCGCCAACTGACGCAACTCGATTTTCAAAAAAATCATTTAAAATGAATTTTCAAAAACAATGAAATCGCCACCTAATTTTATTTGTTCTAGAAAGAACGGGGAAATATAGATAAAACCCACAAAAATTGGATAAGGCGGTCTACAAGACCAAAAAGCATGGATTAAAGTCGGTTCATGAGAAGGTATTAGCACCCCTTACGTCCATCGTACTCGATGGGACCCATTTAGTTCGAAATTTGTTTGTGTGTGTGTATCGCTAATTTCTAAATCATGAATAAGAAATAAGAAAAGGAGTTTGTTTATTATTATTTTGAGTTTGACACGGTTTGAAACAGCGTGCCTCGTATTCCCTCGTGCAATGGGAAAGTCAAAACTCCGTAGTTCTTGTTGAAAATGTCTTGGATTGTTTGTATTGATTTTAGGAGAAAATGTTTTGATTTTGATAATCGCATATGAGCGAAAAAGGATTTGAATGGGTTGAATTGATTTTAATGGTAGATGACAAGTACCAAAGCGTCGGGATATCCTCTAACGATTCGATACTCGAGATTGGTGATTGAGGTCAACGATCTTCTCTCATCAAAATCTTTATTATGAAAAAAGTGAGGTGAAACAAAGTTCACTTTTATTAAGTGTTATGGGATAAAGTATTTAAGTCATTGGGTTACCCTCTAATGGCCCAAATACTTTACATTTTAATTAAATCGTCGGGCGAACCTCTAACAATTTAATTAAATTCCATATCACTATGTTTTTGTTTTGTAGAAAAAATTGATTTTGAAAACAAATTCAATTAATTAATTTAATTTGAAAGTGTTTTAAATGTTCAGTGTATGGAATAAAGTATTGAGTCATTGGGTTTCCCTCTAATGGCCCAAATACTTTACATTTTAATTAAATCGTTGGCGAACCTCTAACAATTTAATTAAGTACCATAACACTATTTTGAAAATTGCGGCGTTGGACGTGAAATGATATTTGGGTTATGGTTAACCAAGTATATGGACTTGATTAACCATGAGACCAGTGCATGGTGATTGGTATATGGACCAATTATTTTTGGGTTATGATTAATCAAGGCAGAAGGCCTTAATTAACCTCGTGAGGATGGCCATGCCCATCCCCACCATGAGACCCTTAGAGAATTGGTGTGGGTAACCAAAAATAAGAGAGAGGCGTTGTTGTTTTATATTAATGTGAGGCGGAGTGTGCAATCGCGTAATAAACAAACAAGCGGATAATGTAATAGCGGAAAATAAATTAACACACAATACAAATCGGAATTTAAATAATTATTAGTATAGATATTCTTTCACTTGATGAAAAATCAACTAACAATTTAATCGATAATTCAACAAACAAAAAACTACCATATGCCAAATATTATTTAATACATCACTATATAATAAAAAAAACTTGCATAATATAAATTTTAAAGAGAAAAGTTGAGAAATGGGCCTGATTGGAGCTTTAATCTGGAGGGTGTAGATAGCAATCTGAGCCCAAGCCCAAAAATGCTGCTGGATCTTGTATGAGATGCTCCATGAATGCAGAGTGTGGTCCACCATTCTGGATCGTCGGATCTGGACTTTGGCAGATCGGATGGCTTATGGCAGGAAGTGCAAGATTTGATACCATGAACATACACACACCAGATTTCGAATAAACCAAACAGGTGGTGACAAGTGTCACCACCTGGACTAACCAACAAGACCAATCATTCTTAAGATCAATACTATCCTAGACCCATTTTTATACTATAAATTATATAAATAAAAGATACTAACTCTAATTAAGTTAAAAATTAATACTAATATAAAATAAAAAAAAAAAAAAAAAAGTAGTTTCTTATTAACTAAAAACTAAATCAGTTTTGTTACTAATCTAAACCCTCTTATTATAACTTAAATGCATAAATAAGATCAAATCTAATTAAGTAATGCTAATAATAACTAAGATTATATTTCACAAAACAAAAAAAAATAAAACAAAATCAAAAACTGAAATCAGTTTACAAATTAAGACAAAGTCAATTTATAAATAAAAATAGTTTTTAAGTTATATTAAACAAACATAATCAATTTTTATAAACACTCATCTTCTCTCTCGCACGAACGACCCTCATCTCTCTCTCGAACCTAGCGCGCTCTCATCTCACCGTCGCTCTCCGATGTTCTCATCATCTCTCTCGCCGTCATGAACCCTCACAGAGATCGTTATCCGCTCTCGTGTTGGTTATCGGAATCTCTCGCGATTCGCTCCGATCTCTCACGATCTCTCCGATCTCGACGTTCGCTCATCATCGTCGCCTCTGTTCTCACGAAATCTCTTGATCTCCTCACTCGATTCACTCTGCTTACATCATTTGCATGTTGTTTTCTTTTTGTGTAAATGTCCGGTTTTGTGTTTCTGGTTTCGGCATGGCAAAGGAAGGAAATCCTACAATGAAGATGACAAGCGATCTTGAAAATGCAAAAAAGCGAGTCGAGGAAGGATGGCGACACGTTAGGTCATGACCTCCTCCTTCCACGGCCGAACCGGGTATTACCTCTCGAATCTCTTCTTTCTGGCTATTTTTCGGATTTCTGAAGGATTTCTTTCGGAAAATGATGAGTATCTGTAGATAGATATGTTCTGGGTTTGATTTTGATGAATCGTTGTTTTTGGGTTTTGGCTTGTTGGTATTTATCTTTGTTTGGGATTACGGGTTTGTGTTTTCTTTGCCTTTAGTTTGATTTGGCTAGGGTTTATGAGCAGTTGCTCTCCTCTTTTGTTATAAACTTAATGTTTTATCTTTGTCGATTGCTTAGGGTTTTGTTATTCTGATCCTTTGAAAAACAAGGCTTTTGCTTGATGGGCTTGCATCAATTTGTGTTGGGCTGATAGTTTTGATGCTGTATTTTCTGATATGTTGGCAGTTCTCTGTTGTATTCCCTGATATGTTGGCTGTTGGTGTATTGTTTATGGTAAAATTTTCCTTAAAAAGTGTCTACCCTTGCTGCCACATGTAAAGCTACTGACCTTTGTCATGCCAAAGCATTTTGGCCTTTTCCTCATCTTCTTTCCACCTCTGTTGTGAACCAAGGGTACACCCTTGAGGTTGCAATAAGCGAGTTTATGGCCGATGATTCGCTATGAGGCGGTTTTGAGCGATTGAAACCCTTACACAACTGATTAGGAAGAAAATCCTAATGATGATTTGAAAATTGCGTATCTTGTATCTTGTTTATGTTATCATTGCTGTCCGTTTATTGCTAATCACATTTCTTTGCTTTGTTTCATGTATGCGAATGATGGTGCAAGCTCGGGAAGCGGTGAAGGAAAGTCGGTCAAGAAGGCCCGGTTCGAAGATAGAGCGAGGAGACATAGAAGCCAAAACAACACACTCCATAGAAAATAGGATTAGGATATAACACTTGTAGCATGATGTTAGAAACTCAAAGCTTGTAATCTAGGAACTTTTGTATTAGAAACCTTGAAATTTTGTAATGTTACAAATTCAAATTTGATATTGTGAATTCGATGACTCATGTAGTATTTGTACAAACTTGTCAAGTGAATGTTGAATTTGGAAGCTTGATTCTACTTTATCAATGGATATGCTTTGAATGTCATTTTGAATTCACATAAGACTTTGGAAATTGAATGCAAGGAAAGGAATTTGAATGTTGAAGGAATTGGTTTTGGATTGAAACTTGCATTTTAGGATTTGACAAATTATGTCGTATCTTGATTTGTGTTCTTGTACAAATAAAAAACTTTAGAGTAATCTTGGACCTCTTGGAATTTATGAACACAAGCCTTGAGGAAAATGCACCTAATTGAATTCTTGATTGTGCATAAAATTGGAAATTCATTATGCATCAAATATCCCAAAAGTTTATCATGAGCCAAAATTAAATTGGTTAAAATAAAACAAGTTGAGATATTGATTAACAAATGTATCAATTCTACTTCAATCTACAATTCCAATCCGTAGTCTTGAATCAAGCAGTGGTAACATGGTTGTTGCATTTTTTAGAAATTGAACCCCCTAGTATATGAAACTTGAGAATTGAATTCTAAATGAGAAAATGATTTGATGGCTTAAACTTCGGAAACACTCGAACCCTTTTGAATTTCCTCGGCCACAAAGCTTCCATTTTTATCCATTCTCGTAGAAAATCGAACCTTTTGCTTCTTGAGACAAAATTGAAACTCTCGTTTCAAAATGAAATTCTTGATCAAAAAACCTCAGTCAACTTGTCGCTGTCATGATTCTTTTAAGAATGGAGCAATAGATTCCACTTGAAATTAATGGAATTACCACTGCGTTTCCAAATCGAACCATTCAGTAGTGGAGTAAGATTCGGAACCAAGCGAATTCCAAAGGAAACTTCTAGTCTTTTCATAGAATGCCACGAATCTTGTGAGCGATGAGCGTGGCGGAAAAGATCTCAACATGCGGCGGTTTGGCGTTCGTAAATCTTGTAAACAAGTCCTACGGATGAATATCTTCACATACACCCACTATTGCCAGAAGCGAACAAAGTCGACGAGCAAGCCAAATGCACTAGAACTTGAATCGTTGACCAACAATCGGATAAACATAAGCCACCCTCTTACATCTGAACCAAGAACTCGAAACAACGAAAACCCAAACTCGCGATGGGCGATCTCACGAATCGGGGCAATGACATTCAAGATATCCGGACTTACGTAGCTCAATCAAGAACAGACCATTCAATCCAACAATCGAACACCAAGCCCCGAAAACCCAAAGATATGAACGGATAAGATTCGATATTAAACCTCGTCGTTTTCAAATATCTCAGATTGGTTGAAAGCACCACGCCTTTTCTGCTCAAAAGAGAAATCTTTGGGAATCAGCTCCAACCCGTAATCTTAGAACCAGTGGTATGAATGCATGTGAGTGTCATGATAAATGCGAAGCCTAAACCAGATACAACCGAGATAGGAGGGCAAATTTTGGGGTGCAACACTGACAACATGAAATTCCCTAAACCAATAATAACCGTTAGACTTCCTTTAATGTTGACAATAATAACCAATAATAACCGTTACAATTATACTTTCTCTAATATAATGGATTATCATCTTAATTACCTCGGGAAATTTATGTTGTGATTGATACTAGCCTTGTCACTAGTTTCTTTCGGTGTGAACTGCTCTTTTCCGCCATATATCTCTCTTTGTCCCTCTATAGTTCACGGACTTGTGCTTGTAAACCCTGCAATGTTTGCATCACTTCTGCATTGCTAGGATTTTTTTTCTTGGATTTTTATACAGAGAGGTAGGAGCCACACCATGACCTTTACCCCTCACCCTTCCCGGATACTCAGCAACACATAGTGCTCGACTGAGTACGCTCCTGATATCCTGGTCATCACCCGTGGATACCGATTGCGATATAGTCTCCTGTAATTCATTTAAATATCGAAAATTAAAGACACAATGTTAATTATATATTAATAAACATTTAATATAATTTAACTAAAGACACAATGTTATACTTACACACTCATCATAAACATGTTACAGACCGAGATTAACAACTCGATCTTTGCCAACACAAGCTTCCTTCCACAACACATGTGCGGGTAGTGATGTTTCGTCACTTTGCGTCTCTTCCAACTATGCATTGTTACAAATAATAAAATCATCAATTATAACACATTGAGAGAATTAATAAGACCGTAGAATTGATATTTACTTACAATTTTTTCCTGTAAGCGCGCATATCCCAAACGCCCTTTTTTATATGGATATGCGGGTTTTGACACTCTCTCGCGATTTACGACACTCACTTTCTTGAAATTCTCGTCTCTTCTTTGGCGTACAAAAGCAACCCATTCTTCGGGTGTAATGAAGCTCTCATATTTCTTTGGACATTCAGGATCCTCTTCAACAAAATTTCCTTCCTCGTCTTTAAGAAACTTATTTGTCAGAAAAGTTCTCCATCCTCTGTGTCTTTTTCCGGCCAAGCCCATTATATACTTTATAACGGGCATCTTCAATGTTAAAGGACCTCTACAAAAAAACATACGCATAGAGGGTGTTAGTATATGTAATTTAAAAACATTATCGTCAATATAAAGCAAATAACAACAACCATATATGATACCTTTATCTCAATCCAAATTTTTTCTTTAGCCTCGTCCAACTCTCCTTTTTTCCATCTAGGAGTGGTGATTGGAATGTGCATACGAACAAGCGTACCGATGTAGCTTGTCAGCTTTGCAGAATTAGACCCAATTAGTTGGTCCTCATTATTCCAATCTACATTATATGTAACCCCTCTATCTTTATCACAGATGATTCCCCGCATGATAGTTATGCCTCATGTGATATCCTTATCTGAAGTATCTTGTGGAACATTTTCTGAATTATCTTGATTACTAGCCATTTGACCTATAATAAAGAAAAATAAAATTAAATTAAATGACATATATAAAATTCCATAATCATATATACTATAAAGAAAAAAAATGAAATGACGTATATTTAAACTTTATTGAATGATATAAGCTATATATATTATACTATAATGAAAAAAAATGAAATGACATATATAAATTTTATTGAATGATATAGTCTATAATTATATATACTATTACTGTTTTCACTAACATCTCTTTCTTTTCTTGGTAGAAATATGTTCTACCCGTCTCTTAACAACGTGGACGATTGGATTGATCCAAATACCCTCATTATGATCATTTCTAATACATGATTCATTCTCATTTTGATCATTTCTGGTAAAAGATTCAATGTCAACACCAATATCGCCTTGATCTGCAATGTTTTCATCAATTACTTTGTTAGAGAAAAGAACTATAGACCATTTCGTACTTGTCGGATCAGTGACATAGAACACTTGTTTAGCTTGAGAGGCTAGAATGAAAGGCTCATCTTTGTACCCCTCCCTGTTAAGATCCACTTGCAAAAATCCTGACTTATCCATCCGTATACCATTATTATTTTCAACCCACTTGCAACCGAATATAGGAATCTGAAATTTCTCGTAATCAAAGACCCAAATGCGCTCGATAACCCCAAAATACGACAGATTTGCAAATTTCGGGTTTAAGTCCTTCACACTTGATATGTGCATTACTTCAGCTACCAAGGTGACACCACTATTTTGCGTAGTAATTTTATCATCTTGTTCTTTGGTATAAAATGTGTATCCATTAATTGCGTATGCGCTATAATAAAACACAACCAAACTTGGACCATATGTTAAACATCTCAACCTTTCTGTTACTGAGGCGGGATCTGAACGATACTTTGAATAAATATGTTCCTTAAACCATGGTATGAAACTTCGATTGTTCTCTCGTACAATCCAATCTCATTTCTATTCGAATTTAAACCTCGAAGAACACCCTTGTGCATTTCAACATACGGCTCAACCTCAATCTCATTGTGCAGAACATACAAATGCACTTGATCCCGTTTGACCCTTGATACTGTCACAACTTTATTTCCTATTAGCTTCTTACCTTCTGTTTTTTCAACAACATGAGATTTGGGGAGTCCAATTGATTGAACATTTGACAAATATTCAGTACAAAACTCAACCGCTTCTTCAACAATGTATCTTTCAGCAATACAACCCTCTTGTCGACTCCGGTTTTTCACATACCCTTTTAATATTTTCATATAACGTTCAACAGGGTACATCCATCTCATATAAGCTGGTCCGCACAATTGTGTCTCTTTCACAAGATGAACGAAAAGATCCATTATGTCAAAAAACGAGGGAGGAAAATACATTTCAAGCTCACATAAAGTAACAACTATTTCTTTTTGCAATGTTGTTAAGATCTCAGGATCGATCACCTTACTGCAAATTGACTCGAAGAAAAAACACAATTTAGTTATTGCGCTTCTTACCTTTCTGGCAGAATAGAACGTATCGGTAAGAAACTGTTCCATTATAACATGGCAATCATGCGTCTTTAAACTCTTTAACTTGAGGTCTTTCATAGACACGAGTCTTCTAATATTTGATGAGTAGCCTTCTGGAACTTTAACTTCACTCAGAAACTTACACAATATTTATTCTCCTTTCTAGATAGAGTGTAAACAGCAGGTGGTAGGTATGTCCGTCTTCCTTTCTTCACGGGTCCCAATTCAGTTCTTATTCCCATGTCTACCATGTCCTCCCTTGCTTTAAGTCCATCCTTAGACTTCCCTTTTATATTGAGTAACGTACCAATAACAATGTCAAATACATTATTTTCAATATGCATCACATCAAGAAAATGTCTTACGTACAAAGATTTCCAATATGGCAATTCAAAAAAAATTGACCTCTTTTTCCACCCACCCGTGACAACTTTATGTGCAAAAGGCTTGCCAAACTGAATACTCACATCTTTCACCTTTTCAAAAAATTGATCACCTGTCAATCCAGGCGGAGCTCTACGTTGTTCGGTATCTCCATTGAATGCTTTTCTCCATCCATAATACTGATGTTTAGAAGTTAAGAATCTACGATGAACGAGAAAGACATTCTTCTGACAAAGTTTCAATCGCATCGTATCGGTTCCGTCTTCATAAAAAGGACAGGCTTTTTCACCTTTAATGCTCTACCGGATAGATTTCGTATCTTTGGAAAATCGTTAATTGTTCCAAACAACATCGCCCTCAAGTTGAAACTTTCTTTCCTATAACCATCATAAACCTCACACCGTTCTCCCACAAAATCTTCAAATCTTGATTAATGGTTCCAAGTATCGTTTATGTCATTTCACAGTTGTTTAGGCGAAATTAACATAGATAGTATCATGTACTACGCTTCATACATAGCCACGGTAGGTTATAAATCATAAGAATCACGGGCCATGTGCTATCGAGATACTTTGAATACCGTGTGGGTTCATTCCATCGATGAACAATGCCAGCGAAGGTTTCTTGCTTCTTTTCAAATTCGGGATAATCATTATCAATTTTCATCCATTGTGGAGAATCTTAGGATGTCAAAATTTTCCATCAATAATTCTTTCATCGAATGCCAAGTCAAGTGACTTGAATCGGTTTCACTACGATACATCCGTCTAAATCTCGGGATTATAGGAAAATACCATAAAATTTTGGAGACAACTTTTCTTATATCAAGGGCACGCATTTAGGACACTCATTTAACGATGCATACTCGTTTGAAACAAAGCAATCTTTTGGACATGCATGTATCTTATCATAGCTCATGCCAATAGAGTACAACATCTTTTGACCTCATCGTTCGATTAGGAAGAACATTATCCTCTGTAGCATATCTTTCATAAGGGCTAATAACTACGTGAAACTTTTATCCGACCATCCATTGTCGGATTTTAAGTTGTACAACTTTAACACCGCATACAATCTTGTGAATTTTGTACAACCATTATACAACGGTTTCTCTGCATCGCGTACCAACCTCTCGAACATTTTGGGACCATCGTTAAGATCTTCTTCAAGCATACGCAATCTCTTGACTCGATCATAATCGTATGTATCTGTGCAATCGTCTTTTGAAGCATAGGTCCTCTCCCCTGATTCAACATTCCCGTTACTTTTCTCACCATGCATATTCCAACATGTATAACTTCTATCAATTCCATACCGTATTAAATGCGATGCCAACTGAACTGCGTCAACCCGATTCCCATAACAACAATACAAACAAGGACATGTCATTCGACTGGGGTCTTTGGTGTGTGCAACAACAAACTTAACAAACTCTGAAACACCATTCTAGTAGTCTTTCGATAATCGATTGGAATACATCCATGTCTTATCCATATCAACTAATTAGTGCACAAAACAGTATACCGCGTTTCTGTCAAAATGCAAAGTATACACGGAATGGATGCGTATCAAGAAAAACATCTGAAGACAATTTAAGACAAATTCATCACAATACGGTAATTTGATGAAGAAATTTACCTCGATTCATCGAACTCTAAGCAGCGGAGAATGGCGTCGTCGTCGAACTAGGCAAGCGCGCTAATTCAAAGAAAAGAAAACTTATATTATAAAAAATAGGATGAATGTACATGAATGAATGTAAGTGAAACTAACATGCTAATTCTTTGGTTTTTAGTCACTATTCTATTTTACGCAAACAATAAGTTCTCTGGCTAACATAAAGTTTAAGATATCTTTTCCATATAATAAAGTGGTTCAGATTTCTGTAATTTTGAAAAGCATAGTCCTAATTCTAAATACATTTTCAATATGCAGGTTAACCAATAAGAAGACCCCATAGTCCCTATAAAAATCTCATTGACTTAATTATCCATCAACCAAAATAATCATCACATTAAGATATCTTTTATTTAAAGTCAGACTTTTAATTACATGAGTCATATTTTATGGATTAAGTAAATTTATCCTACAACCTCCCACTTGACTTATGTGACTATTTGATGTTTCAATCATACCATATGATTATGCACCATTCATTGAAAACACCAGATCCTTATCTTTAATGAATTGAAATGGTCGAATCATGGCAGTCACAAGTTTTACATCAACTTGATTTCTTCCATGTATCATGAATCAATCCAATTCAAGAGATACAATAATGTGCTTTTCATGTCTTTTTGAAAAAACTCTTTTTATCATCACATATTAACAAGAATGTATACAATAATGTGTTTTCCGTGTCTTTTCTAAAAAACTCTTTTTATCATCACATATTAACAATAATGTATAAGCAGAAACATATCCTTAATTGAATTCACAAGTGTCATTCAATACGAATATTAACCTTTTCATATATATATATATATATATATATATATATATATATATATATATATATATATATAGTGGTTTAGATTTATGTCATTTTGAAAAGCATAGTCCTAATTCTTGATACATTTTCAATATGCAGGTTGTACTGACACCTATAGTTTCAAAGCATTTTCAATATGCAGGTTGTTTATTATTTTTAATATGCAGGTTGTTTGCTATCTATAACTATTTCACAAGTACAAAATAGACATGCACAAGCTCCATTGTAACCTAGCCATGGAAGACTAAAAAAAGAACAAAAACCCAACGCACCTGTGAGAGAATGGCGGAAGAGAATGACAACAGAAGAGAGGCGGTGAAATCGAAGACAACGGTAACGAGAATCTTTGGAGGAAGAGAGTGCTGAAGAAGAGAATGCGCGCAAGAACAGAGAATGCGAAGATGAAGATACAGAACAGAATGAGGGCCAAAATTCGTATTTAGAGATTTCAATTTTAATTATAAAATAACCTACAGCGCTTTTAAAAGCTCTCATAACCCATATATTAGAGAGCTTTTCCTTCAAAAGCGCTTTCGTGCATAGGCCTATAGCGCTTTAAAAGCGCTTTCTTAGAATCCACCTATAAGGGCTTTTGAAAGCGCTTTCATAAGCCCCTAGGCGCTTTTCAAAAGCGCTTTCGTAACAGATATTTCAAATGCCTATGGCGCTTTTTAAGCGAATTTTTTAAAGGCCAGGCGCTTTCGTGGTGCCAAAAATCATTTTTTTTGTAGTGGTATATGTATTTTGTGAATTGCAATTGGTTGAGAATAACATTGTTATGCATAATTTGTTATATGTTATTTGTGATGTGTTGAATTGGTGAATGTTAGGAATGTGATTCGAATAACAGCGTGATATATGTATGGTTGTGCAAAAGGTGAAATAATTCATATGTGATGGATTATGTGTGTTCTGCTTGCTTATTAAGATTTGGAGATGGTCTTGATAGCATAAGATTATTGGTATTTGCCCATGCATCATCTGTGTCAAGAGGAAATGTTAGGTAACTTTGTGAGAATTATTGACTTTTCCAAAACCTAACACTGAGGGGTTTGAAAGCTTAAGGATGAATCGAGTTTTTTGGTGGTTCTGGTCCTATGGTGGGGATATGGAACGCTAAACTATATGTTCATAATTGGTGGTTCTGGTCATATGGTGTGGATATGGAACAGTGAACTATATGTTCATAATTGGTGGTTCTGATCCTATGGTGGGGATCTACAACAAGGTAAACCCAGTTGTTCACGATTGGAGTCACATATGTCGATGTCAATGTTGTGTTTTGGTGTGCAACATGCGATGATTGAATTAATTGTTACATTTGTGGAACTTGTGATTGAATTATCTTTGAATCTTGAATGATTGAGCAATGTCGTATATGTGATCATGTGAATGGATTTGTTTCATGTTGAATACATGATTATATGAAGTGTGGTGAATTCAATTGTTACTTGTATGTAATATATTTCTTATTATTATATATTTCCATAATGCTATAAATTTTCACCCTTCTTTTGAAATGACGTGTCTTGAGACATCGCTCAGGTACAAAAGTTACTGGTGCATCTAGCAAGAATTAGACGGAGGACCTAGTTCTATTTATCTATTTTCTTAGTTAGTGACTCATTGCTTTGGTCTATGTAACATGTGGATATTTAGACTCATGTTTGATTATGTTGAGAGATGTTTTGTATTACTCTCTTTTATTTGACAAATGTCGAGATTATGTGATGATTGGCCGTGGTGCCTAATAACTTTGATATGATTGTTAGTGTGGAATTTCAATCATTAATATTTATATGAAGAAATAAAATTTCTGATGTGAGTTGCATATTATATTGGTGTATAGAACATGAATCTAAATGTGTGTTATGATCGTGACCAGTATACATGTTTTTATTTGTTATTTCATGTACATGTGACGCCCACTTGAGATATGCATTATTTTATTCAGATTTATGACATATTTTATGTTTGGGTGTAGGGGCATTACATGTTTCTTTGTGGCATTCTAGTGTAGGTAAGGATGTGTTGAAAGTTTATCATATTTTTCTATCCTCTAGAAATTTTTCGAGTCGACTAGTTTGTTGGTAGTCTGTTATTTTGTCTTATATTTTAGGAGTTGTAACACGGTGGGAGAACAGACTTATTTGTTTTACGTTTGATCGCAAATGTTGCGGATAGCAAGAGTCGCCACCGACTTTTCTTTTATCCAATTAAGGGAAGGAGAAAAGAACAGGAAAAGACCTTCTTTAGATTCTGAGTAAGGGAGGTGGTTATGAAAAGGGAAGGTGCTAGCACCCTTTCCATCCGTAGTTATCTATGTGTTCTTAATCGCTTAGCTCACTTTCAATTTATTTTTGTGTGTGTGTTTGAAAAGATTTTTGAAAAGGCATTTAAGCTTTGACTTCGTAATGATTCACTTGGAATGTATACGAAGTGTTTGGAAATGTTTTGTTTTGGAAAGGACTTTGTAATGATTCACGCTGGAAGGTATACAAAGTGTTTTGAAAAGAAGATTTTTGAAAGTGTGAGGTGTGAAAAGTATTTTGATTAAGCTAGCAAAAGAGACTTATTTTACCCACTCAGAACGGTCGTTTCAGTGTTATTTTGCTTTCCTTTAGAATAAGGCTATCCGTTCCATTGGTTGATAGGTAACCTTATTCATTGGATGTAAAGGGACATCGGATGGTCATATGTCTGATGAAGCTGACTTTGAGATTTTGTATCGCAAATATGCGGATAGCAAGTCGCCACCGAATTTTCTTTTATCCAATTAAGGGAAGGTGAAAAGAGCAGGAAAAGACCTTCGTTAGATTACGAGTAAGGAGAAGGTTATGAAAAGGAAGGTATTAGCACCCCTTTCCATCCGTAGTTATCTACGGGCTCTTAGTTGCTCTTAGATCACTTTAAAATTGTACTTTCTGTGTGTTTGAAAAATGTTTTGAAAAGGCATTTCGCTTTGACTTTGTAATGATTCATGTAGGAATGTATACAAAGTGTTCGGAAATGTCTTGTTTTGAAAAGAGTTTGAACTTTGACAAAAGTGTGTGGTGCGAAAAGTATTTTGATAGAGCAAGCAACTAAAAGTCTTATTACCTACTCAGAATTGGTCGTTTTCATGTTATTTTACATTTCTTTAGAATAGTGCTATCCATATCATTAGTTGATAGGTAACCCTATTCGTTGGATGTAAGCGGGACATTCGTAGGGACATTGGATGGTCATAGAAAGCTACTTGTAGGAAGTATCCTAGCACATTCGAAGGGACTATCATCATTTTTCGTAGGCGACAATCGAGGGTCAAGATCATGTATTCGTAGGCGACACCGTGGGTCTATGATCTTTGTATCGAAGGGACTATGATGATTTGTTTTGAAGACAACGGTGCTAGAATACCTCTACGTTCGAGGGACTTGACCAATTGTATTCGTAAGCGCAACGAGAGAGAATTACCCTAAGGGGTGCATGTGTCAAAGAGTGTGTTGATTTAGATATGTTATCTTTGAAAATTATGAGTGATCTATGTCCAATTTTATCTTTCCATACACGCCTAATTACTAGCAGTTTATAGGGTGCAGAAAGTAAATTGCGGAAATGTAAAGTGCGGAAAGATAAAGTCCTACGCTTTTACATGGCTTTAGGCGGATACATAATTGAAAGTGCGGAAAATAAAAGTCCTAATTAAACTATTACATCCCATAGGCAGTTACATAATTGGAAAAGAAAAAGCAATAAAAATCGTCTGAAACGGAATAACTTGTGAACAGATGCAAAATCGGAAAACGGAAAAAAATTGCATAAGAGGAAAATGTTAGTAAAAATAAGTATTTTTGAATGAGAAAAAGTTTTTGTGTTAATAATGACATTAATATGGTAAAATAATTTTTTGGTAATTTTTGGAATTGATTTGATAATTTAAAAACAATTAAAAGTCATTTAAATGATTAATTAGCTATTAAATTAAATATGCATGCAGAAATAATAATTTTAATTTTAAAAATTAAATAAGTATTTTTCTGATGATTATACAAAAAATAAATGTTTTTGGTGTTTTTTAGATGCATGACAAAAAATATTAAAGATAAAATAAATTGGATGGAAAATATTAAAGAAAAAATAAGAAAATATGAAAATAGAGTTAGTTTTGTAAAGTTGTAAAAATAAATGGTCTTGCAGGATCGAGCCGGAGACCATCGGATGGCTGCTGCTACTTGCCTTACCACTAGACCAAAGCGCACTTGGTGTTATGAAATTGAAACGGAGCATTTTTATACGAATTCGATTTCTGGAAACCCAGAACACGCGCGAAGATCTTCATCTTCTTCATTTGAATTTTGGAAAAGTTAGTGTCGGGCTTGGGTGTTCCAAATTGTCTAAGGAACAAGTTTGAATAAAATCCAAATTAAATAGAAAAATAAAGCTAAAATTCGTGGCATTGGGCTTGGGTGTTCCAAATTGTCTAAGGAACAAGTTTGAATGAAGAAAAACTAGGCCCATTTGCAAAATTTTGGATTTTAACAAGTATCTCTCTTTGTGCACTTCTTCAAAAATACCCAACTTGTGAAATGTGTATTTTGCTCAATTTTCCATATTTTTGAGTGTTCTTGGACTTTTAGAAAGCTCTATGTGTCCTCTAACCATCCTCTTTGGTTTCATCTCAATTGGAGTTTCCATGCTCAATAAATCTTCAAAACAAAAAGTTGACTTTTTGTTGACTTTGAAAAGGACCTGTAATGTTTTGATCCATACCTTCCAAATGAAGCATTTTTTGAACATTCTTGTGAGACATGAAGTTGTAGAGAATTGAATTTCCTTCAAAATGAGAGTTGGTGAAAAAATTTTGAGAAAGTATGAAGAAGTTATGCTCGATCAAAGTTCGATTGACTTTTCACTAAAAACCCTAATTTGGAAAGTTTGACTTTTGAGCAAATCTTGAGTTTTCTTGATGAATCATGATCAACCCTTGATCAAATGATGAATGTAACTTCAAAATGAGGATGTTGACCAAAAATCATGAAGTTTGGTGTATGTTGACCACAATTGACTTTTGTCCAATCTGCGATTTTCAACCATCGAGCAATTGTGCGAAACTTGACTTGTGAGGCTTGAAACTTGACATGGAGAATCTTTGAAGCATATGAGGAGGCATGATGACCATTGGAGATGTTGGAAGTCCATCTTGATCGAATTGCCAAACCCTAGTTTGGGTTGATTGTCTAGGAGAGGTTTGTCGATCGACCCTTGAGGAATCCTTGAGTATGGATGTATGAAATGTTTTGAGAAGTAGGAGGGAAAATTTTGGGGTATGACTGCCCTGTTCAATCTTCTTGTCTTGGAAGGGTTAGATTGGCGCTTGCCTTCGTGACACGGAGGTGAAGATGATTGAACACTCAATACACGAATTTGCACTCATTGTTGGTGATCTTGGGAATGGGCTTATAGATGCCATTTGGAGAACTTGGAGACTTCGCTGGGGAATGAGTCGTACGCTAGACTCGAGATTGTTGTCTGAATAGGAGAGCTGGTGGAGATGGGCTTAAGATGCCATCTGGAAAGATCGATGCTGGGGGGTGAGCCGTACGCTAGGCTCTGTAGACGTTCTTGGAAGTGAAAGGAGCATGGAGATGGGCTTAAGATGCCATCCGGAGGGAATCGTATGTTAGACCCTGTGCTTGTCTTTGAATGAAGTTATTGGTTTGATTGGTTTTTAACCAAATATGCAGCATTCTGAAAGTGGAGAAATGTTGACAAGTAGCCGGGGATGGGCTTAAGATGCCATCGAGACAAGAGTCGTCGCTAGACTCTGTAGTTCTTGTTGATAATAAGAAAAGTCGAATACATCTTCGTGTTGATTACTACGAGGGATAATAGTTGGCAAAATATGGACGACTTCTGTTGTGCTTGGTATTGGTCCATGCACATTATCGGAGGATAACTTGTGATCGTTCGAGATAGTTTTCCGTCGGCTTGGTATTAATCCTAGATCGGTTGTCGGAGGACAACTAGGGCGATCGTTCGAGATAGTTTTCCGTGCGGCGGGCATTAATCCTAGATCAATTGTTGGAGGACAACTAGGGCGGTCGTTCGAGATAGTTTTCCGTCGGCGGGCATTAATCTTGGACCGATTGTTAGAGGACAACTAGGTCGTTCGAATAGTTTTCCGTCGGCTTGGGCATTAATCTGGACTGTTTGTTTTAAGTGATTTTCACATTGCGGGAAAAACAAAGAAACTTTGATAGAGTATCGTTAGTCTTATGCAATTATGATGCATGATGTGTATGAATGACATATGCGTATATTATGACTTTTTATGAGTAATGTATGAATGATAGATGTTGTGGTATTTCAAAACATATCCATCTTGAAGAAGATGTGGGTGTTCTGCTTGGAGATTTCTGACTTCTTCTTGGGGTGACACGGATTGGAAACCCTGAGAAAGATAACCTTGACTCCTCCGATGCACTATCTGACCAGGTCTTGAGCCTAGATATTGTTGAGGATGGTAGAGATCAAGAGACACGATGCTGAGGATCTTGTGCATAGACCCTGTTGGGGAGAATCTATGAGGTACTCTACTGGGGATCTTACGCATAAATCATGCTGGAGAGTATTTGATAGTTGCTGGGAGACCGGGTTAGAAGGATCTGGAACCCGTCGAAATCTCTGGCTGGGGAATAAAAGATGTAGGTTTCCTCCGATGCACTATCTGACCAAGTCTCAGGTCTGGATAATGCTGCTGCCGGGGAGGTGATGATTGCTGAGAGACATTCTGCTGGGGATACCTCTGCTGGTTATGAATCGTTACTGCTTGGAAATCTGTTGTCACATGGTTTAGTTGAGTGGAATCACTGTTCGGGGACTAACGTATACTCCGCTGAGGGAGGTTTGTTGTGAGCGACACCTATGTGGGGATCATGCTCTGCAGGGGAATGTTTTGGTGACATTCGTCGTCATCTCAATTCCTAGAGCCTGTAGTAATTACTTTCGTTTGTTCACTTTTCGCATGTTCGTGAATAGATTTTTATTGTCAGATGCATATAATCATTCAAAGCAAACGTTGGACTTTATGCAAACAACAACAGTGAAAATTGTAAAGAGAAAGAAACTTGTATTTATTTGAAATGTGGCGTATGGCCAAGTAGTTTGTACACAAGAAAGGTAAAAATCTATGCGGAAACAATCTCGTTAAGTTCCAACTATGCTAGTACTCATATATTTCAACTATCTCATCTCCTTGCTTTCAGTAGAAAGTGAGTGAATTGACTTTCTCCATTTGAATCTTGAATGCTGATAGTAGTCTGGAAGTAGGTGATCTGGACGAGACCTAGTCGTACGCTTAAATCCCTAACTTTTGCTTAGACCGCCTTTTCGAGTTTTCAGTCTACCGGGATACCCTTTTTTGCCCAAGCCGCCTTTGTAGGTTTTCGACGTGCCGAGTGTACATGTTTTGTATATATCCTTAACTTTTGCCCGAACCCTTTTGGTTCTCCAGGATGCCCTTATTTTTGCCTAGGTCAGTCGACCTAGCGAGTCTCTTTTATGCGTAGTATTTTTTGACTATGTCTGCGTTCAGAGGGTGTGGGAAGTCTTCACCATCCATGGTGCTAAGTATCATAGCTCCGCCGGAAAATACTGTCTTGATGTTACCATTTGCCCCTGGGATCACCTTGTGGAAGAATGATGCGCTTGACTACTAGATCACCGACTTGGTAGACTCGGTGCTTGACTTTCTTGTTAAATGCTACGATCATTAAACTACGATAGATCATCCATGGCAGATGGATGCGAGTCGTTTCTCATCAATCAAGTTAATCTGGTCAAGGCGAGTCTGGACCCAATTGTCTTCGCCTAACTCTGCGTCCTGGAGGACTCTGGTTGAGGCTATCTGAACCTCAATTGGTAGGACTGCTTCCATACCGTATACAAGAGAGAAAAGGGTTGCCCCTGTGGATGTTCGTACTGTAGTGCGATAACCATGAAGAGCAAATGGTAACATCTCATGCCAATCCTTGTAAGTCACTGTCATTTTCTGTATAATCGTCTTAATGTTCTTGTTGGCGGCTTCCACAGCGCCTTTCATCTTAGGCCGATACGGAGATGAGTTGTGATGCTTGATCTTGAACTGCGTGCAGAGTTCGGTGATCATTTTGTTGTTGAGATTAGAGCTGTTATCTGTGATAATCCTTTTGGGAGTGCCATATCGACAGATAAGATTATGTTTAATGAATCGGGCCACAACATTCTTGGTAACAGATGCGAACGAGGCTGCCTCTACCCATTTGGTGAAATAATCAATCGCCACAAGGATGAAGCGATGTCCATTGGAAGCTGTGGGCTTGATTTCTCCGATCATGTCAATGCCCCACATTGCAAAAGGCCAAGGAGCCGTTAGAATATTGATCTTGGAAATGCGTGCATTTTGTCGGTATCGTCGGCATTTGTGACAAGATCGGCGTAGCGGTGACAATCGACTTCCATGGTGGACCAATAGTAACTTTGTTCTCAAAATATTCTTAGCCATCGTATGACCACTGGAGTGGGTACCAAATGCGCCTTCGTGTAACTCTTCCATGATAAGTGCTGCTGTTTTCTGGTCCACACAGCGGAGTAAGCACAAGTCGTGATTGCGCTTGTATAGGATGCCGTTGCTGAGGAAGAATTTGGATGTGAACCTTCTCAAAAACTTCTTATCGTTGATAGATGCCCCTGCGGGATACTCCTGAGTTTCAAGATACCTCTTCACGTCGTAGTACCAAGGTTTCTTTTCTGTATCAAGCTCGTAACAATATGTTGGTTTGTCAAACATCTCAATGATGATCTGGGGAGCCTCGTTATCCCATCTGACCTTGAACATAGACGACATAGTAGCCAATGCGTCTGCCAACTGATTCTCTTCTTGTGGAATGTGATTAAAAGTGATCTCTTGAGTAGGGATCAAACTCGAACATGCTCTCGTCTGGAATGAGATTCGGATGCTTCGTATCCCTGCATATAATCGTGATCACCAAAGTTGAGTCTCCATACACTTGTAAGAATTTGATTCTTAAGTCAATAACAGCTTTAATACCCACGATGCACGCTTCGTATTCAGCCATATTGTTAGTGCAACTGAAACATAATCTGGCGGTAAAAGGCGTGTGCCCGCCTGTAGGAGATGTAATGATGGCACCAATGCCATTGCCAAGTGCGTTTGAGCTCCATCAAAGACCATGGTCCATCGGGATCCTTGTTCAGGTCCTTAAACGATCTTGGTTCTTATGATCAATAACTAGTAAAACATCTTCATGGAAACTTGAGCGCATAGGCGATAGTCCTCTCGACGATGAGCCAAATGATTGGCTCTTGCACTTTCTTTGATCGCTTTACGAAGTGTCTTGGATGTCGTATTTGGTCAAGATCATTTGCCATCTTGCTATTCTTCACGAGAGAGTGGTTTCTCAAATATGTATTTTATCGGATCCATCTTGAAATCAACAAGGTAGTGTGGTCAACATATCTTGTCTTAGTCGTGACAGCCCAAGCAATGACGCAAGTTTTCTCGGTGAGTATCTTGTTTCACGATCGGTAAACTTTTGCTAAGGTAGTATATTGCATACTCTTTTCGACGGACTCGTCATGTTTCCCCAACACCCCATTGAGTTCTCTAACAACATCAGTACATGATAAGAGGTCTTCCTTGACATCGGGATAGGAGGATTACTCCTCCTTGATTTTGTCAAAAGCGATCGGCAATCGTCATTCCATTCTACCACTGATCTTTCTTTAGTAACTTGAAGATTGGATCACAAGTAGCGATTAGATGTGCAATGAATATGGCAATGTAATTCAATCGGAAACCTCGACTTCCTTCTCGATGCAGGGCTGGAATCTCTTGAATACGTAACCTTGGCGGGATCAACCTCATACCTTTACCATTGACAACAAACCCTAGGAGTTTCGGTTTGACTCCAAAAGTGCATTTGTTGGGTTAAGTCTCAACACACTTCTTGACCTATCAAGCAGTTTAGTAGATGATCAAGATGTTCTTCTTGATCGTGACCGAGCTATCATGTCGTCGGCGTAGACCTCTATCTCGCGATGAATCATGTCATGAAATAATGTCACCATGGCGGCGATAAGTAGCGCCGCGTTCTTCGATCCGAATGGCATAACCTTGTAGCGAAAGTTTTGTGTAGTAGTCTTCTCCATGTCTTGAGGCCATTTTAATCGATTGTAGGAAAACCATCCATGAAAGAAAACCTTATCTTTGGCGGTGTTGTCAACGAACATCAATATGAGGAGTGGAAAATCGTCTTTCGGACTCGCTTTGTTCAAATCTACGTAATCCACACATCCGTACCTTGCCATCCTTCTTGGGCACGAGCACCACATTAGCTACTGCTATGGATAGGAAGTATGACTAAAGGCGTTGAGCTGCTTCATAACCCGGCTTTGATTTTCTCGACATCTCATGGCGCGACAGACCTACATTTCTTTGGGAAAACCTTCTTTTGTTGGCAATCGGTGTACCACAATATCAATGTCTAAACCGGCATGTCTTCGTATGACCAAGCAAAACCTCAATATAGTCTCGTAGCATCGGATCAATCTTTCTTTAAAATTGTTCTCAAGACCGCTCTGTCTTGATCTCTTTCATCTTCATCGGTACCCAATTCACAACCTTAACTTTGCTCTTAGTGTGGCTGTATAACTCGTTCTTCTTGTTGTAGCAACTGACAAGTTCTCTGGCACTTCACAATCTTCCTCACCTTCGTCTTGGCTTGGTAGATCGGATTATCGAGTCATATTTAGCAATAGCATAGTGTTATCAGCGAGATTCGGAGTGATTACTGCGATGTATCACGTGGATGTGTGTAAGAAACACATAGCTTTTGAAGGGGTGATAAAGTAAAAGAAAACAACAATTGAATGCAAAAGTCCACGATTTTATTGAATGAAAATATGAAAATGACGATAATAACCCTCACAAGCGAGCCATGATGCCGGGCAAGGCACTAGGCTTTAGAGTTTATTGTTCAAAACATAAATCGAAAAGCAAAACAAAAACAAGAGCAATTACTCTGTCTAAAGGAGATTGGTATAGCGTCTTGATCTTCCAATTGCTCGATCCGTTGTCGGGAGTTGGGAAGATCCACTTGCGATATCCAGTCGTTGTCATCGTCTTCTATAGCATGGATTCCACTCTCGATGCGGAAGGAAGTTGGCGGCACGTTCGGCGTGTCATCTTCGACCTCGATGGTGAAGCCTAAACGGTCTTGTCGGTTGAAAGGAAGATCGGGGAGCCGTCCCAAATAGTACTACCTCCTTCTTCAACGGTGAGGCATCTTTCGGTGAGGCCATCCTCAGCGGAACTTGCGTAACCGGGGTAGTGGGAGAGTCAGCGGGCATGACCACAGGATTGTTTCAAAAGCTTGGGGAGTCTCGAAGAATTCACCTTCCATCTCGAGTATCGGAATGGTGTAGATGACTAACCATATATTCTTCTTCACGCATATTAACAACCTTCCTTTTCACGGGTACTTGAGTTTACGATGTAAGGTAGAAGTATGACGCTTGCCCCATGTATCAAGGCGTCCAGTAGGCAAGAGTAAAATTGGACGGATGTCCATGACAAATAAAGTAGAGTCGAAAGTCGGGAACCGACTTTACTTGAGAGAATGAGCTCTCCAATCTTGTTGCTTAGAACCATCAAAAGCTCTCACAATGTCCTGGTTTGAACCAACCCTTCAACATCAAGTCGATCAAAAGCGGTCTTGGAAGGATATTTAGGCGGAACTGTATCCACCAAAACATGAGACATTATAGCATTGCATTCAGCAGATGTGCAAGGCTTTGTTGTGTTCCTTCGGCGAGTTAGATCGACATCGGAGAAGCCTAGGCCATTGTTGGCGGCCGGGCTAGCAATACAAACTTCAAATTGATCAATAGTAGTGTCTTGCGATGCGTGAGCATTCTTGAAACTTCACCAAGGCATTAGCATGAGCCTCGAGCACAAGAGCGAGCAAGCATGGAGATCTTGGTAATCTTGAATTTCCTCCATTTCTCGTTTGGAGGTCTTGATAACTTCCTTTGGTATACGGTGGGGATGAGTCAGGTTCTTTCCTATAGTCTAGGAGCTGGTTGAATAAATTTGGAATGCTGTTGGAGTCATGATGTCTTTTGGAGGAGAGATTTACGGAGAATACTCTTAGGTTGGTCACCTTACTTGATCGGTGATGTTGTCAATGTCGGGAATGGTAGCTTGATTGTAAGGTCCTCAATGGTCGAGAGGTCTTGCTTGACGCCATGATAGTAAACATCCGATCCATAATTCCAAGGAATAGCTTTGTCAGAGGAATAGGGAACTGGTCTAGGAGAAGTAATGATGAGAGGTGCCACTCTAGGCACAGGATCAGCAGAGGAAATCCTTATAGTGTTAACATCAGCATAGTCTTCTGGGAAATCGTCTCCCCATCCGGTCGCCTTAACATCTTCAATAGGAATCTTGTAGCTTTCAGGAACAGTGTACTTCACCATGTAATCAAACTTTCCACTTGGCTGCCCTAAGGTATCCCATGCAGACGGTACAGTTTCATTCACGTCCTCGATCTTCAGTTTCTTAGACATGTCTTCACACAGACTCTCCACAGGTGGCTTCAAGAATAGTATTTCACGGTTATCCATCATGCACTGGACACGTCTTCTCAACCAAGCACAACCATCAGGTGTAGATGGGCACCAACGACAATTCTCTGGGCATCCTGGATTGACACCGACTTGCAGCAAATTCTTCTTAACAGTCATCAAAGGAATGGTCAAGTCACCTATGTTGAAAACATAAGTATCCTCATGTGACATTGGAACTTACATCATGGTTAGACATAGGCGCGTTGATCACATTGGTCTCAATAGGAGGTCAAACTCAATGCTGCAGCTTCATCATATCACGGATTTTGTTCTTGAGCCCAGCGGTTGTCGATGTCGTGCCACAGGCTATTGGAGTGGTAAGCACACTTAGCATTAGGGTTGTATCTCGGAGAAGAAGTGTTGACATTCTGAGGAGGATCCTTCAAAGTAATCAGCTCTGCTTTCAACATGTGTTGCAAGGCTTGCGACAATGGCATGTTGATCTTAAATAAAGCTCTTAGTGGCGTTACGGCTGTCGCCCGATTGAAACACAGTCGGTCTTGGCTCGGCTTTTGACCATACACATTGGCTTCTTTCTTACCACCAAAAGATCTCTTTGTTGCATTTGAAGATGACTCTACTTGAATCTTTCCGCTCTTGATGCTAGCTTCAATGCGTTCTCCTGTCAATATCAACACGGTGAATCCGGCTGAAGAGTTTCCGATCAGATGATTGAAGAATGGGCCTGTCAGTGTTCCCACAAACATATCAACCAACTCCCTATTAGACAAGGGTGGCTGAACTCTGCCTGCTAGATCTCTCCATTTCTGAGCATACTCTTTGAACTTCTCATCACAACCCATGGACATGCTCTGTAGTTGCATGCGAGTGGGTGTCAATTCAGCATTGTACTCATATTATCTGTAGAAAGCATCCGCTAAGTCACTCCAAGTGCGAATACGGTCATTCTCTAGCTGATAATACCACTCAATTGACTTAGGACAAACTCTCTTGAAATAATGCATCCTGACTTTACATCATCGATGTGGGGTTGATCTTCTGAACATAGGACTTCAAGTGCAACTTCGGACAAGACATGCCATCATATTTGGCAAAGGTAGGAACTTTGAATTTGTGAGGAATCACCACACCAGGAACAAGACTTAGATCATCAAAATTCAGCCACGACATCTTGGGTTTCTACAACATTCAGACGGTCTTCAAGTTGCTTGTACTTGTCATCTTCATCAGAGTACTAGTCATGATCATAGTGATCCTCTCTGTCTTTCTCAGGCTCATGCTGGCTACCTTCTTCATCGCCCTTGACACTTCCCTCATTCTTGACACTTCCTTCTGAGAGCTCTATCGGATGACCACTTTAGGACCACCTTTGTAGCGTCGCCCATGTTGAGAACAGCGACCCTCTTCTTTCTTGGATCTTCTTGGCCTTGGACCAAGCTAGTGAACATTCTTGGGCCCAGGCATTACGAGCACGGAGATCTTTGTGATCTGTTCAAGAGCCATTTACGCTAAAATAAATAGAGAAAATGAAAACCAATCTTCAATGTACTGTTATGAGATGTTATGCCATGATATGCAATGTTTATGCAAATGTATAATGTTTTCAAGGACCTTAGGAATTTAAATTTGTTAAACAAGCACGAACAAACATTTATTAGTTCTCTTTTTATTCTTTTTCTTTTTAATTACAAAAGCAGTTCAAAACAAAAAATAAAACATATAAATCCTAAAGCTCTAAGTCTCCATGCTTCCTCTTGGTGCCGAGGTAGGCGTTGATGTTTCGCTCCTCGTGAAGTAGCTTGGTCAACTCTATCACTTTCTTCTCACTTGCATAGCAGGCTTGAATGTATCCCTTTCTTCTTTAAAATGAATCAAGATCTCTTCAAGTCTTCAAAATCGGTAGGCATGTCGGGATGGAGAATAGTATAAGTCGTCACCTATAGCAGGTTCCATAATTCTTGGTAGAGCAGTGAGCGGCATCATGAGGTTTGAGCTCGAGCTCACCCATTTGAGGTAAGGTTCCCAAGGAATGGAGTTTGGTGCCCCAAAGTCTTGGTATCGATCTTCTTTACCATGCCCCAGCGTGTATGAACCTTAATCGGTAATTCTAGAGATCGTGATTGTAGTCGAACACAATATCTTGGAGAAGCATATCATGCGGGCCATCTCTTGAGCAAAACCAAGCGGCGTAGAGCTAGAAGGGTTGTAAGTAATACCTCCCGTTATACCAAGGAGTGGTACATTAGGAATTTTCCTGCAGCAATGAATGTGAAGTCCTTTTGAGAGAAAAGACTCCAGCGGATATCCGAATGAGAGAGTGACATTAGTCTTTGAGACCACTTCAATCTTTGTCGTTCTTCAAAGCGATGGAGGAAGGTGCGAAATAAACCACACAGGAAAGTAGCGGTATGCAACACATGAGAGTTCCTTGTCTCTTAGTAGTGCGAGTGTGGAGAGAATGTAGAATATCTCCAAGTAAAGTAGGCCTTTGGATTACGAGTAAAAACAACTTGATGGCGTTGACATCTATGAATTGATCCGAGTTCGAAATAGAACCAAACCATAGATTAGCAAGGCCACAATGTCTTGAATGCATGAAACTCATAACTTTGAGGAATTCTCGGGCTTTCTTAATTAAGAACTTAGCAAGTAAACCCTTAACTCGCTTCTTGTTTCCCAATTGGCTTGATATCGAGTGCTTTAGATGTAAAGCGGATCACGATGTCTTCGTACCTAGGAACCTTTTCTAAACGGTGAATGGCATTTGGTCAAGAATAGGTATCCCAAGTAGCTTAGAACTCTTCAAGGTAGGAACTAGCGATAATGCAGGAATGTAAAGCAATGGTGTTTCGGATCAAAGAAGCTGGAATAGGACATGCATCATATCTTCTTCAAAACAGGAGATAACCAAGTCAAGTAGATAACCATGTCTTTTAATGAGCCGAGCATGATGGGAATCTAGAAACCAATTCTTTGGTGAGAAGGTATACCCATGAAGTTGATTCGGATAGTCTTTCCGAAGCCATAATCCTACAAAGCGAACAGATAAATCCTAGGTCCTTGAAATAGTTAGAAATGATATGCAATGCGATGATGTCATGATGTCATGTTTAGCACACACAAACAAATCACACAATGAGCCTAGGTTTAAGGCTTGCATGAGGTATAGGTGATTACCCACCAAAAGTCGAGTTGGTTCATCTGTCCTATAATAGTACAGGTTCTAGGAATCTCATGTCATTGATCTTTCTGTGGCGTTTATTTCAATACGACTACCAGTGGTCGACGAAAATATCCCAAAGTCTAATCTTAATGGCGTAGCATCGGTATCGACCAACCTCGGTCTACACCAAAGTCGGCCATCTCACTACCTTCTAATGGCCAAGATGGGTCAATTAAGGTTCTAAAAGTTTAGTTAGTGCTTGATGACACCGCGAAGCCAAATACTATCCTCGACTTGGAAATGAAGAGTATCAAGACATCCAAAGTGTCACACTAACGTAGCCATCATGTTGACCGTTTTGATATCGTCTAGCAGTCGCGATGATTTATTGCTACTTACCAAAAGGAAACCGGATCCGGTGTAGGATCCCCACAAATATAATACCCAAACAACCCTTAAAGATAAAGCAAGCAAGTTAAGCGAGAAAGCAATAAAGGTGATCTAGAAATCCCTAAGGCATTCTCTCTTTAGGGTGTTTCCCAGTGATCGCCGATTCTATGTCTGGTGAGCGACTTTGAGATTTTGTATCGCAAATGTGCGGATAGCAAGATCGCCACCGAATTTTCTTTTATCAATTAAGGTGAAAAGAAGAGGAAAAAACCGTTAGATTACGAGTAAGGAGAATGTTATGAAAAGGAAGGTATTAGCACCCTTTCCATCCGTAGTTATCTACGGGATCTTAGTTGCTCTTAGATCACTTTAAAATTGTGCTTTACGTGTGTTTGAAAAATGTTTTCAAAAAGGCATTTCGCTTTGACTTTGTAATGATTCATGTAGGAATGTATACAAAGTGTTGGAAATGTCTTGTTTTGAAAAAGTTTGAACTTTGACAAAAGTGTGTGGTGAAAAGTATTTTGATAGAGCAAGCAACTAAAGTCTTATTACCTACTCGAATTGGTCGTTTTCATGTTATTTCGTTTCTTTAGAATAGTGCTATCCATATCATTAGTTGATAGGTAACCTATTAGATTGGATGTAAGCGGGACATTCGTAAGGACATCGGATGGTCATAGAAAGCAACTTGTAGGAAGTATCCTAGCACATTGAAGGACTATCATCATTTTCGTGGCGACAATCGAGGGTCAAGATCATGTATTCGTAGGCGACACCGTGGGCCTATGATCTTTGTATCAAAGGGACTATGATGATTTGTTTTGAAGGCAACGGTGCTAGAATACCTCTACGCTCGAGGGACTTGACCATTTGTATTCGTAAGGGAAACGAGAGAGAATTACCCTAAGGGGTGCATGTGTGAAATAGTGTGTTGATTCAGATATGTTATCTTTGAAAATTATGAGTGATCTATGTCCAATTTTATCTTGTCATACACGCCTAATTACTAGCAGTGTATAGGGTGCAGAAAGTAAATTGCAAAAATGTAAAGTGCGGAAAGATAAAGTCCTACGCTATTACATGGCTTTGGGGCAGATACATAATTGAAAGTGCGGAAAATAAAAGTCCTAATTAAACTATTACATCCCATAGGCAGTTACATAATTGGAAAAGAAAAAGCAATAAAAATAAATCAAAGCGGTATAACACGTGACGGATGCAAAATCGGAAAACGGAAGAAAATTGCATAAGTGGAAAATGTTAGTAAAAATAAGTATTTTTGAATGAGAAAAAGTTTTTGTGTTAATAATGACATTAATATGATAAAATAATTTTTTGGTAATTTTTGGAATTGATTTGATAATTTAAAAACAATTAAAAGTCATTTAAATGATTAATTAGAAATTAAATTAAATATGCATGCAAAAATAATAATTTTAATTTTAAAAATTAAATAAATATTTTTCTGATGATTATGCAAAAAATAAATGTTTTTGGTGTTTTTTAGATGCATGATAAAAAATATTAAAGATAAAATAAATTGGATGGAAAATATTAAAGAAAAAATAAGAAAATATGAAAATAGAGTTAGTTTTGTAAAGTTGTAAAAATAAATGGTCTTGCCGAGGATCGACGGTGACCATACGGATGAAAACTTCGCGCCTACTTGCCTTACCACTAGACCAAAGCGCACTTGGTGTTATGAAATTGAAACGGAGCATTTTTATACGAATTCGATTTCTGGAAACCCAGAACACGGGCGAAGATCTTCATCTTCTTCATTTGAATTTTTGAAAAGTTAGCGTTGGCTTAGTTCGGCCTATGACCCTACAATTTCAAAATCTCATACAAGTAATATAAATGAATTGTGAGTACATGAATCGATTGCAAATAACATTCTAAACACGATGGTGGTGTTCTTTTGTCCAATTTTTCCGTTTAAAAACCCAATTTAGTTGGAAAACCCTAGCAATGGTGATTTACGTTTCAGGCCATGGAAATGCAATTAAACTATCCAAAAAGTTTCCAAGCTTCGTTCTAAACACAAAACAAGCAAAAAAAACATGTTAAAAATGCATGAGAATTGAAAATCGATTTTGGAAAAGGAAGAACAAACCGAAATTGGGATTGCTTGATTCTTGATGGTTTTGTAACTTGTAAAGGTCTGGATCAACTCAGGAGACCTCAAGGAATGCAATGGAATGCCTGGAATTGGCTGAATCGAGCTGGAACTAGGGCTGCCACTTGCTTGCAATACACGGGTTTTTTGAGTTTGGAATAGGGTTCTTGAGGCAATTTTTCTGTTCTTTCTTGTTGTGTAGGCATTGTATATTTATAGTGGATGGATATAGGTCTGAATTCAAGAGCAAATAATGATCAACGAATATAGAAAATATTTGATTTTGTATGAGATCAAATCTTCCTTTTTTGATCAAATTTCAATCAAATTCTTGTCAAATCTATGGAAATTTCGAAATTTGCCAGCTTGTGTGAGTTACTTGGACCTCAAGCATGAGAGAAAAATCAATCTTGCATTTAATTTGTATTTAAATGAATAAAATCCAAATTAAATAGAAAAATAAAGCTAAAATTCGTGGCATTGGGCTTGGGTGTTCCAAATTGTCTAAGGAACAAGTTTGAATGAAGAAAAACTAGGCCCATTTGCAAAATTTTGGATTTTAACAAGTATCTCTCTTTGTGCACTTCTTCAAAAATACCCAACTTGTGCAAGGTGTATTTTGCTCAATTTTCCACATTTTTTAGTGTTCTTGGACTTTTTAGAAAGCTCTATGTGTCCTCTAACCATCCTCTTTGGTTTCATCTCAATTGGAGTTTCCATGCTCAATAAATATTCAAAACAAAAAGTTGACTTTTTGTTGACTTTGAAAAGGACCTGTAATGTTTTGATCCATACCTTCCAAATGAAGCATTTTTTGATCATTCTTGTGAGACATGTAGTTGTAGAGAATTGAATTTCCTTCAAAATGAGACATGGTGGAAAAATTTCTAAGAAAGTATGAAGAAGTTATGCTCAGTCAAAGTTCAGTTGACTTTTCACTAAAAAACCCTAATTTGGAAAGTTTGACTTTTGAGAAAATCTTGAGTTTTCTTGATGAATCATGATCAACACTTGATCAAATGATGAATGTAACTTCAAAATGAGGATGTTGACCAAAAATCATGTAGTTTGACTGTATGTTGACCACGGTTGACTTTTTGTCCAATCTGTTGATTTTCAACCATCTGAGCAATTGTCTGAGGAAACTTGACTTGTGATGCTTGAAACTTGACATGGAGAATCTTTGAAGCATATGAGGAGGCATGATGACCATTGGAGATGTTGGAAGTCCATCTTGATCTGAGAATTTCCAAACTCTAGTTTGGGTTGATTGTCTAGGAGAGAGTTTGTCTGATCAACCCTTGAGGAATCCTTGAGTATGGATGTATGAAATGTTTTGAGAAGTAGGAGGGCAAATTTTGGGGTATGACAGGTCATAGAAGGCAACTTGTAGGGATATCCTAACATATTCGTAGGGACGATCATCACTTTTCGTAGGCAACAATCGAGGGACGAGATCATATATTCATAGGCAACATCGAGGGACTATGATCTTTTAAGTCGAAGGGACTGTGATGATATATTGCAGGAAACCGTGCTAAGATATCCCTACGTTCAAGGGACATGACCATTTTCGTAAAGCAACAAGAGAGGATACCCTAAGGTGGGTGTGTAACACCCTCTACTAAATTACCCCGCGAATTAATAATTAAATCAGAGTTAACATAAACGAAAGGGCATTACAGTTTGTTAAAACAGAAAATCTCATTCAAAATGTCATGCTTCACTGAAGAACTTTATTAAAATAATTCAAAACCAATAATATGTTCTACACAGCGGAAAATAGCATTAAAACTGGAATAAATTCAACTCATAATTATTCCAACATAAACCAAAAGAAAACAGAGTTTAAAACTATAACTCTAAAGTAATCGTTCCACAATATTACAACTACGGAGCATGACACTAACACGGATAAACTAAATAGCACAACTCAAGCTATTCTCACCAGCTCCTAGCGGCTAAAACTTCATTCTGAAATCATCAAAGTAAGGGTGAGATTTCATCAACAATTAAAATGCATTGTAAGTTTCTAAAAACAATAAAGTAGTTCAATACATTATTTCACCCTCATTAGCATAATCAGATTGCAGTACACAATTACAATTCACACAGATCAATATGCACAATAACAACAACAATGAAACTATAACACTGGAAACCATCCTATGATGTTATAACTCCATATGCAATGCAGACTCAATGCATGTGGTACCAAACGTGAACTAAATTCACACCCTGTTCCGTTTAGACCCCGAAAATAGAGTTAATCAACGATTCGCCCATACACCACTAGGACACGAATCTAGCCTCACCACCACTAAACCACTGGGTACGGGTATTGGCTCTGCAGGTCCAATTCCACACAATGAGAATTAACCACCACTAAAATGCATATGCATGCACATCATAAAGCATGCATCATTCAAATAACGGATTATGATCACAACATCATTCCATACATAGTTAACACCATCAACAGCACACCATAATCATGCATATACAACGTCAATCACAACGGATGGTATTAACATCTATCAAGTATTTACAACATCAACGACGAACAACCACGAATAACAACGAATTCCTCATACAGAAGGTCATATTAATCCAACAAAATTCACTTACTAGGTTTTAAATTTTTTTTATAGGATAGTACATACTTCCAGCTTTCCAACGATTTAAACTACGACTAAATCGGAGTTACGGTCGCAAAGATACCGCCAATAAGTCTATGTATCAATACAAGACCAGCTTGTGTCGACACAAGCTTCGTATGAGTCGACTCATACATTTTCCAAATTCATGTTTTCTAAATTCTATACAGTATGAGTTGATTCATACCCTTATGCGTCGATACAAACCTAACTTGCATCGACACATACCTCGTATAAGTCGATACAAACTTGCCAAACTCGTCCCATGAGTCAATACAAGGCTGCATGTGCCGACGCATGCAGTTTTCCAGCTTTTGTTTTCTTAAATCAACGCAGCTTGTATCGACACATAACCTCTTGGGTAGACTCATGCTGCGTCCCAACGCCCAAAAACCAGTTTTCCCCATTGTTTGCAATCCCAATCAACCAGAATCTTCTCCAACATTCAAGGTACAACATATGCAGTAAAAATTATGTATTCTTACATCCAATTAACAATAGAATTACACTCCCTAATTAATCCACAAATCAACCTACACATAGTAACCATTCCTATGAATTCCAATTGGGGATTTTACGTCGGATCACATCATTAGGGCATAACCTAGAAAATCCTAAATCAGGATTCCTAACGTAATATTCAATTCTATTTATTATCCAAACCCATAAGGCTTATCAATTAGACAAAATCACCCCTTACCTTGTGAGAGTTTCTTGAATTCTGACGCTTTGGCTCTTCCCTCTTCCTCTTCTCTTCTCCAATGTACGTAGAGTGAAAACCTCAATTCCTTCTTTTTCCTCTTATTCCTTATTTTATTCCTTTGATTATTCCAAATAAGTAAAAATAAAATAATTAGAATAATTATAGTGTTTTACTCCTCACACCCTCCAATTCAACTTCACACCCAAGACTTCTATTTATTTAATTAATTAATTAAATCCAATAATTCAAAAATACCAATAATTAAACTTCTAATTAAATTAATAATTAAAATTCTAATTATTTAATAATTGAATTATTTGGGGTGTCACAACTCTCCCCTACTAAAAAGAGTTTTCGTCCTCGAAAACATACCTTAGACGAAAAGTTTGGGATACGAGTCTTTCATTTGGCTCTCGACTCCCAATTAACATTTCCACATTGGTCCTCCCAGCTACTTTCACGGTAGCTATCTCTTTACCTCATAGCTTGAACTTAGATCCTCGATTCTCGTAGGCAATGCTTCAACAGTCAGATTATCTCGTAATTGTATATCATCTACCTGAATCTCATGAGACGGATCAACAATGTACTTCCTCAACTGAGATACGTGGAAGACATCATGCAAATTCGCAAGACACGGCGGTAAAGCAATCTGACAAGCAACCTTTCTAACCCTCTTCGTAATCTGAAACGGACCAATAAAGCGCGGAGTTAACTTCTTTGACTTCAAGGCTCGGCCAATACCAGTCATCGGAGTAACTCGCATAAACACATGATCTCCTTCACTAAACTCGAGATCTTTCCTCCTCTTATCATGATATATCTTCTAACGACTCTAAGAAGCTCTCATCTTCTCCTAAATCATCTTAATCTTTTCTGAAGTCTGTTGGACAATTTCCGGTTCAATCACAACACTTTCTCCAGATTCGTACCAACACAACGGTGTCCGACACCTCCTACCATACAATGCCTCAAGCGGGCCATACCAATACTCGGTGAAAACTATTGTTGTAGGTAAACTCAATCAATGGTAAATAACTATGCCAAGCTCCACCTTTATCCAACACACAAGCTCTCAACAAATCCTCTAACGAATGAATCGTTCTCTCCGTCTGACCATCTATCTACGGATGATAGCAGAACTTAACTGCAACTTAGTATCCAAGCTTCTTGCAATCACATCCGAAGTTTGGCGTAAACCTCAGATCTCTATCTGACACAATACTAGAAGAAATACCGTGCAAACTTACGATCTTATTGACATACAACTCTACCAACCTCTCCATTGGGTAATCCATTCTTATCGGAATAAAATGAGCAGACTTCATCAACCGATCAACAATAACCCAGATAGAATCACAATTCTTCGCTGTCCTCGGCACACCATACACAAAATCCATAGAATACTCAATCCACTACGATGTCCTTCTTCCAAAGTACTCTTCCTAAGTTCTGCAATATCCGAAAGACACACCCTATCACCAAATCTCATAACACCATTCTCGTCAATTCGGATTTCACCTCCATGAACTTGGTTGATCAATGTCAATTTATCCACTAAACCAACATTAGATTTCTGTCCAGTTCGAATTTCCTCAAGAATACCACTAGTCAACTTCAACATACCCAACTTAACACTATCAGAAGTAGTCTCACATACAAAACTCAAATATCAAAATTGCTCGACTAAATCCAATTCACGCACCATCAACATAGACATATGCAAGGACTTCCTGCTCAACGCATCTGGAACCACGCTTGACTTACTAGGATGGTAATTCAAACCAAAATCATAATCTTTGAAAATTCTAACCACCTTCTCTGCCTCATATTTAGCTCCTTCTGATCAAAGAGATACTTCAGACTCTTATGGTCGCTGAATACCTCGAATCGAGAACCATATAAATAATGCCTCCACAATTTCAAAACAAATACCACAACTGCCAGCTCTAAATCATGAGTCGAATAATTCCTTTCATGAATCTTCAATTATCTCGAAGCATAAGCCACTACTTGCTTATCTTGCATCAAAACACCACCTAATCCCATCAACGAAGCATCATAGTACGCAACAAAAGACTCCACCGGATTCGACAAAATCAAAACCAGAGCACTAGTCAACCTCTTCTTCAACTCTTAGAATCCTTTCTCACATTCAGAATCCCAAACAAACACTTGAACCTTTCTTGTCAACTTAGTCAACGGAAAAGCTAGCTTCGAAAATCCTGCAATGAACTTTCTGTAGTAACCTGCAAGACCAAGAAAACTATGGATTTCAGAAGCATTCTTCGGCGCTTTCCACTGAGATATCGCTTCTACATTCGTAGGATCAACAACAAGGCCATTCTTGGAAATCACATGACCAAGAAAGCTTACTTCACTCAACCATAATTAACACTTGGATAACTTCGCATAAAGCTTCTTCTCTTTCAACAATTCCAACACAACTCTAAGATGTTCTGCATGCTCTTCATCATTCTTCGAATAGATCAGAATGTCATCAATGAAAACCACCACAAACTTATCAAGATACGAATGAAATATCCGGTTCATATACTCCATGAAAACACCAGGTGCATTAGTAACTCCAAATGGCATAACAGAATACTCATAATGTCCATACCTCGTTCTAATGCAGTTTTCTGAATATCTTTCGTCTTCACACGAATCTGATGATATTCAGACCTCAAATCAATCTTGATGAACACAAAAGCCCCAACTAGTTGATCCATCAAATCATCAATCCTCGGCAATGGATATCGATTCTTGATTGTAACTTGGTTCAACTGTCTGTAGTCAACATACAGTCTCATCGAACCTTCTTTCTTCTTAACCAATAGCACAGGAGCACCCCACGGCGAAACAATAGGACGAATAAACTTCTTCTCAAGTAGTTCCTCTAATTGCTTCTTCTACTCAGATAATTTAGATGCCGACATGCAATAAAGCGCCATCGACACCGGACTAGTTCCAGGAATCGAATCTATAGTAAATTCCACTTCTCTCTCAGGTGGAAATTCACTAACATCTTCTGGAAACACTTCTGGAAATTCATTCACCACTAGCAATTCATCACTCTTAGCCTTTCCTTTCGCTTCCGTCGAAGAGTACAACATAAACACCACAGCATCATCATTAACCGCTAAATTCATCTGCTTAACTGACATAGTCACATCTTCAGCACTAGCTTCTTCAGGAAAAATAATCGTCTTCACAAAATAGTTGATATGAACCAGGTTGAATTCCAACCAGTTTATTCCAAGGATGATATCAAGTTGTTCTAACGGTAGGCACACTAAATCCATACCGAAACCTCTACCAAAAATCACAATAGGACAATTCCTACAAACAAATGAAGTAGTCACTGAACCCGACGTAGGAGTGTCAATAACCATACATCCATCCATATTAGAAATGACCCAATTCATTCTTTTAGCACTATCCAAAGCAATAAAATAATGTGTCTCTCCAGTATCAATAATCGCAATCAAAGGTGAAATTCCTGGCAGCAGATACTTAATGTCACAGAGAATGTTATGACACGATGCTCGACACTATGTTAACAATTCACCGATAATCTGAAACGATAAAGAACACAATAAGTTTTCACCGGTTCGGTTCTAACAAACCTACATCAGGCTACCAAGCCGAGGGAGGAAATTCACTATTAGTAGAATTAATTCGGGAATAAACCAGCTGTTTATCTCCTTCACTTAAAACCTACAATGCAACTTGACCTAAGTCCTACTTAGATCGTACCCCACTCCCCTCAATCACGGTGATATCAACCTATTGACTAATTGAATTGTGAAGACACACTTCAATAAAATATCTTGATCTTGCTTAAGCTTTCAATCAAGAGACAAACACTCGTGCTTTAAAGCTTTGGTGATAAACTACCCTTACAGAAAATCCTAGTCGATGCACTATTCAATTGATAGTTGCTTGGCTCATGAAGATACTAGAATTACAAATACCAGCATTACTAATCCTAATAGTACACAAAACAATTGCTATCTCTTCAATACATTCAAAGGCGCAACCGGTTGTAAGGGTTGAATTCCTTTTATAAAGCGATCCACGAAACTTGGTTTGGGCTTCCATAAAGATAACTAGGGTTCACTAATTTAATCCTAAAAACATGGTCTTTTCAACAACCAATTTAGGTTTAATTAAGATTAACCTAGCAACCACGTGAGCATGCTTTCTAATAACGGAAAAACAATATTTAGCGACTCACAAACATCACGAAAATCTCGGGAACAAGCAGTTACGAGCAGAATGTCACCTGAATGTCATAACATACATTATGACATCAGTATTTTCTGCAATTTCCGGCACAACTTTAGCTTCGGTTCGGTGTCTTTTAACATCCTTAGCGGTGGGATTTATCTTCAATCTCTGAATGTCATGACATCTATCGACATTGCTAAAACTATTTTACCAAAATTGATGCCAACTTAAAACACTAACAAACTCCCCTTTGGCACATTTTGGCTAAAACTATAACCTATCGGTACATATCGTGAAGACAAACTAGTTCTAAGCTTAAATAAACTAGAACCTAGAGATAAGATAAATTCTACCCATACGAACTCCCACAATTCCCTGATTGCCCATACAAAATTTAAGCGGGCCATACAATTTCCCAAAGTCCCGACCAACTGTATACAGATTGCTCATAGTCCCTGATGATTCTTCTCCCCCTTTTTAGCCATAAAGGGCCAAAGGAAACAATACAATTTCCTAAACATTCATTATGCAAATAAGTACCAGCATTCAACAGATTACAATCAGCTAGTCAAGGATTATAGTGCTGTTTAACAAGAAATTACAATCAACAAAACAAAATTGGGAAAAGGAAACGACACAAGAACAAGAAAAAAGAACAAGAAAATTGACAAAACAGCAGCAACAGGGGCAAGGAGCAACAACTCAAGTGCTTTCTTCTCTAGAAGAAGCAATGTGGAAGGAAGCATCTTCAGAGTCTTTTTCACCAGCAGTTCCTTGATCAGCCTCAACATCTTTATCCATATGAGCAGCAGAATCATCACCAACAAACCTTTCTTCCTCAACCTCTGTGTCCTGCTCCAGTTGAGTGATCAGCTCTTCAAGACTTTGTTTCCTTGCTGCAAGTTCCTTACAGGTCTCTTTCAGTACAACAATGACATCTCTTTTCTGAGAATTTGTCTTGATTTTTGATGTCTCAGCAGATGTCATGACAAAGTCAGGAACATGCTTCCCTTGAAATAGCTTGTAGTGGAAGCCAAGGCGGCTCTTTTACACCTTCTCTATTTCCCGAATGTCGAATATTGATGGGTTATAATTCCACACAGAGGGAGAATACTATTGGTCCCTTAATTGCATAACTCTCGGTGTTTAAGAGTTTGCTCGAAGATATAAGTGCCATAGTCAAATTTGGCACGAGTGCCTGCATATATCATGATCCAATGGAGATAGTTGACTTGTGATTGGTTGGGACCCGTTAGAAGCTCTATCTTATGCGGGATGGCAAATTTAACACTTCGACTTGCTTCTTTGCAAGTTTTCCCTTGAGGCGGACATTCACTTGTTTGGCGGTGATGGTTGACAAATTTGATTGTCGGTTTCTTCAAGTTAATTGAGCATCTTGATCTCCCGGAAATTTGTTGACCACACTAGGAAGAACTTTACTTTTCTCCCTCTCACATAGGTCTTGTAGTGCTGGACCTCCCATCACCACACCATTGGACAAATTCACTATGAATTCCTTTACCAATACATCATAATAGTTTGAGAAACTCTGTTGTCTTCATTAATCCGACATCCTTAATCAGTTGGCAATCTCTTTACACTCGAGCACTCTTATTGACTCCTCTCCAAAGCAATCCTCTTGAGGCAAACATACTTCCATCTCGGCATTCGGGATGATGGAATGAGATGTTGTCAATAGCCCAGGCACCATGGCGGTTCCCAAGAGTTGCCTTCTTCCTTGGATGAATGTCAGAGACATTCATTTCAACATCAAACTCAGAATCTTGATCTGACTCTGAAGGTTCAGGCATTTTTCTTTTCTTCACAATTGGTGTCCTCTTGGGTCTGGAACCACCACCAACAGTTTTTACTCTACATTTCTTTGTAGAGGGTTCACCCTTGTGATAATTCTCAGTTGGCAATAAGATCATTGTCTGAGAACACTTCATCTAAGTCAATGACTGGAGGTTCAGGTACATGATCAGTTTCTTGAACTGGAGACTCTTCCAAGATACTGTCAGAGATGTAGTCATCAGGGACTTTACCAGAGGTGCACCTTGCTGGTGATTCTTCAAGAATGCTATCTGAAATATATTCAGCAGGGGCCCTTTTTGATGCAGCTTTTGCTGGGGACTCTTCAAGGATACTATCAGAAATTACATCTTCTTTATCAGTAAGGGTTTCATTACAAGCATCATCAACACCTACTACTTCAGACTCTTTAACAGAAAGATCTTCATTATTCTTGGCAGGGGAAGTATCATGATCACCAGATGTCTTGACATTCTCAGTGACATCTGGATCAACTGCTAAACTAGGGCTAGCAGACTGACAGTTTAGGGGAATTGAAACCCCAGGAGCAGATTGGTCTTCGTTGAGGATCCCGGTTACCAATCTAGCAATGGCTATATGCACAGCCCTAGACTCCTCTGTGTTTACTATTTCTGAGGGAACAGAAGAGGATGGTACAGAAGTCTTACCCAAGGGAGATGCTTGAGTCCTTCTTGCATTCCTTGTGCGCAATTTCTTGACCTTTTCTGGGTCAGTAGCTATTGCACGCAATGGTGTAACCCTCAGTGCTTCAGTTTGCATGGCTTCATTATTTGTCCTGACGTCAGCCATGGATGGAGATGAAGATCCTGTTTCTTGAGATGAAGATGATGAAGACATTTTTCGCTGATGGTTTTTGGGAGGATGAAAGTGAAAATAGCAGAGAGTTTCAGAGTTTCTTTTGGAAGAAGAAAAGGTGATACTACTTTCAAAAGAAGAAACTATTATATGAGGATGTCTCTTCCTATTCTTGGACCTTTTAAAATAAGGATGAAAATACCCAAATAACCCTCTTAGAAATGATTGAAATAAATAGTCCCTTTCATCCCTTGTTGTAGGCACGGCTAATTGCTACAACTCCTCATATTGACAAGTACCCAATTTGTCCCTCAAAGTCTTACACTGACTAGCCTCAAAAACTTTAGTAGAGATGTCACAGGACAATGTCATGACATCCTGCACAATATTATACTTAGTCAGCATCTGCTTTATCCAGATTATCTGAGAGCAATTTCTAGCAGCTGCTATGTATTCAGCTTCAACATTGTATAGGAATACACAGTTTTCCTTTTTGCTGAACCAAGGAATAAGATTGTTTCTCAAGAAGACACATCCATCAAAAAACCTTTTACACAAGCTTTGATCAACACTTTCTCCACTTGTTCTCTTGGACAACTTCAAATGTGTGGGAGCAGGAGTCCTTTTATGGCAGCCATTCTTCATTCCAAATTTCTTGACAGAATTCCTTGCACTCTTTCTCTGTGAAAGAAGTGTTGAGTCTCCCCTCTGTGATAGTTGCAGTCTGAGACAGTGAATCAACTCTCCAATGAGGCTCATCCCAGATTCAGCTTGCATTTGGTTGTCAAAATATCTCACCATTGTGTCAGACATTTCTCCAAATACTATGTTATTAACATAGATGGATGCCACCATGATCTTTTCTCCTCTGACAGAGAGAGTTTCATCCAAGACTCCTCTCCTGTATCCTTTGACAGTAAGATACTTGGTTATCCTTTCATGCCAGATCCTAGTACTTTGCTTTAGTACTTTAGGAGTGGTCAGATGTCTAGACATTGAGTGTGACATTCTGATTTCCTGTCCAACCTTATACTTACCACAGATTCTCCCTTTGTTCATGAAAGATCTTGGTATCCTTCTGACTCCTTCTGTGGAACTGATCCTTTTCACTCCTCTAAGGTGAGGATTACCAGATTCTTGCTGCCACAACTTTACTTCCTCTTCATCTTTGTCTGTAGAACACACAGAAGACAGAGTGGTGTTCTCACATTCCCACATGTAGCAGTTGTCCTTTGATCTGACTCCTCTCATAATCACTACTTGATCATCATTGATTACAAGACATTCAGACTTAGTGAAGTTGACTGTGAATCCCATATCACATAGCTGACTTATGCTAATGAGATTTGCAGTCAAGCCTTCTACCAGCAACACTCCATCTAGGTTTGGAACTCTAGGCCAGTTTGAGTTTCCAATACCTTTGATTTCTCCTTTAGCTCCATCTCCAAAAGTAACAGAATTGACAGAATGAGGTTTAACATCTTTGAGAAGATTTCTGTCTCCAGTCATATGCTTAGAACACCCACTGTCAAAGTACCAGTCTTCCTTGGCAGACACTCTAAGAGAAGTGTGAGCTATCAGAGTTGCAGTCCTCTTTTTTCCACTTTTGAGTGTAAGGTACCTTGATGTTCTTAGGCTTAACATAAGGAGTCTGATTAGGGTATCCATGTAACTTATAGCAGAAGGACTTTATGTGACCAAACCTTCCACAATAATGACATTTCCATCTTTGAAACTTTTTGTTCAAGTTTTTATGATTTTGATGTTGAACCCAATGTTGTGACATCTGTTTTGACATTGGTTCATTAGGTCTATTCTTCCTTTTGTTATTAACAAATTTCTTGGCCTTCACATATCCTGAGGCAGACCTATTTCCTGTTTTATGGTATGACATCTTCTTTGCCATTGACTTCCCAGGTTTGCTCCACTCCTGGTTATTAGCAAATCTCTTTGCTACCACATACCCTAAGCCAGACACACTTCCTGTTTTGACATTGTTTTCCCATGTCTCTTCTTCTTAATGTCACCAACAGTTTTCATTTCAACCACATATCCTAGACCATGCTTATTTCACGCATTTTGTCCAGTGATTTCTTCTAACTCGATTACAGGATGTCAACATTTTGTGATTTGAACATCGATCAAGTTTGGAGTTCAACATTACAATATCCTTTGTTGAGGTGATTTATAGTGGTTTGTTTTTCCTTTTCTCGACCTCGACTTCACATTCTCGACTTCCAACTTCTCAATCGACTTTTACATTTCCTCATTTTCGACAAACTTCACCATTTTTCACACGACTTCTGTAGTTTTTACAAGCTCTTCAAATGTCACTTCCTCATCACTAGAGTCCATATCAGAATCGTACACTCCAGAGAGAGCAGTGACAAGTTTGGCACCTTCTTCCTCAGATTCACTTTCTGAATTACCATCAGACCAAGTGACAGTCATTCCTTTCTTTTGTTTCTTTAGAAAGGTGGGACATTCAGCTTTAATATGTCCAAATCCTTCACATCCATGACATTGGACTCCACTACCCTGACTTTCTTTTTCCTCTAACTTGGATCTTCTGCTGGAGTCATAAGATCTGCTGATGTCAGATGCAATGTCCTTTACATTTGACCTTGACTTTGGATCAATTCTCTGATCGGTTTGTTGGTATCTTCCAAGCATGGCTATAGCTTGGATATCTTCTCCTCATCTTCCTCCTTGCATCCCTCTTGAGATTGGATACAAGTGCTATGCTCTTTTCTTCTTGTCAGCAGTTTCACGATTCCCATCTCAAAAGACATAACAGATCCTATCGGTTCTTCAACCTTGAGGTCTTGATGTCACGAGCCTCCTCTATGCGGTCACTTTCATTGCAAACCTTTTAGGCGAGGATCGAGAATCTTTCTCTGACTTTTCTTGACATCTTTTCACCAAGTGCTCTTAAGGCATTGGCAATTTCAAAATATTCATGTGAAATTCATGAATAGTCTCATCTTCCTTCATCTTCAAATTCTCAAATTTGGTAGTGAGCATCTGAAGTCTTGACATCTTCACCTTGGATGTTCCCTCGTGAGTAGTTAAGAGTGTCCCAAACATCCTTGGCGACTCACATTGATGGACCGTCTGAAGATGTTTACATCAATACCATTGAATAGAGCATTCAATGCTTTAGAGTTCCCTAGAGCTAGCTCTTCTTCCTCTTTGCTCCATTCCTCCTCGGGTTTCAAGCGGTAGTCCCATCTTTCTCAAGCTTGGTGGGATGTTTCCATCCTTTGTCGTGACTCTCCAAGATTTTATGTCCTTGATCTTAAGAAGGCAACCATACGAGGCTTCGGTAATCATAATTAGACCCATCCGAATGGGTGGTCTACCTCCAATCGTCCTTCTTTCTCCATTCGCGGAAACTATTATCCTAGATCTCACCCGAAATATGGCGGGCGCTCTGATGCCAATTGAAATTCTGGCGGCGGATACTTAATATCACAGAGAATGTTATGACACGATGTCGACACTATGTTAACAATTCACCGATGCATCTGACGATAAAGAACACAATAAGTTTTCACCGGTTCGGTTCTAACAAACCTACATCAGGCTACCAAGCCGGGAGGAAATTCACTATTAGTAGAATTAATTCGAGGAATAAACCAAGCTGTTTATCTCCTTCACTTAAAACCTACCCAATGCAACTTCAACTAAGTCCTACTTAGATCGAGTACCCACTCTCCCCTCGATCACGGTGATATCAACCTATTGACTAATTGAATTGTGAAGACACACTTCAATAAAATATCTTGATCTTGCTTCAAAGCTTTCAATCAAGAGACAAACACTCGTGCTTTAAAGCTTTGGTGATAAACTACCCTACAGACAAATCCTAGTCGATGCACTATTCAATTGATAGTTGCTTGGCTCACAAGATACTAAATTACAAATACCATGTTACTAATCCTAACGATACACAAAACAAACTGCTATCTCTTCAATACATTCAAAGGCGCGGCACGGTTGTAAGGTTGAATTCCTTTTATAAAGCGATCCTGAAACTTGGTTTGGGCTTCCATAAAGATAGCTAGGGTTCATAATTTAATCCTAAAAACATGGTCTTTTCAACAACCAATTTAGGTTTAATTAAGATTAACCTAGCAACCACGTGAGCATGCTTTCTAATAACGGAAAAACAATATTTAGCATCGACAAACATCACGAAAAATCTCGGGAACAAGCATTCTGCGAGAATAGAATGTCACCTTGAATGTCATAACATACTGTTATGACATCATCTTTTTTCTGTAAATTTCGGCCAACTTTAGCTTCGGTTAAAATGTCTTTTAACATCCTTAGCGGTGGGATTTATCTTGATCTCACGAATGTCATGACATCTATCATGACATTGCTAAAGCCTAGTTTTACCAAAATTGATGCCAACTTAAAACACTAACAAAAGCTATGCCATTAATAAAACATGTACCTTTAATCAACCGATCATCTGGCTTAGTCACTGATCCAGACAAAGCAAACACTTTACCACCAGCCTGTTCCTTCTTGGGTTTAGTACACTGTGGATGAGTATGAACTTCTTCACCACAGTTGTAACAAGTTACCTTCCTTTCTACGCAGTCATTAGCTACATGTCCAGGTTTCCCACAGTTGTAGCACTTCTTCACATCATTCTTGCATTGATTAGCTCGATGTCCCAGTTCACCACACCGATAGCACTTGATAGGAGCATTAGAATCTCCCCCACTAGGCTTCTTCCAACCACCGTATCTCTGATTATTCTTATTATAAGGTTTCCCACGATCCATCTGTTGCTTACTCTTCCGATCAACATACCCTCGAGCATTTGTTCGAGTATTAGCAAGATCCTCTTCCAGAATCCTACTACAGTCCACCATGTCAGAAAACCATCGGATACGCTGATACCTGATACCCTTCTTGATCTTATCACGAAGACCATTCTCAAACTTGATACATTTGGAAAATTCTCCATCTGCATCATTGGTTTAGTGAGCATGGTACTTCACCAACTCGGTGAATTTCGAAGCATACTCACTCACGGTCTTGTTGCCCTGCTTGAGCTCCAGAAACTCAATCTCTTTCTTTCCCCAAATATCTTCAGGAAAATACCTCCTCAGGCAAGCTCTCCTGAACACGTCCCAGGTCAGTGCAACACCATCTTGTTCCATTTCTGTCCTGGTAGCAACCCACCAGTCATCAGCTTTCTCCGCCAGCATGTGAGTACCATATCTCACCTTAAGCTCTTCCGCACAATCAATCACTCTGAAAATTCTCTCGATCTCTTTCAACCATCTCTGAGCACCTTCAGGATCATGCGTGCCTTTGAACAATTGGGGATTGTTCATCTGGAAATTCCCCAATTGCCTGTCAGCACCGATACCAGGTCCTAGCTGATTCCCTCCAAGCACACCAGTTGGCATTCCCAAAGCCTCAGCAATTGCAACATCTTCTCTTCCGTTACCTCTTTCGGCCATTGTTCTGTAACATTACAAAACAACCTCATTAGAACACAAGTATCGACAGTGTTACCTTGCACTAGTCGCATACAAAAGGGATAACGACTCTAAGAAACTGGTCACAACGACCGACTATGCTCTGATACCACTATTGTAACACCCCTTCTAAATTACCCCGCGAATTAATAATTAAATCAGAGTTAACATAAACGAAAGGGCATTACAATTTGTTTATACAGGAAATATCATTCAAAATGTCATGCTTCACTGAAGAACTTTATTAAAATAATTCAAAACCAATAATATGTTCTACACAGCGGAAAATAACATCAAATCCAGAATAAATTCAACTCATAATTATTCCCAACATAAACCAAAAGAAAACAGAGTTTAAAACTATAACTCTAAAACAATCGTTCCCTAGTGTTACAACTATCAGAGCATGACACTGACACGCAGATAAACTAAATAGCACAGCTAAAGCTATCCTCACCAGCTCCTAAGCGGCTAACACTTCAATCTGAAATCATCAAAGTAAGGGTGAGATTTCCTCGACATTTAAAATGCATTATACATTTCGAAAAACAATAAAATAGTTCAATACATTATTTCACCCTCATTAGCATAATTAGATTGCAGTACACAATTACAATTCACACAGATCAATATGCACAATAACAACAACAATGAAACTATAACACTGGAAACCATCCTATCATGTTATAACTCCTTATGCAATGCAGACTCAATGCATGTGGTACCAAACGTGAACTAAATTCACACCCTATTCCGTTTACACCCCGGAAACAGTGTTAATCAACGATTTTCCCATACACCACTGGGACACGAATCTAGCCTCACCACCACTAAACCACTGGGTACGGGTATTGGCTCTGCAGGTCCAATTCCACATAATGGGAATTAACCACCACCAGAATGCATATGCATGCACATCATAAAGCATGCATCATTCAAATAACGGAATATGATCACAACATCATTCCATACATAGTTAACACCATCGGCAGCACAACATAATCATGCATATACAACGTCAATCACAACACATGGTATTAACATCTATCAAGTATATACAAAATCAACGACGAACAACCACGAATAACAACGAATTCCTCATACGGAAGGTCATATTAATCCAACAAAATTCACTTACTAGGTTTTAAAAATGTTTTTATAGGATAGTACATACTTCCAACTTTCCAACGGTTCCAACTACGACTAAATCGAAGTTACGGTTGCAAAGATACGGCCAAAACATTTTTCAAAACTATTTGATTATTTCTTTCCAGCTTGGGTCGATACATAAGTCTATGTATCAATACAAGACCAGCTCGTGTCGACACAAGCTTTGTATGATTCGACTCATACGTTTTCCAAATTCTTGTTTTCTAAATTCTATAAAGTATGAGTCGATTCATACCCTTATGCGTTGATACAAACCTAACTTGCATCGACACATACCTCGTATAAGTCGATACAAACTTGCCAAACTCATCCCATGAGTCGATACAAGGCTGTATGTATCGGCCTAGCGGTTTTCAACACATTTTCTTAAATCAATGACTTGTATCGACACATAACCTCTTGGGTCGACTCATGCTGCGTCCCAACGCCCAAAAACCAGTTTTTCCCCACTGTTTGCAATCCCAATCAACCAGAATCTTCTCCAACATTCAAGGTACAACATATGCAGTAAAAATTTGTATTCTTACATCCAATTAACAATATAATTACACTCCCTAATTAATCCACAAATCAACCTACACATAGTAACCATTCCTATGAATTCCAATTGGGGTTTTTACGTCGGATCACATCATTATGGCATAACCTAGAAATTCCTAAATTGGGATTCCTAACGTATTATTCAATCCTGTTGATTATCAAAACCCATAAGGCATATCAATCAGACAAAATCATCCCTTACCTTGTGAGAATTTCTTGAATTCTGACACTTTGGCTTTTCCCTCTTCCTCTTCTCTTCTCCAATGTACGTAGAGTGAAAACCTCAGTTCCTTCTTTTTCATCTTATTCCTTATTTTATTCCTTTTATTATTCCAAATAATTAAAAATAAAATAATTAGAATAACTAGAGTGTTTTACTCCTCACCCTCGATTCAACTTCACACCCCAACACTTCTATTTATTCAATTAATTAATTAAATCCAATCATTCAAAAATACCAATAATTAAACTTCTAATTAAATTAATAATTAAAATTCTAATTATTTAATAATTGAATTATTTGGGGTGTCACAGGGTGCAAGTGTGAAACATATGTTGTATTCAGATATTTTATCTTATGATTAAAAGTGATCTACGTTGTTTTTAATCATGTCATACACGCCTAATTACTAGCAGCTAATAGGTGCGGAAAATAAATTGCGGAAATATAAATGTCCTACGCTATTACATGACTTTGGGGAAGATACATAATATGGGAGTGCAGAAAGTAAAGGCAGAAATGTAAATCTACGCTATTACATGAAAACAAACCTTACGACGTATACATCCTTTCTAGAATTTAAATGCAAAAAGAAATAAAAGAAAAGAAACTAAATCCTAATATTTTTTGGTGTTTTTGAATGTTAATGTTAATATGAGAAAAAAAAACCTAGTTCTAATTGATTTTAAATAAAAAAAGATTTGATGAAAATTAACCTAAATTAAACTAATTAAGTTAATTAAAAAGCATGGAGGAAATTATTTGTGAAATTACCTAATTAAACTAATTATTTAACCTAATTACTAATTAAATTAATTAAATTAAATGAAAGGGAAATAAGAAAAAGTAGAAAAATAAATAAAACAAAGAAAAAAATCCTCAGAGTTTCTGACGGAAGCTGCCTCAGAAGCTAGGCCTTCTGTGAGTGGCGCGCCTTGGGCACCCAGAAACTTGAGTTTCTGGGGACATCCAGAAGCTTCCTTCTGGAGACTCTGAAAACCTGTGTTAATTAGAAATATTAAAACAAAAAGCAAAAAGGTGGGGTTCGAACCCACACCCTTAGAGAGGAAAGTGACATGGCGCGCGCAGGGTTAACCGCTGGGACGGTGATACATCTATGTATCAAAGTGAACGCATAAACACATGTGTGTTCCTGCCTTGAGTCAGAGGCACCGGAGAAAAGCTCTGGTCGTCTTCTCCGTCTGTGTACTCCTTTCGAAACCTGCAAAATGCATCATTTAACGAAAAACAAAAGAAAATGGTGGTATTATCTCAGTCTAGAACTTCCTGTATTCTTAGGTCCGAAGCTTCATGAGCTTGAAGCCCTAACAATGGAAATTTATGATTTGGATGTTAACCTTTGCAAACGATGGCCCATATCTGTTCTATTAAACCTCAAGAACATGTTAGTGACGTTAGTTCGAATTAAAACGCAATAAAATAAGAAACACAAATTCATGAAAAATATGTAAACGGATGTTCATGATATGCACGATTCAAGCATGTTTGGCCATGGATAATGATGTGTACTTACTCAGTATTACCTCAGGAGCACGTTTTTATGCTTAGAATTGATTGAAAGAGGCTAGAAATCATAATACAAATTTGCAAGTTTCTTTAGATTTTATGATCTTTTAGGGATGGTCTTGGAGGCAAGGATTTCGTCCCTTGTGCTTCTGAACTTGTGGTATATATAAAGAGCAAATGATTTGATCAGCAATCAAGAGAAAATATATTGCTTTCAATGCGAAAATAATTTCACACCAATATTGATCCAAACTTGCCAAAAAAAGATATTTCCTTCCTTGTAGCCTCTTGCACGAATTTGGCATCTTGTTTGGGTTTCCTTGGTCCGCAAGATAAGTAGAAATCAAGTTGAGAGTGAGTCGTACGCTAGACTCTGTATTTGTCTTTTGGATGAAAGAGAGATTGGAGATAGGCTTAAAGATGCCATCCGAGGCGGTTAATAAGAAGAGAGGATCAGAATAAACCTTCGTCTTGGTTGATTCTGAGATGAACAATTGTAGATAGTTTTCCCGTCTTGGTTCGGGTATTAATCTTTGATCTATTTTCTGGAAATAATTTGCATGGTCGTTCAGATACTTTTCCCGTCTTGTTTCGGGTATTAATCTTTGACCTTCTATTTGAAAAATAGTTGTTACTGTTGGAAATTTAACTTGAAAGGATATGATTAGTTTATGCAGATTATGATGCATGCGAGTATATGATAATGCTTGTGAATGCACATGTTACGACTTTGATGTATAATGCATGAATGTAGATGTTATGATATTTCAAAATATATCCATCTTGAAGAAGATAGAAACGTTCTGATGGAGATTTCTGATGTCTGCTTGGGGATGATGTTGTGGAAAACCCTGATTGCGGAATAACAGAGGATGATTCTGATTCCTCCGATGCACTATCTGACCAAGTTTTGATACGGATATTATCTTGTTGGAAGAATAATGATGATTTGGGAGATATTCAGCTGGGGATCTTGTGTATAGATATTGCTGCAGATGATTACATTGTCCATAGACCTTGCTGGGGGACAACGTGATATGGAATAATCTATTACTGCTTGGAGACTGATGTAACGTGGTGAAGCTGATAGGGTCATTAAAGTTGAGGAGGCTTGTAGGATCATTAAAGTTGATGAGGCTGATATGATCATTAAAGCTGACGAGGCTTGTAGGATCATTAAAGCTGATGAGGCTTGATAAGATCATTAAAGCTGATGAAACTGTTGGGATCACTTGATGTGATGAATCTGATAGGATCATTTAAAGCTGATGAAATTGTTGGGATCACTTAAGGTGATGAATCGAATAGGATCATTTAAAGCTGATGAAAATGTTGGGATCACTTGAGGTGATAAATCTGATAGGATCATTTAAATCTGATGAAACTGTTGGGATCACTTTAGGTGATGAATCTGATAGGATCATTTAAAGTTGATGAAACTATTGGGATCACTTGAGGTGATGAATCTGATAGGATCATTTAAAGTTGATGAAACTGTTGGGATCACTTAAGGTGATGAATCTTATAGGATTATTTAAGGCTGATGAAACTGTTGGGATCACTTAAGGTGATGAATCTGATAGGATCATTAAAGCTGATGAAACTATTGGGATCACTTAAGGTGATGAATCTGATAAAATTGATAGGATCACTTAAGGTGATGAATCTGATATGATCACTTGAGGTGATGAATTTGATAGGATCATTAAAGCTGATGCGAATATGAAATAGGATCACTTAAGGTGATGAATCTGATAGGATCACTTGAGGTGATGAATCTGATGAAGTTGAAGTGTTGGAACATTGTTTGGAGGAGATGATAAAGTAATACTTCGTTGGAGAAGATTTGTCTTTGTATGGAGAGCAATGGTTCTACGGGGATTGTAGAGATGATCCTGCGGGAGGTATACTTTATGAAAGTGACTCTGTGCGAATGTATTGGTGACTTTAGTCGTCATCTCAATTCCTAGAGCCTGCAGTAGCTGTTATTTCCTGTTGTCAGAAGGGAGTGATTGAGTTGATTTGCGTTATTCGAATCTTGAAGTTGAGAACAATGTGATTTTGACGAGACATAATCGTACGCTTAAATCCCTAACTTTTTCCTAGACCGCTGGTCGGTAAAATAGAAAGTGTACTATTTTATCGATGTAGTAATAATGGGAAAAACCCCAAAGTCGATCTCTTGAGGACTGCAAAGTGAATTAAGTTCCTTCGAATGAATATCAATTGAACAAAATCAATGGTTAATTGTTTGTTTCGAGCTACAATAATACAAAAACTAAATTAGCGAGAAAAAGATATATGAAAATGAGAATAATGCCTGGGCGGTGTATGAATCGCGATACAATGACCAAATTGTTTCGTTGTTTTAAAAAGATATGTTTCAACTTTTCTTTCCCTATGCCTAAAGTTATTTTTCCAAAATTCCTTTTAAGAAAAACCTTTGGTATTCTCTCTTTGCCCTAATTCCTCAGATGCCAAGAGAGAATATCAAGCAATAGTTCTGACATAAAAACAGGTATTCAGAGGGTATTCTAATTCCTTAGGAATATCAACTATGATAAAAGTGATGCAACAGGATTAGGATTTCTGATCAGGCCAACCCTAATTACGATCAATAATCATTTCTTTCAAGCAGATTACGCATTAAGAACGTTGCACACAATAAAGAATAAGGTTTAAACATAAAACTCATATTACGAAACATCAATCAGTCATTACAAAGAAAATCAGGGCACCCCCTGGTATTGGGGGGTTTAGCCTCTCGTGTTCATAATACTAATGAAAATAGAATCAAGAAGAAAAGTCATTACAATAGGATTTGGATAGGTTGGATCGTCGATTGCTTCCGCTCTTGATTGATCCTTCTTCTCCTTGAATCACCACCCTAAGCTCTCTCCAATACGTTAGTTCTTCAATTCCAAAGTGAAAAACTTCCTCTAACCCTAGCCTCTAATATAACAGTATTCAAAATATTAAAAGAAATGTCCAGACTGCTCTCCAACTTGTCCAGTCGGCGTCGAAATATAAAGATTTTGCCTCGGATGCCACGACACGGATCGTGTTGTGTGACACGGTGGCGTGTCGGTTCTTGATTCTGAGAATAATTTCTTCACCTTGAGGACACAACCGGACCGTGTTGTGCGACCTGAGTAACGTGTTGTGTTCTTTGGTTTAGCATGTATTTTCTTCTCCTACGGTGACACGACACGGGCGTGTTGTGTGACACGGTGGCCGTGTCACGCCACAAAATCTTCATTTTCATGCATTTCTACGTATTTGGATCATCTTCGCATGGTGTCGGATAGCCAACTAGGCGGGAACACGAAACACATTGAAACAACAACCAAATTACGCACCAACGTAAAATGATAAAAACACAGACACATGACTTGCTTATCCTAATCGGAAAATCTTGATGAAACATAGTTAAAAGACTAAAGAAAACACATGAAAACATAAGACGACACTAAAACACTGTTTGGAATATGCGACTAAAGATCATTGATCAAACTCCCGAACTTGAACTTTGTGACCTCGAGCAATAAGCTTATAACACCTTAATAAACCAATCAATAGCTTAAAAGCTGCGAATAAACGATGATACTAAATGCGTGAGTTTTCGTTCTAAGTCACCGGATGGGTACTTTCGGGTACTTCTCTCTCAATCAAGGTATCGCACGAACACTAAACCGCGGTACACCACGGACCTCAATCTCCGTTTTGGCAACCTCTCTAACTATGCTTTGGGCTTAGGTCTTATTTTTCGATTTTCTACCCTTTTCATTCGGACAATCACTTTTAAGGCTTTTTTATGATTTTTCGTTGTATGCACAAGATTGATCAAATTTATTTTTCTTTACACCCCCTTTTTTTTTCTTGTCCCTTTAGGGACGACCTTTAGGTTCAACCGCCGTTAGGCTGAATAACCGGGTGAGGGTTACCTAACTTAGAAGGATCAATTGTCTAATTGTCTTTATTCACTTTTTTTTCGGTGCTTTTTTTTTATTCATCAATTTTTCTCGATCAACCTTGCACACACACTTAGTATAGATTAAGCCTGACTGTCAGTAAGAAACTACTCGGGGCATACTTCTCAGATCAAAGTACCATGTCACAAATCTACACGTTAGACTCGTTCCTTACTCAGAAGATTCAATGTGTTTGTGTTATACCTCAACATCAAGATTTTTCTTATTTCCCCAACCGGTCTCTTTTCACTCAACTCTATATACTTTCTCCTCACTTCACTCGCAGAAACCAAAAATACTCAGCACTAATTAATTTTCTCCATTCAACTCGGGGTTGTTTTCACAACGGCTTTCCAACATATTTCCAAACAAACAACTTAAAACAACTACTGATTCAAAAGAAAACTGACACAGATGAAAGAAAACAAGAATAACAAAGCAAAACACATAAATAAACAAATAAATACCCCACACGAACTCAGCGGTGTCCTCCTTTGTTGAAGAACTAATCTTGAGGAGGGACTCACTAAGATCAAGGTGGTTTGGCCGTGCAGCCTCATCTGCTGCATCCACTCATGCATTTCCCAAATGAGCTTCCCTTGGCGGAGCTGCTCCTCTCTTTCTTTTTTTCGCTCCTCTCTGTCTCTTTCCTTCGCCTTTCGCTCACTAAGGAGATAGCACATTTGATCGTGCATCCAGTCCCATTCATTTTGGTCATGCTCCACGAACCGATTGACGAGTCACGAGTTTAGCATGAGGTCTCCTCGGGGATAGGGCCCTCACCATGTTGATTATCCACTTCACCGTCCGAACACTGCATCAAAATTTTCTTATCGTCTTGCATAGGACTTGCATGACCAGTTAGCTTGTTTGTCAATAGAAATAAAATCAGGAGCAGGTAAAGCTAACAAATGGTGATTACGGGTAACCAGGGAGTAATAATCATTGAAGACTTTAATCATACCTTGAGTGGTGAGTGTAGCTAAGTCAATCTTAGTCTTACCTCCCACTGTGGGTTCCTCCATCAACTGTGGACCGTAGCTGAGGTGGTCAGCTATCTGTGTGATAATTCCTCCAACAGAAATGTCACCGGAAGAGGCATTGGCTACCCGCTTCAAGTGATCGGCTGCAAAGGAGGCTATATTGATGAGTTCTTTCTTATCCATTCCACAGAGCAAGTATAGCTCTCTTTGTGTGGCCACCCCTGTACTATCCCCTCTGCAGAAAAGGGTGTATGCCAATCCCTTTTGGGCATATCTGAAACAAGGGTTATGAATGCAGGAAGCCTTGGCCGCCTTAGCGACATAATCTGAGTTCCCTGTAATTGCCTTCCCAAACTCATTGCAACAAAAATGGTTGGAGGTGCCCCAGGGCCAAAGCTCGGGAGCTTCAGAACTCGCCCCAATTCCGCAACAGATAAAGAATGGTCATTGTCAAACAAACGAAACTTCATAGTGCCAAAGTACTCTTCATCGGAGCCCGTCCACCTATGGCGAAGCTAAAAATCCAAAGAACTCAAATATTCGAAAGTTATGCGCTCAAATGTCGGCGCTTCAAATTGCATGAATGTACCTGGCCGGAATCAACTTACGTTTCACCAATCGTACATACTTGCTTTGATGGTCAGGATCCTCAAATAGAATACCATGAGCATTCGCCATGCGGTGAGCTCGTTTCTTTGGGCGGGAGGATTCGGACGACCTTTCGATATCTCTTCGTGGAGGCATGGTGAGAAAGCGGCACCTGACAACAAAATTTAACAGAGAGATTAGAAAAAACGGATACCGTAGGAGTGACAATGGAGATGAAGTGATCAACCTTCTCAACAGGGATAAGGTGTTTTAGTGAGTGGGTAATGCAAAAAGTGAAGCTTTAGTGGAGGTAACAATGGAGCTAGGGCTTGGAGAGTGGAGAGAGTAGAAGAATAAGGGTTTATGAGAATAATAGAATGATATGTGGTAAATGATAGTGTTAAGAGTGGTTAAAGAGATAAAAATTCGTGGGCCCATGTCATAAAGGTGGATGGTTTTTTAAAAAATAAAAATTCAACAAAAAAAAGTATAAATCTACCGACACGGGCGTGTTGCTGACACGGGCACCGTGTCGGACCCTGATATCTCGTTGTGAAAATGACCAAACAAAATATCCTTGATAGCCACACGGGCCGTGTCACGGGACACGAGCACCGTGTTGAATCTGATACGCCACGAAATTATCTTCCAAAACCATTCCACGACGAGCCGTGTCGAGGCTACCTGATTAGCCGTGTCGACTCTGATCACACAATTCATGATTTTTGCTGCTTTTTCAAACCCGTCTATTCGACACCTCTTTTTCCAGCTTGATCAGTGAGACACATCAACTACATACCTACAAAATGAACAAACAAAAATTAAATAAAATCATGGGTTGCCTCCCACGTAGCGCTGCGTTTATCGTTGCATGGCTCGACGGTCCATTGTCCAGCGAGTGGGGCGAATGACCTCAACTGTCAACACATTGACCTTGAAAATAAGGCTTAAGTCTCTGCCCATTAACCTTGAAGATGTCTCCATTGGCTTGATTCTTAATCTCAACCGCTCCGTACAGAAACACCTTATGAACCACAAAGGGTCCGGACCATTTGGACCGCAATTTTCCCGGGAATAGCTTCAAGCGGAAATTGTACAGAAGGACCAGTTGTCCTTCCCAAAATTCTCTTTTTTTTGGACTCTCCTATCGTGCCACTTCTTGGTCTGTTCCTTGTAAACCTTGGCATTCTCATACACATAATTCCGAAACTCTTCTAATTCATGCAGTTGCAGAATTCTAGAATTTCCTGCTAGAGATACGTCCATGTTCAAGAATTTGGTTGCCCAAAAGGCCTTGTGTTCAAGCTCTAGAGGCAGATGATAGGCTTTGCCATAGACGAGTTGGTACGGTGACATCCCGATAGGTGTTTTGAAAGCAGTTCGGTAAGCCCATAATGCATCATCTATCTTTGTCGCCCAATCCTTTCGCGACGAACTCACCGTCTTCTCCAGAATCTGCTTGAGCTGTCTATTAGACACTTCTACGACCACTCGTTTGAGGGTGGTAAGGAGTGGCTGTTGGTGCTTCATTGTACTACGAAGGAACTTCTCCATGAGGTGATTTAGGAAGTGAGTTCCTTCATCACTTCTCGATGCTCTCGGTACTCCGAACCTTGAAAATATGTTTTCGCAACAACTTGACTACTACCTTAGCATCATTAGTTGGTAAGGCTACCGCTTCCACCATTTCGATACATAATCCTTTGCAACAAGGATGTAGTTCTTTCCGAATAGCGGAGGAAGCGGACCCATGAAGTCAATCCCCGAACATCGAATAACTCGACCTCTAACATGAAATGCAGGGCATTTGATTTCTTTTGGAGATGTTCCAGTCCGTGACACTTACACTCTTTCACCATCTCACAGGCATCCTTGAACAATGGCGGCGATCAATCGATTGCAAAACTTTCGATGCGGTCACGGTCACCGCTAAAATGTCCACCGTATTCGAATTATGACATGCACTCAACACATCCTTTTGCTCTTCCTCGGGCACACATCGTCGTATCAACCCATCTACTCTCTCTTATGCAGTGCGGGTCATCCCATAGATAGAACACGCAATCATGAACAAACTTTTTCTTCGGCTAGAATCAAAATCATCGATATTATACGAACAAGGTAGTTTGCAAAATCCATAAACCAAGGCACTCAATAACAGCTAGGATGTGTTCATCGACAAACTCATCCTTTATTGGGCCGATCTTGATCTCCTCAATAGGTGACATTCTAAAGGGTGATCACTCGGTGTTCTCACACCTTTACGGTCACGAATCTCTACATCGAACTCTTGGAGAAGTAAAATCCACCTCAGGAGTCTCGGCTTCGATTCCTGCTTAGCAAAAAGATATTTCAAAGCAGCATGGTCAGTGTAAACAATCACTTTGAACCCAACAGATATTTCCTGAATTTATCAAAGGCACAGACAACAGCTAACAACTCCTTCTCGGTAGTTGCATAATTCATCTGTGCAGGGTTCAACACGTGACTAGCGTAATAAATAACATGAAGTAGCTTTTCTCTCCGCTATCCAAGAACAACCCCTACCGCAATGTCGCTCGCATCGCACATGATCTCAAAGGGGAAATACCAATCTGGCGCAATCACAATGGGTGCTGACACTAGTTTATTTTTTAGTGTCTCAAATGCATCGGCACAATCTTTGTCGAAGACAAAAGTCTTGTCTTTAACCAACAAGGTAGTCAATGGCACGGCTATTTTGAAAAATCTCGTATGAACCTACGGTAGAACCCGCGTGGCCTAAGAAACTCGAATAACTTTCTCATTCCTTTGGTGGTGGTAATTTTGAGATAACCTCCACTCGGCTTGATCGACTTGATCCCTTGTGAGAAATCTTGTGACCAAGAACAATGCCTTCTCGTACCATAAAATGGCACTTTTCGATTTAGGATCAGTTGCTTTCTTGACATCGCTACAAAACAAGTGAAAGGTTAGCTGAGCGGTTATCAAATGAGGATCCAAAAAGCAGAAATCGTCCATGAAGACTTCCATATGCTTCTCAAGCATATCGGCAAAAATAGAGGTTATGCATCTTTGAAATGTTCTTTGAAGCGTTGCACGGCCGAATAGCATCCTTCGATAAGCAAAAACAAGTAAGGGCAAGTGAAAGTCTTCTCTTGATCCTCGGGTGCAACCGCAATTGGTTGTACCAGTATCCATCCGAAAACAATAGTAGTCATGTCATTAATCTTTCTAACACGGTCAATGAATGGTAGCGGAAAATGATCTTTTCTTGTAGCTAAATTCAGCCTCCAGATAGTCAATGCACACCCGACCGGTGACCGTTCTAGTAGGGATCAACTCATTCTTTTCATTCACGATTACGGTAGTACCTCCTTTCTTGGGCCCCACATGAGCAGGACTCACCCATGAGCTATGCGAGATAGGGTAAATAAGTCCACATCTAACACCTTTACAACTTCTTTTCTCACCACCTCCTTCATGGGGTTCAATCTCCTGCAGAAATTTGTACCTTTGGTTTGTGATCTTCTTCCATGAGAATTTTATGCATGCAAGCAGTGGGACTTATACCTTTGAGATCTTGATTTTCCAACCAATAGCACCCTTGAAATTTTAAGAACTTCAATTAACTTGTCTTCTTGCACACTTTGCAAATTAGAGCTAATGATAGCGGGACATTTTCATCGATTATCGAGGCGTATTTTAGATTCTCGGTGGTGTTTCAACTACGAACTTTTTGGCTTGTCTTCATTATCGTTCAGATCTATAGGTTGTCTTAGGTCTTCCCACCTATGTGTCCGGGATCCTTTTAGAACAGGTTGAATATTCAACATTTCCACCACTTCCATTTCACTACTATCAACTTCTTCATTTTCCTTAAAAATTGACATACTCAAAACTCTTTCGAGAGGCAATTTGGATACACTCTCCACATGATCCCTTTCTCCCACTTGTTCAAACACTTGAATGTTGCTACTTGTGCCAAAGTCCTCTTTATGCCTCATGGTATTACGAACATCGATTTTCAACTCCTCATCATAAACCTTCAAAGTAAGTGTACCCCCTTCCATATCGATCATAACTCTCCCGGTTTCCAAGAATGGTCGGCCCAAAATTAGCGGAATCTCTTCATCTTCCGGAATTTCAAGGATCACAAAATCTACCGGAAACACAAACTTATCCACTTTCACAAGAGCGTCTTGGACAACTCCATAAGGCCGCTTAGCAGAATGATCCACAAATGGGAGAGTCATCAGAGTGTCTTGGGCACCAATACCCAACTTTTGTAGATGGATAGGGCATGACAACGATACTAGCACCCATATCGATTAAAGCTCTCTTGAAAGATCTATCACCAATAGTGCAAGGTATGGTGGCTCTCTGTCTTTCTTCTTCCTTTGGAATCTTTAGGCCTGCAAAATAGCACTACAAGTTTCGGTTAGAATAATAGGTTCATCTGCAATGGTTCGCTTCTTAGCAATGATATCCTTCATGAATTTAGCATATGTAGGCATCTGCTCAAGTGCCTCCAATAACGGGATATTCAGTTCCATCTTTTTGAACAGCTCAAGAAACTTCTGAAAATTCTTCTCTTGCTGCCCCTTTTTCTTATTTCTTTGGGGGTAAGGAAGTTTGATCACCGGTTTCGGTTCTCCCACTTTTTCTTTAGTAACTGGGGCTGGTATTACCACTTCTTCCTCAACTCTCTCATTTTCTTTTATGTCCAACTCCACTTCAAGCAGTTGATCTTCATTCACTGACGTCTTTTCCACTTCTTCACTTGGTTTCCCTCTCCGTGTAGTGACAGCATTGACTTTATGATTGTCCTTGGGATTAGGCACATTTGCGCTTGGGAGGGCTCTCGGTGTTTGAGGAATTGCAAGATGTTGGGTGATTTGACTCATTTCCACTTCAAGATTCTTTATTGAGGCTCCGGTATTCCTGAAATTGCTCCTTGTCTCTTCTTGGAATTGAGAACTATGGCAATTTCCCAATCAGCCTTTCTTGGACCCTGTGGTTGGTATTGCTGTTGAGACTATTGGTAAGGTTGTTGTTGCGGACGGTATTGTTGTTGTTGGGGTTGATCTTGTTGAAATTTGTTGATCTGATTCTTGGCCTTGGACGGTTTTGAGCGTTTCCACTGTTGGTCCTTCCATGAGAAGTTTGGATGATATTTCCAACCCGGATTATATGTGTTGGCATACGGATTATATGTGTTGGCATACGGATTATATGTGTTGGCATACGGATTGTTCTGCCTCAGTAGGACAAGCAGTTAGACATCTTTTGAACCTCTTGTACGCATCCCCAAGTGATTCCCCTTCTTTTTGTTTGAAATTCACAATGTCGTATCTTTTTCGGATGAACACTGAAGCAGGGAAATACTCGTTGAGGAATGTTGTTTCCATCTCTTGCCATGTTGTGATACTCCCAGCTGGGAGTGAGTAGAACCACTCTTCTGCATCATCAGTAAGTGTAAATGGAAACATAACAAGTCTCTTTGCCTCCTTGGAATGACCCTCGATTTTCAACGACGTGGTGGTAGTAAGAAATCTCTGAAGATGCTTATTTGCATGCTCGTTGATTCTTCAAGAGAAAAGCTTGCTCTCTAACTGGCGGATGGTAGATGGATGTAGCTGGAAGTGTACTACATTCACTGGTTAATTGACAATGGTCATCCGGTTTGGTTGAGCATTTGCCCCTCCGTAGTCTCCTAGCAATCTCTCTGCTGGGGGTTGACCTCCTGCTATGTCACCATGGTTTGAGCCATCTCTGTCCGAATCGAGTCGTGTGCTCGAGAATGCCGAGCCGTCTTCCGTTTCTTGATTGATATCTTGGGTCCGCACTTGATCTTTGTCGGTCTTTCAACTTTTAATTGTGGCGTCTCATGCGGTGCTCTTTCTGGTTCTGTGTCAAAGGAAAATTTAGCTGAGGTCTGACCTCGCATAAACAGTCAGACAAAAGTTAGAACAGATAGCAAGGTTGCGATAAAATAAAATAGCAGTATAATAAAATTTTAGTCGCAGAGCAACAAAATTTCAATTGAAATAGTTCAACTAAACTTAATTATTTGGCAGTCCCCGACAACGGCGCCAAAAACTTGATCGGTAAAATAGAAAGTGTACTATTTTATCGATGTAGTAATAATGGGAAAAACCCCAAAGTCGATCTCTTGAGGACTGCAAAGTGAATTAAGTTCCTTCGAATGAATATCAATTGAACAAAATCAATGGTTAATTGTTTGTTTCGAGCTACAATAATACAAAAACTAAATTAGCGAGAAAAAGATATATGAAAATGAGAATAATGCCTGGGCGGTGTATGAATCGCGATACAATAACCAAATTGTTTCGTTGTTTTAAAAAGATATGTTTCAACTTTTCTTTCCCTATGCCTAAAGTTATTTTTCCAAAATTCCTTTTAAGAAAAACCTTTGGTATTCTCTCTTTGCCCTAATTCCTCAGATGCCAAGAGAGAATATCAAGCAATAGTTCTGACATAAAAACAGGTATTCAGAGGGTATTCTAATTCCTTAGGAATATCAACTATGATAAAAGTGATGCAACAGGATTAGGGATTAACGTTGCACACAATAAAGAATAAGGTTTAAACATAAAACTCATATTACGAAACATCAATCAATCATTACAAAGAAAATCAGGGACACCCCCCTGGCATTGGGGGGTTTAGCCACTCGTTTTGAAATTACTAATGAAAACAGAATCAAGAAGAAAATTCATTACAATAGGATTTGGATAGGTTGGATCGTCGGTTGCTTCCGCTCTTGATCGATCCTTCTTCTCCTTGAATCACCACTCTAAGCTCTCTTCAATACGTTAATTCTTCAATTCCAAAGTGAAAAAATTCCTCTAACCCTAGCCTCCAATATAACAGTATTCAAAATATTAAAAGAAATGTCCAGACTTCCCTCCAACTTGTCCAAGTCAGCATGTCAAAATATAAAGATTTTGCCTACGGATGCCCTGACACGGGCCGTGTTGTGTGACACGGGTGGCCGTGTCAGGTTTCTGATTTACAGAATAATTTCTTCACCTTCAGGGGACACAACACGGACCGTGTTGTGCGACACGGGTGGCCGTGTTGTGTTGCTCGTTTAGCATGTATTTTCTTCTCCTACAGGTGACACGACACGGGCCGTGTTGTGTTACACGGGTGGCCGTGTCACACTTCTGAAATCTTCATTTTCATGCATTTCTCTGTATTTGGATCATCTTCGCACTGGTGTCGGATAGCCAACTAGACAGGAACCTGAAACACATTGAAACAACAACCAAATTACACGCACCAACGGTAAAAATGATAAAAACACGGACACATGACTTGCTTATCCTAATCAGAAAATACTGATGAAACATAGTTAAAAGACTAAAGAAAACACATGAAAACATAAACGACACTAAAACTTGTTTGGAATGTACAACTAAAGATCACTGATAAACCGCCCTTTTGGGTTTTCAGTCTACCGGGATACCCTTTTTTGCCCAAGCCGTCTTTGTTGGTTTTCGACTTACCGGGTGTACATTTTTTGTATATATGTCCTTAGTTTTTGGCCGAACCCTTTTAGTTCATCAGTACGCCCTTATTTTTCCTAGGCCAGTCGAGTGGCGGGTCTCGTTTATACGTTGTATTTTTTACTATGTTTGCGTTCACAGGGTGTGGGAAATCTTCTCCGCTCATGGTGGTGAGCGTTGTAGCACTTAGAATATGCCCTTTTGTATGTGGGAGCTTATCTTCCTCTGGGATCAATATCCTGGTGTGCTTGAAACTTGAAGTTATTGGTGACCCGCTGGATTTAGAAATCTTGATAGCCTTAACCTTCTCAAGTAGTTTTCTGAAGAATGTTATGGAAGGATGATGCTGACTCCATTTGATAATACTGGCACAAACGAGTAACTCAATGTCCTTTGCTGAAACTTGTGATCAACGTAACATGCCCCAAGTGATTCAAATGTAAGCTATGCCCCTGGCTATTCAGACTTTTTTTGAGAGATTCTCCGAATCTTGACCTGATTTCCCCAGATGAGTTGGATGGTAGCTTGTTATGCCCCTTGATTGGAAAGGCTTGTTACTAGAGTTGTCTTTATCTGTAGTAATTTTGTCCATCGGGAGGACCTTCATTCGAATATTCCTCATGCAAAATCCTATGTTGTCAAACATTTAGTCATACATAAATAGTGGTGTTAAAATGCAAAGCTCATGTCTGTCTTGAAGTTTATAAAAATGCATTTTTTTAGTAAAACAAAATTTGTAAGCAAAATGATATCAACCTAGGAGTTATAGTAAGCCTTACAGGAGTCAGGATACCTTTTTATAACATTACGCTTTCGAACTAACGATGCTTTAGTTAGGACTTTTAAGGGTTATAATGTGGCTTGGTTCACGGTTTAAGAAACAAAGGATAAAGAATCGAAATTTGTTTGTACCCCACCCTATCTCCGTGATGTTCTTCAGTCCTATGTTCAATTAACTGTGCATCCTTGGAATTGCAACACTTACATTCGGTGATGGTATTTGAAAAGACAGTCATCATTTTTGTAGCATTTTTCTATTGTTTGAGGGTTTGTAGTGACCTCTTTTTGACTTTGTTATCCCTAACTTTTGCCTGAACTATTTATTTTGGAGATTACAGTCAGTGGGATGTCTCATTTTCCTCTTAAGTCTCTTTTATAGGTTTTTGACTTAGCGAGCTTTTCTTTTGATAGATATTGATGCGACTTAATGATCACATGGAACCATCACGATTTTTGACTTAGAAGGATACCTTGACATTACTCATCGTGATTGACTATGCATTTAGATTAGCGAGAAACTACCATGCCCCAGGTCTTGGTATCATCATCTTTACCATGCCCCAGCGTGCACAAATCTTGACGGTGGTTCGCGGATCGTTGTTGTAGTCAAACATCATGTGTTGGAGAAGCATATTGTTATACCCAAAATTTTCCTCCACTTCTCAAGACATTTCACATATCCATACTCAAAGTTTCTGAGGTTGACCGGACAAACCCTCTCTTAGCAATCGACCCAAGCTAGGGTTTTGCCATACTCAAGTCAGAGGGACTTCCAATACTTCAAATGGTCATCATGCTTCATCATATACTTCAAATAATCCCCATGTCAAATTTCAAGCCTTACAAGTCAAGTTTGCTCAATTCATTGCTCAGATGGTTGAAAGTCAGTTGTATTGGGCAAAAAGTCAACTGTGGTCAACATACAGTCAAACTTCATAATTTTTGGTCAACACCAATATTTTGAAGTAATATTCATCATTTGATCAAGGGTTGATCATGATTCCTCAAGAAAAGTCAAGATCTGATCAAAAGTTAAAGTTTCCAAATTAGGGCTTCTATAGACAAAAGTCAACAAAACTTTGACCAGGCATAACATTCACATACTTTATCAGAAATTTTTCCACCACAGCTCATTCTAAAGATAATTCAATTCTCTACATATTCATGTCTCACAAGCTTGGGCAGAAAATGCTTCATTTGGAAGTTATGGATCAAAACATTAAAGGTCCTTTTAAAAGTCAACAAAAAGTCAACTTTTTGCAAAGAAGTGTTCATGAGCATGGAAACTTCAATGAAGATGAAAGCAAAATGGATGTTTAGAACACATCTTGAGCTTTCTAAAAAGTCCAAGAACACCCAAAAATGTTAAAAATTGAGCAAGATACACATTGTGCAAGTTGAGCATTTTTGAGGAGGTGCACAAAGAGAAATACTTGAGAAAATCAAAAATTTTCCAAAATGGACCTAACTTTTCTTGATTCATACTTGTTCCTTATCTGAATTGGAACGTCCAAGCCCAAGGCCACGTTTTTATCTTTTATTTTTTATTTATTTTGGATTTTTAATCATTTAAAACCAATTAATTAAAATAAAAGATATAAAATCAAAAATTAAGTGTAAGATGGATTTTCTCTCATCCTTGAGGTCCAAGCAAGCCATTTAATCTGATTATTTCGAAATAATTGAGATTGGCAATTTGATTTGATTGAAATTGGCTCAAAAAGGAAATATTTGGTTTCATTCCAAATCAAATAATTTTTCTTTGATTGGCATGATATTTTCTTACAATACTTGACCTAATTCATTACAATATAAATACATGATGATTCCACATGCACAAGGAGGAAAATTCTGACCTAAAGAACCCTAACAAGCTTTAAAAAAACCATGACTTGCAAGCAACTAGTAGCCACAGTTTTGCTCCAATTCAATCCGTTCCAAGCCTTGCAATCGATTGCTGGAAGTCCCCTGAGTCGATCCAGATATTCATAAGCAAGCAAAACACCCAGAATCACAAGAACACGATCACGGTTTGCATACTTTGAACTCAAAATCGTTTTCATACTTTTATGCATAATCAATTGAATTTAACCATGTTTTTGTGTTTGTGATGAAGTTTCGATCATGTCTGCATAGTTTAATTAAAGCTTAGGTACAAAATGAAGGATTCACCATGGCTAGGGTTTAAAACCTTGGATTAGGGTTTTCTGATTTAGGATAAATTGGCCAAAACTAGGGACATATTCATGTTCAGGTGGTCAAACCGGATCAAACCATGATCTTACTTTAAATTTATATTGCTTGTGATGAATTTTGGAAACTTGCAGGGATTTAGCTACAGAAGCGATCTGTAGGTAAAAAACTGTGGCTATAGGTTTAAAAATTCAAATGGGGAAGAAGACCCTTGCGTGCATTTTCTGATTAATTGATTCTCAGAAGTCAATTTCCTTTGTATTTGTTTTGTTTCATATGTCTAACACTAGAATAGGTTGGCTCAGATGGCGAGAGGCGCGTTCATCCAAGACACGGGTTGAATCACATGTCTTTTCCCATAATTCTTAACATTTTTGTGTTTCAAGTTCCGGCTTCTGTAACGAAGTGCCTACTTGGCCCCTCGGCGAGATACATCCGAAGCTCCGACTTCTAGACCCCATCACAGGCATACGCCCGAAGTGCCTATGGATCCACTTCAGCGACCCGAAGTTCCTACTTTTGGGCACCTCCGAGCGAAGACCCCAAGTGCCTACTTGGGCATCTCAATGCGAAACCCGAAGTGCCTACTTGGGTGCCCCTAACAAAAGACTTCCCAGCGCTCCGACAGGATGGCTTCTTCAAAAGCGCTTTAGCATTGTTTTTTTAAATTATTTTCCATATTTTCATTGTTTTGCTTATTTCATAATTAATTATAATTAGTAATTAGGTTAAACAGTTAGGATTAATTAGACAACTTCCACTAATTTTTTCTCTCATTTTAATTAATTAATTTAGGGTTAGAATTAACTAATATTTTGATTAAAATTAATTAAAATCAATTGGACTTAGGATTATTCTTCACAATTTTCATAAAAATCCAAAAATATTAGGATTAGTATTCTATTCAGTTATTTATTTTCTCGCATTCTCTTTTTCAATATTATCTAACTGCTCATGGGATGTAATAGCTATAATTAGGTTTTACTTTCCACACTCTATATTATATTCTTGCTTGCCATGTAATTGCGTAGGATTTATTTTCCGCACTTTACTTTCCGCAATTTACTTTCCGCACCCATATAAACTGCTAGTAAATTAGGCGTGTATGGCAAGATAAAAACAACATAGATCACTTCTAATCTCAAGATAAATTATCTAAATTCAACACACTTCCTTCACACATGCACCCCTTAGGGTATTCTCTCTCGTTGCCTTTCGAATAAATGGTCAAGTCCCTCGAACATGGGGGTATCTTAGCACAAGTTTCCTACGAAACATATCATCATAGTCCCTTCGAATCAAAGATCATAGTCCCTCGATGTTGCGTACGAACACATGATCTAGTCCCTCGATTGTTGCCTACGAAAAAGTGACGATCGTCCCTACGACTGTGCTACGATACTCCTACAAGTTGCCTTCTATGACCATCCGATGTCCCTTCGAATGTCCCTTTACATCCAACGAATAGGGTTACCTACCAACTAATGGTATGGATAACGCTATTTTAAAGGAAAGTAAAATAACACGGAAACGACCGTTCTGAGAAGGTAATAGACTCTTAAATTGCTTGCTCTATCAAAAGATCTTTTCACACCTCACACTTTTATAAAGTTAAAACACTTTTTCAAAACGAAACATTTCCAAACACATCATATACATTCCAGCGTGAATCATTACGAATTCAAAGCGAAATGCCTTTTCAAAACATTTTCAAACACACACAGAAAGCAAATATTAAAAGTGAGCTAAAGAAATTAAGAGCCCGTAGATAACTACGGATGAAAAGGGTGCTAACACCTTCCCTTTTCATAATCACCTCCCTTACTCAGAATCTAACGAAGGTCTTTTCCTGTTCTTTTCACCTTCCCTTAATTGGATAAAAGAAAAGTCGGTGGCGACTCTTGTTATCCACAATATTTGCGATTAAACGCAAAACAATCACAAGTCAGTTCTCCCACCATGTTACTGAACTGGAGACTATGCCGGGGAGACACCCTAAAAGAGAGGATACCTTAAGGATTTTAGATCACTTTATTGCTTTCTGTTTGACTTGTATGCTTTATCTTAAGGGTTGCTTGAGTATTATACTTGTGGGGGATCCTACACCCGGATCCAGGTTTCCTTAGGTAAGTAGCAATAAATCATCGCGACCGTTAGGCGTATACCGAAACGGTCAACATGATGGTTATGTTAGTGCGACACTTTGGATGTCCCGATGCTCCTCATGTCTAGTTGAGGAAAATATTTGGCGTCTGCGTGGTGTCATTAGCACTAACTCAACTTCTAGAACCCTAATTGACCCATCTTGGCCATTAGAAGGTAGTGAGATGGTCGGCTTTGGTATAGACTAAGGTTGGTTGATACTCGATGCTACGCTCATTAAGATTCGACTTTCGGGATGTTTCGGTCGACCACTTGGTAGTCGTATTGAAATAAAGCCTACAAGAAAGATCAATGATATGAGATTCCTAGAACCCGGTTACTATTATAGTACAGGATGAACCCACTCAAACTTTGGTAGGGTAGTCACCTATACCTCATACAAGCCTTAAACGTAGGGCTATTGTGTGAATTATTTGTGCTTGTTATTCGCCTAAACACGACATCATGACATCATAACATCGTATCACATCATTTCTAACTATTTCAAGGACCTAGGAATTTATCTTTGCTCTGTTTTGTAGGACTATGGTTTTCAGGAAGACTATCCGAATCAACTCCATGGGTGTACCTTCTCAACTCAAAGAATTGGTTTCAGAAATTCCTGATCATGCTCAGTTCATCAAAAGACATGGTTATCTGCTTGACTTGGTTATCTCCTGTTTTGAAGAAGATATGATGCACGTCTTATTCCAGTTCTTCGCTCCGAAACACCATTGCTTTACATTCCCAGATTATCAGTTGGTTTCTACCTTGGAAGAGTTCTCTAAGCTACTTGGGATACCTATCCTCGATCAGATACCATTCACCGATTCAGAAAAAGCTCCGAAATACGAAGACATTGCATCAGCGTTACATCTAAAGCGATCAGACATTGAGGCTAATTGGGAAACAAGAAGGGGAGTTAAGAGTTTACTTGCCAAATTTCTGATAAAGAAAGGTCAAGAATTTCTCAAAGCTATGAGTTTCCATGTATTCGAAGACATTTTGGCCTTGCTAATCTATGGTTTGGTGCTATTTCTAATCGGATCGGTTCATAGGCGTGAGCGCCATCAAGATATTCCTTACTCATAATCACATGCCTACATTACTTGGAGACATCTGCATTCTCTCCACTCGTACCATCAAGCGACAAGGAACTCTAATGTGTTGCATCCGTTACTTTCTGGTGGTTTATTTGCTTCCTCGATCGGTTGTCAAGAGCGAGCAAAGGTTGAAGTGGTCTCAAGGTGATGTCACTCTCATTCGGATATTCGTTGGTGTCTTTTCTCTCAAAAGGACTTCACTTTCATTGGCGTTGTGGAGAATTCCCTAATGTACCACTCCTTGGCATAAGGGGAGGTATCACCTACAACCCTTCTCTAGCTCTCGTCGGTTTGGTTATGCGAAGAGATGGTCCTCATGATATGCTTCTCCAAACATTGTGTTTGACTACACCACGATCTCGAACTACGTCGAAGATTTTTGCGCTTGGAGCATGGTAAAGAAGGCGATACCAAGACTTTGGGACACAAAATTCCATTCCTTGGGAACCTTACCTCAAATGGGTGTGAGCTCGAGCTCAAAACCTCGTGATGCCGTTCTGGTACATTACGCGTGATCATGGAACTGTTGCTATAGGTGGCGAACCTATCTTGTTCTCTATCGACATGCCTACGATTAGAAGATGAGGAGATCACGGATTCGACTTAAGAATAAAGGGATACCTTGAAGCCAGTGTTATGCAAGTGAGAAGAAGGTACTAGAGTTGTGAAGCTACTTCACGAGGCGAAACATCAACACCTACTTCACACAGAGAAGCGCCCATGGGAGACTTAGAGCTTTAGAATTTGTTCTCTTATTTTATCCAAAACTATCTTGTACCCATACCCCAAATTCGACCTAATATACCACCTTACATTTGCATCATTGCATAACTAACGATTCGACGAAATTAATCGGGTGTAGCATTCACGAGTCAAAATTAGGGTTTCATCAAATTTTCATCGATTCAGAGGCAACAAACTAGGGTTTGAGTTTTCTCACCTCATTTGACCTATCTTGATCAAATCATCGACCTTGATCCTCAAATATCCAATTTTCTCACAGATCAATCGAGGATCGACCAATTAGGGTTTTGATCGGGCATGAGCATTCTCTGACTTTTTGAGCAAGAAATGACTTTTTTGGATAGAGATTGGTCATAATATCTTAGATACAACATCTTGACCTAATTTCTGGATTCAAAACATCACAGAAGTTCACAGACTTCATCAGTCAATTTTAGAAACGTCTGATGAAATTTCATCTGCACAGAAAAGTCAAACTTTGACTTTTGGTCAAAATTTTCAAAACAAAACTTTTTCAATCCTCAAAATACTTCAAATGATCCATCATGATCATAAAAAATCAAAGAATTTGGAAAAGTCAACAAAAAGTCAAAAGTTTTCATACTTAGAAAAATTTCTAAGTGTTAAACTTTCTTATTTTTTCCAAACTTCATGCCATTTGTTCACCTAGTTCCAATTTGAATTGGAAAAAACTCAAAACATGAAAGTTGTAGCTTGTGAAACAAGCTTTCTAAAATGTCCAAGAACTCTCAAATCCATGGAGTCTAGCTATACTTTTGAAATTGAAACATAAGGCTCCATGAACTTGATTTTTCAAAAGTTCAAAACTTCAATTATAGGTCATTTTGAGTTTTCTTCATCTAGAAGCAATACAAATTGCCAAATTGATCATTGAGCTGATAAATATCAGCTAGATATAATTGAGATTGGATAGAATCAAATTGAAGATTTTTCACACATGGTAAAGAGAAACTTCCTTTTCTTTTGAAAAGTCTTCTTACCCCTTAAGGCATCTTTGATTTTCCAAAAAGCTTGTACTTGTGCCTAACATTTCAGACCTATTTGCCTATAAATTGATCACCATTTCAAGTTGAAACGACACCAAAGCATTGCAAGGTTATGCTTTCTCACTTCTTTCTTCAAAATCAAGAAACCTGATACTTTTGAGCAAACTTGCAATTTTAAATTCGGTGAAAACATGATAAACTTTGGTGTCAAACATGCTTCATGATCAATATCAAACTTGTTCAAAACTTAAAATCAACATGAACAAAGCTGGAAATCAAAAATCACATGCCATAACCATTATGTTTCCAAAACTGCCTTAAGCATCGAATTCTTGGTTTGGCTGGATTAAATTGTGTTGTAATCATTCAAACACGTTCCATGTACCTCACGTACATGATCCACATCATTAGCAAGCAACTGTAACAGGTTTAAAATCAAAGTCGAGTTTACTTTTTCAGTCTGTGCAGGTTGACTTGAGTAGCATAATCCAAGCAAGCTCGAAGCAAGCAGACCATCCATTTAGCTTCCATACATGCGATGATGCTCGAATGATCCTGAAACAAATTAAACACTCTAATACCTCCTTGATTCTCACTTGAGCAGTATGAACATGAACTTGGATATCCTAATTCTTTGAACTTAAACAAAAACTCTTGACCGATCTCATTACGCACTCATAGCGATCATAAGCCCTCAAGAAAATCAAAGAATCATCAATTGTGCATCATTTAATTTGAAATCTTAGTTTCTAGGGTTCTTATATTCGAAATTCAAACATGCTAGGTTGAAAGTAAATGCAATTAACATATACCATCATGTTCGTGATGAAAAACCGAGCAATTTTGATGTTTACTTCGTCAATTTCGTTGAGAAACAAGGATTATAGCTTGGATTGAAGAAAGATCAAAGAGCGAAGAACAACTGCGTGCGTGTTCTTGAGTTTGAATTTTAAACTTTCAATATCTTGTCTACCGTGTTTTGGTCCACTAACACCAGCGTGCGTTTGTCGATGGTAGTTAGCTTGCCTTTAGTCCTCGTGCCCGCGTGTGCTACCAATGGTCATGGGTTCATCCTCTCAAGACCATTCTTTTTCAAACTTTTCCATATTTTCGTGTTTTTTTACAAAACTTCACAATTTTTTAACCAATCAAAACTCCTCATTTTGAGGTGATTTTTTGAACACTTGTCAATAAATACATCTATTTTATGATAGTGCAAAAATTTTCAGAAAAAACTTTCATCTGATTAAATTTTAATCGAGCCGAAAACGACGTTCTGAGCACTTTTCAAGACACCTTTTAAAGGTGAATTTTTCAAGTTTTCGACTTCCGATTCTTTTCAAAACTTCTCATAAATCAACTTCACATTTCAAAACACTTTCAAAATCATTTTCAAAACATTTCATCAAACTTGCATCTTTTTACCATGATCGATCCGATTTAAACGATAAAACCGAATTCGTTTTCTCTCGAATTTCTCAATCGATCATGGGCCTCCCTCATGGTGTAAGTCCCAATCCTTTTATGTACATAATTATTTCTTTGTACATATTCAATCAATATCCAAGCATGAATAAACTTCACCTGTTTATTTTCGTGTCGCTGGTTTATACACCAATTCCATTGGTATTGAAAGGAGCATTATTCCCTGTGAAACTGCTTTCAAACCAATGGGCCTCCCTCACGGTGTAAGTCCCATAACATTCTTTTATGTACATAATATTTCTTTGTACATATCAAACTCTCTTCAAGAGACATACAAATTTTTATATACATATCTGAGATATTTTTTATCTAATCTGAGACAAACTTGATCGTTTGTTTTCACTTCACTTGTATATACTCAAAAAACATTCTTTGTACATATCAACTTCTTTTTATACAAATTCTTATCTGTACATAACACAGATACTTTTTTTTTAAATACTTAAACACAGATAAACTTTAATCGATCGTTTACATTTCATCATACATTTACTTGAATACCATTGGTATTGAAAGGAGCATTATTCCCCGTGAAACTGCTTTTAAACCAATGAGCCTCCCTTATGGTGTAAGTCCCAAACCTCCTATGTACATCCATCTTTCTTTGTACATAAAAACTCGTTCGTGTACATATTCACATCCTTGTACACAATTCAACTTGTGAATAATCAAGTTACGCTCGTTTTAAACGTTCGTTTCACAGACACTTGTTTATATTTCATAAACTCTTGTAAATAAACATCATGCATTGTTTATATTTCCTTCATAAACTCCTGTGAATACATATCACACACACACACTTGTTTATACAACTGTCTAGTTATAACATAACAATTAGACTAATCAATAGGTTCCCCATAATTTAGCCTCCGCTTGGGCTTCATACAAGATAACTCATCACCAGTTGAGTTTAGCCTTCTCTTGGGATTTGTACAAAGAAAACTCTCCCCACAGAGTTTAGCCTCCGCTTAGGCTTCATATAAGACAGCACTCCCCTGTTGAGTCAGCCTCCTCTTGGGCTTCGTTCAAAAGAACTCCTCATTGAGTTTATCCTTCTCTTGGGCATCATACAATGAAAGAGATAGGAAATCTCTTATGACCTCTATTGGGCTTCCAATACAAAGAATCACCAGCGTTAGGATAGAACCACGAGTATAATTTCCGGTGAAATTGCTCTAAATTCCAAAGGATGGTTTCGGTGAAATCCCTTTTAACACAAAGCCAGGCATACCTTATAGCTTCCTCTTGAGCTTCATACAAGGACCCTCGATGACCCTCGGAATGCCTTCTCTTGGGCTAACAATACAAGGACCCACGGGCTTCTTAAAAGCATCCCTTAAATCAATCAATTTCTCCTTGAGATTTAGACATCTATCATCTCTATGGAAGAAGTATCTCATCATCACATACATCAAAACTTTTCAAACTCTTTTCAAACTATTTTCAAACAAAACATCTCTTAATTGTAAGTGGTAGCGCTTGTACACTCAAGCAAAACACCCATACTTACAGGTTAAAAGATTCAATCATCTTTTCAAAACATCTTTCTTAAACATGTAAGTGGTAGCGCTTGTACACTCAAGGCAAAACACCTATAACTTACGATGAAAGATTTTAATCAGTCAAACTTTTCAAAAATGTATGTGATGAAATAGATTAGATACATTTTTTATTAAGATGACATTTATGCATCTCTTACTAACATCCGTTGCTTTCCACTAGCATAAGTGGGAACTACGATTGCTCGACTTTCTCAACATCCCTTTGAAAATACGTAGGCACAAGGTCTCATCCTTGCCGAGCAAATTTCTATCTCCCTCAGACCAAACAAACCATAGATCCCTGTAGATCCGAGCTACAAATGCTCTGATTCCCACTAAGGGATATCTATGCAGAAGATCCATAGATCTTTGCGAGCACAATAATAACAAAACCTAGAATCCCACATAATCTATCATTCTTAAAATCCCAAAAGGAGAAACTTTCCCAATCATAGAAATAGCAAATTAAAAAACACACAAACATATCAAACATATTCATATATAAAGCTATGGATAACCATATATATTTAGGGCTCCATCTATTCCTTTATATAACAATCCCCTTACTAGAATCTCCCCATACGTTCGTCTAGTTTGCGCTAGTCGTTCGCATATCAATATCAATTGAGGGTATTCTGACTTTCCCTTTTCATAATCATTAAATCATTTTCTTGTGTTGAAAATAATAAAGCTTGATGCTCATGGCATCTTTATAAACAAATCAAAAGTAAATCGTTTGAGCGGAAGATTGAATTCACGTTCGAATCCTCTGCAATCACCTTTGCTTGAGCGGGAAAAATGGCGACTCTGTTTGGGAATCTGTTGAAACTTTGATTTCAAAAAATGTGACTACGCTCAAGAGCACCAAGCTTTTGTTTTCAAAAAGAAAAGAAAGGGATAAGCTTTCGTATTATGCATATGTCTTTTTTTATTGTGTTTGCGATTTCATCGATGGAAAGAAATCTAACCGGTTTAAGAAACATTTTTAAGATCTAGGTGGAGGTATTAATCGTGAGAAGTTCAATGCTACGAAGTTAATATCTCCCTCGATGGAGGTTGTCTTGAGGTATTGTGTTTAGCAAGTAATTGCGAAGACATTTTGCTTTCAAGGAACTCGAGAAGGTGAGTGGGGTAGAACACACAACCCGTCCGGCCATTTAGGATGTAGTGCGAGAGATTATTGTAAGCCTAGAGTAATTGTCATGCAAGACTACGATCGGCGAGTTTCTCTTGAAAAATATTGTTGGACCATCGGTATTCAACAAATCCGATAATATTTCAAAGAGGTGTTGAGCTGTATTATCGATAAAACCGTTTCACGGATGAATAAGCCCTTAGAACTTAACCACGTTGATTCTTATCGTTGGCTTCATGCTCGTGACTTCGAACGCTTGACCGTGTGTATAACTACTAACCATGTTTGCCGCATTCATGCATACATGCATTCATTCATTAAAAAAAAACATCATTTCTCTTCCCATTTCCAAAGAATTTAGAGATTTTTCTTTGTAAAATATTTTAGGTTAGAGTGATGGACGTCAGAGGAAGATTCACCAAGAGATACAATTTTAGAATTCCTGATGTAGGAAAGTTAAAAGAGTTAGCATCCTTGGTAGAAGATCCCTCGGTTTGACGCTATGGAACTCTTTTAACTCTTACGAGCATAGCGTTGATGAAGGACTTCTCAAAACTTTCGTTCGGTTCTACGATCCATCTCATTGTTTCACTTTCCACGATTATTAGTGCCTACTTTGGAAAATCGCACATCCTAGGTATCTCAGTATCAGACAAAGTGCCTTTCAATGGTTTGGAAGCCATTCCTAAGTCACTAGTCATTGCCACGATGACTCACTTAAAGAAATCTGAGATAGACAAAAACCTAACTACCAGAGGAAAACTCTTAGTACTAACTTCAAAGTTCCTAATGGAGAAGGCTCTCAAATTCTCTGAAGCCGGTAGTATGGTAGCCTTTGAAGCTATTTTAGCTTTACTCCTCTATGGATTGGTGTTGTTTCCCAACGTCCCAAATTCCGTTGACATCAACGCCATAAGGATCTTTCTAATTGGAAATCCCGTTCCCACTCTGCTTGGTGACACATACGTCTCTATTCATCATAGGAATCGTCAAGGAGATGGAACCATCGTGTGTTGTGTACCTCTGTTTTTCAAATGGATTGTCTCACACTTGCCTAAATCTCCTATCTTCCGTGAAAACAAAGGCAGTGGCATTGGTCCGGAAGACTCGTGTCTCTTACAAGCGATATCCATTGGTATACCTTGGCGGACAATGAGATGGAAATCATTGAGGTGGAGAATTTGCCAGCGTACCTCTCATTGGTAAGAAAGGAGGAATCAACTACAACCCATTCTTGGCGGGGCGTCGGCTCGGATCGCAAACTACGGTAAACCTCTTGGATTCTGGTAGATAGCTACTTCTATCATGAAGGAGAGGATTCGGGGATTGAAAGCTAGGATGATTAAAGCTTGGCATCACATCAGAAGGAAAGAAAAGGTAAAGAAGAATTGTGTAGCCATGAAACCTACACTTCTTGGGTAAAGAAAGCGAAGGAATTTGAATGCCTTACGCTTATGAGGATCCCATGTTCTCGATCGCTTCAAATCAACAAATTTTCCGTCGGTGTGGGAGAATACCAAGCCTTGACCAAAATAAGGTTTGAGAAAGAAGCTTTGGAAAACAAATTCCTTAAGGCTAACCTTGAGAATGAGAAGCTCGAGAAGCAAGTCAAAGAGCATGAAAAGGCGCTTTACTTCCGGGATGAATGGCTCATGGAGAAAGATGAGAAGATTTTCGAAGGATAATGCAATCGGAGATCGTCAAGGAAAGGAAAAGAAAGCTTGAGGAAATGACAACCGGCGATCCGCTCCCAACGAATGGAAGAGAGTCATCGACAAATGGCGAGAAAATTTGAACTAAAAGCTCACTATGGAAAAGAAATCACGAAGTTGAAGCTACTGACAAGCCTTTGGATCTTCATCGTGAAGGCGTTTAATTAGTTTAGTACGTAATTTTATCATTTATTTTATTTTATCATTTGTGTGAGCAATGCTCCAACAAAAACAATTGTTGTAATCTTCTTTCAATAATCAATAAAATTCGTGTTTTCCATCTAAATATTTGCGAAATATCTCTTTTAGCGTAAATTCTTTGGAAATTTTCCTTACAATCATATTCATGCATCATACTTTGCATTTAAGTCTATTGTCTAGAGTCGACACTTGAGCGGTTTCATGCTTGAGCGACAACGGCTTGAACAACGAGCAGTTTGAACAAATAGGAAAATATTGTCAGTATCGCGTCTTAGAGTTTCTCATTGCGTCCACGGTAGGCTTCGAGCGTCGATACGGATCAAAAGAAGAAAAGTAATGGAAGGATTTGAGCAAGAAAGCGTTGAACTCCGTAGCAGTTACAACATTGCAAGAAGAAGTGGAGACTCCGTCTTTGGTAAACTCATTTACCGCGCCAAAGTCAACAAGCGACATCGGCGGTCAAAACCAAACCGCAATCTCGAGAGACACTACTACTCCGGTTTCAGCGCATGACTAGTAGCTCACTCTTGATATGCGAGAGGCTATCCATAGGGCATGCCTTTCAACCCGACATCGGAGTTCGCCAACCGACTTCTCAAACAACCTCGCTTGAAATACCTACTGCGGCGAAAACTCTACATTTACTCCGCAACATGGAGTAACTCTTCCTGTATGTCGTTTCGGTAATCATGATAAACTCGACTTAGTAGTGCGCTACCACAGACGAAGAAGTTCACCATACTCGGTAATAACACAAATTCACGTGGCTCGATGGAGAATCTCCGAACAACTCCTCAAAATGCAGCTTGAGATAAAAACGATTCGAGGGAAAGAATTGTTTGGGAAAAGCGCCGAGATACGTGCTTAGTTCCTCGCATAAGGATACCTGCGAAATTCAAAGTCCCTGACTTTGAAAAGTACAAAGGGAACTCCTGTCCTCAAAGTCATCTCACGATGTATGCCGGAAAATGTCCACATACAATGAAGATCACCAATTACTAATCCATTACTTCCAAGACAGTCTCACCGGTGCCGCATTGAAATGGTACATGGGTTTAGGCGGCACGAATATCAAACATTCAACGACTTAGGTGAAGCCTTTGTCCGACAATATAAGTTCAATTTGGATATGGCTCTTGATCAAGATCAACTCAGCTCTATGTCTCGAAAGGAAGAGGCGTTCAAAGAATATCTTGCGATGGAGGAATATGTTGCCCAAGTCAACCCACCATTGGAAGAAGGAGATGACTAAGGTATTCTTGAATACTCTAGGCTCATTCTACTATGAGCGAATGATCGCTAAGCGCTCCGGAGATTTCACCGAGATGGTGAGCATGGGAATGCGATTAGAAGGGGTTGAGCCGGATGTCTAACGAGGCGAGGATCTTCTAGTGGAACTAGAAAGGTTGGGACGATTTTCAAAGAAAAAGAACATGACATAGGAATGGTATCCAGAAACCACGTAAGAATGTCATTCAACAACGGTGGCGCCATAGCACCCTTAACACAACTCAAACAGGAATTGCTCATGATTTGAAAATTCAACAAACTCAACGGCCTCGTCGGGGCTCGTGATTAAATAATCCAAACCGTGTGCCTCGGGTCGCATGATTCGACCTATTCCAATGGCGTATCTGAACTTTACCTGCGCTAATGGAAAGAATCGTCTGAACAAGATCGCCACCTCGGTTCTGAAAAACTACGTGGTGGTACAAAGTGACGTTTCTTGCCCTTTTCACCAAGGGCACGGGCCATGATCTTGAGCATTGCATAGCATTAAAAGCGAGTGCGAGATTAGTGAGATCTAATCTTCTTTCCTTGAGAATACAAATCTGAATGTACAAGCCAATCCGCTTCCGATCACGGTGGACATCTGATAAGTTTGATACTAAAGAATACAGACAGATATCTCGTCACGGACGTAAATTTGATCAGAGGAAATTTAGTACATCTCCATGAATCATACAATGCAATGGGCGCTTTCACTAAGCACGATTACTCGACTTGCAACATACGCTACAAGAATATTCATGGATGTCCCACCATAGGCGGACATTTAGCATTTGCTAGACATTGGTGACCTACGGATCTGAGATGGCCAGTGGCGTAAATACTGAGGGCATTTTCGCATGAGCTTTTAGTCTCGGATATCAACTCGGAAAATCCCGAAGTAGCGTTATCATCCCTTGTTTCAATGTACCCAAGCATGTGGAGATAAGTACAATGGTTCAAGCATCCGGCATCTCCTTTGGTGATTTGCTTACGGTCTGTTCCATACAGTTCTACCAAAGCAATTCCTTACCAATATAATGCAACTACGATAGAGGATGGGAAGGAGAAACCCATGCCAATTCTTCGGCTAATGTCAATATAACGAAATTGGACGAGTGACACGAAGTGGGCAGTGCGCTCCATGCCACCAAAACCACTGCGGTTCTGTTGTCAAACAAAATCCGTTAACATACCTTGAGAATCCTGCGATTCCGCTGTGTGACACTAATGTTGGTCCTCCTAATGAAGCCAGCGTCAGCGGATTTGATGAGATCTTGAAGGCGATCAAGAAGAGTGAATACAGTCGTAGATCATAATGCGAACTCCTCAAGATTTTATCTTGTCTTTACTCCTCGACTCGAAGCTCACCGAGAAGCTTTAATGAGAGTACTAGATCAAGCCTATGTAGACCATGATGTGACTACGGACCAGTTTGGAGGTATTGTCGCCAACATAACTTGCAATAGTCTAAGCTTGATGACGAGGAACTCCCGAGGAAGGAAAGATCATAACAGCCTGCACATCTCGATGATCATCAATCGATTCCACTGTCCAATGTATTGGTGAATCTTGGTTCATCTTTGAGCGTAATGCCAAAACGACACTCGCTCGTTTAGCTTACAAAGGAGCAGATGAAGTTCAATGACATAGTGGTAAGAGCCTTGACGGTTCAAGGAAGTCCGTTATTGGAAGTTGATCTCCAGATGACGATTGGCCCGTACTTTTCAAATCACTTTCGGTCATGGATGTACCGGTGCTTATAGTTGTCTATTGGGAAGACCATGGATACAGGCGAGGCGATAACTTCCTCTCCATCAAAATTGAAATTCACGATAAATGGAAAGTTGGTGACCATCAGCGGTGAACAAACTTTGCTTGTAAGCCATCTATCGTTTCTCTTTCATCACGGCTAATGGCGTTGAAGAACACATCTCCCGAACATCCGTTAGAAGATGAATCTACCGGCAAAACGGATCATCTATCTCTTCATATAAAGCGGTACGGATGGTGAAAGGCGGCAATCTTTGAAGGATGGGACAAATAATCAAACACATCAAGCGAAACAAAAACGGTTTGGATTTACACTGTATTCTCCAAAGAAAAGCAAAGGATGAAGCACTTAGCGATCAAGGAAGTATTTCATAGTGGGGTTTCTTGAACCTGTTCCACAGAAGTTAACGTTGTCACTATTGAAGAGGAGGAAGATGGTCCCTACGAATCAGAAGAATGGAGCACTTATTTAAGCATTACGAATATGTGTCTCAAGAAGAGTTATGCATACCGGTGATCAATTCAAAGACATGTCTGCTGACATGAAAATCCGCTGTCCCGTTGAAGTTTGGGATACCTTGGGAGAACCAAGTGGCAAGTATGATTACATGGTGAAATATCTTTGTAGGAAGCTCAAAAATCCGGATCGAAGATATCTAGCCTGGATGGGGTGATTCTTTGAATACCCTAGTCGGTCGGAGGAGAATATACATCTTCTCGACCTAATCGACAAATCGAGATCCCACGAAGATCTACCTTCAACACGCTGTGGAATTCACCAAACGGATCACGGTTATCACTACATCAATATGATCGAGGACCAAGAGTGCGACTCGGGATACGATCTAGAAAGTGTCTCCGAACAACGGTCTCTTCACTCGGGCTGGAAGGTACATCCCGATATTCAACACAAAGATCAACAGAAACACATATGTTGTATCCTCACCGTCGTTAATCAAGAAGATCGCTTTAGCGGCCACAAAGGGCAAGGCCATCGTCCGAGTCTTCAAAGCACTAACAACCAAAGTTTACTCAAGGTTAAACCAAGCGGAAAATTACACAGTACCTCGACTTCCAAGGAGTCCTCTGAAACTGTTGAAGTTCGGACTAAGCTCCTAGTTCTAAGTAGTTTATCTTTGCTTTTGTTTTGAACTCTCACTTAGCCCAGTGAAGAGATGTTTTATAGGGCTTATCTTTTAAATAATCTCTCTTTGTCTTGCCAAGACAAATGAGTTTGTATTTTAGGGCCTGTTTCATATTGTGAATCATAAATAAAATCGTTGTTTTGATTCCACACTTTGTGTTTATTTTCATTTTACCCTTTCTTGGAAATGATAATCCTAAAAACACAATAAAAAAAATCAATCAAAAAAAAAAGCGCATTCACTTTCATTAACTTTTCAAAAAATAATGAAAAAAGAGTTGTAATCGGACATAAATCAAATATGCAGTTAAGCAGATAGACAAATCCATTGAAAGCAATAACTCTATGCTCTCTCACTTTGAAATCCCACATGAAGTCGTGGGAAGAAGTTGAAAAAGAGATCCGGATGAGATTTCTCGACTACTTAAGCACGAGGAAAGGATCATTCAGCCTCACAAAGAACCTCTAGAAGCAATCAACTTGGGTTCTGAAGATGATAAAAAAGAAGTCAATATTGGAGCTTCACTTGACAGCAACGTCAAAAGATGTCACAAGTGCCAGATCTACACAGATAAGATCCATGTGCCACCGACTCTACTCAATGTTCTCTCTTCTCCGTGGTCGTTCTCCATGTGGGGCATCGACATGATCGGGATGATCGAACCAAAAGCGTCCAACGGACATCGCTTCATTCTAGTGGCTATTGATTACTTCACCAAATGGGTCAAAGCAGCATCTTACGCCAACGTTACAAGACAAGTGGTTGTGAGGTTCATCAAGAACAACCTCATTTGCCGATATGGAGTTCCAAGCAAGATCATTACAGACAATGGATCGAACTTGAACAACAAAATGATGAAAGAACTATGTGAGGAATTCAAGATCGAGCATCATAACTCATCTCTTACCGGCCAAAGATGAGCGGCGCCGTTGAAGCTGCCAACAAAACATCAAGAAGATCGTCAAAAATGGTCATCACCTACAAAGGCGGCGCAATCTGCCATTTGCCTGCATGGGTATCGTGCTTCTTCAGGAGGCAACTCCTTTTCTCTAGTATACGGCATGGGCAGTGCTCCCGTAGAAGTTGAGATCCCATCAATGAGAGTTCTCATGGAAACTAAGCTATCGAGGCGAATGGTGTCAAAGCGGAATCGACCAGTGAACTTAATTGAAGAAAAGCGCGACCGCTCGTGTCACGGACAACTCTATCAAGAAAGGATGAAAGCTTTCGACAAAAGGTCCGACCTCGTGAATTCGAAAGGCGACCTCGTGCTTAAAAGATTCATCTTTTCAACGATTCTAGGGCAAATGGACTCCTAATTACGAAGGCCCGTACATCGTCAAAGAAGCTTTTACGGCGGTGCCATGACTCTCACAACCATGGACGGTGATGAACTCCGCATCCTGTGAATCTTGATGCGGTCAAAAATACTTTGTCTAAAAAAAAAGAAACATTTCGGTAAGTCGAAAACCCGAAAAGGGAGGCTTAGGAAAAAATGAGCATCTCGGTGGATTGAAAACCTGAAAAGGCGATCCAGGCAAAAATTAGAGATAATAAACAGAAAATATCCTGATAGATTGAAAACCTGAAAAGGCAATCTAGGCAAAAATAAGGATACACAAAAACGACAAAGTAACTGCAGTCAGTCCATACTTCGTCAATTTGAAGAATCTTCCATCAACGGATCTTCAATCAACTTTTCTAAAAGCAACAAGCACAGTGGGAATTCGAAGTTATTAGGGATAATAGCGGTTATTTGCTTTCAATGTAGCCTTTTCCCAATAAATTATCATTTCCAACTTTTGTAAATAGTTCATGGAATCACGCCTTTGGCTGATTACCATTCTATCAATAAATTTGAGCCTTGTGCCTTTTGTTTGCAATTCCTGTTTATTCTGTTTTGCAAAATAACGCTTTTATTGTGAAAATCACTTTTTGAAACTAAAATGTTTTAAATGAATTTTTACTTCAAAATTTTGAAACAAAAGCAAAAATTTTCCTTTGAACTATGAACACGGAAAGAACTTCAACAGTTTCTCCATGAGTGTTTCAATCTCCGAAGGATAAAACAAGCTACTCTGTGATCTTCTCCTCGGAAATCATCAAAGGACGGTATTCTTATCCAAAAAGAATCCCCAACGAAGTTGCTAATGAAATGCCTTTCTCAGAAAGTTTAAAACATGCAACTCAAATTCTTCATCAGTGAACGTCGCACCATTCTTTGTAATTTTCTTTGAATATTTATTCGAGCTGTGACTGGGTCCTTTTCCCAAATACCTCCTTAGTGTTACATCAAGTATTGTTAGCATGCGTATAACATTCATGACATTCATAACATTCATCATTCATACATAATAGCATCATTCATGCATTTTTGCATTTCTCGAAATGTTTGCTTCTGGTTATATATATACTCATATGGGTATATCATATCCCCAGCAGATTCTCTCCAAACAGAAAAGATACATTTTCTGTTTTCCCCGGCAGAGTATTCCCAAACAGAGAGATACATCTTTTCTCTATCATGTTCCCCAGCTAAGATTATTCTTCATTTGGAACAATGTCTTGATTGACTTTTTCTTTCCAGTTCATTCCTGGATAGAACCTTGTCTCTAATCAACAAACAAATAATCAATAACCTCGTCATTTGAGTAGCTTATTTCTCTTTCCATTCCTGAACTTATCATGAAAATTTGTTCTTCTCAACAAAGTTAAAACATGACAATTCAAAAATCTCCAGCAATTGTCTTTCTGTCTAAAAAGAAAACACATGTCTTACGATCAAAATGCCCGCATCTTCTCAGAAAAGAGATCCTCGGCAAGATTGTATCAAAAAAATAGAAACTCATTTTGAGTTCTGTTTCTTTCACTGCCTGTTATTCACAAAGCTGGATACATGGCAAATTTCTTTAAAAGATTTACCTTGTTATAGTTATCACTTCGCTGATAATTGGTAATATCTTCAAGATTCATTACCATAAATTATCACAAGGCTGATGATTGATGGTGTTGTTTTCACTTACCTTAAACATTGTCACAAGGCTGACAGAAGGTAATCTCTCTGTTTCCAAAGCGAAATAGATATTCACATGTTTTGTGAATCACTTTTCCCCAGCAGGGACGTATTCACAAATTTTTTCCCCACCATGTCATTTTCTTTGATATCATCTGGGTAAAAACTTTTTACAAGCATTTTGCATCACTCGCATTTTTAGGTATCTTAGGTCCAAAATTTGCGTATTCTGATATTTAAGTCTCCTTACACCTATCAAAACGAAGATATTCATCTTCCTCTCTCAGGTTAAAGAAACTTAAATAGGGGCATCTGTCATACCCCAATTTTTGACCTAATATACCACACATTGCATCATTGCATAACTTGATTCGAGGCAAATTCGGGTGTAGCATTCACAGGTCAAAATTAGGGTTTCATAAGATTTTCATCTGATTCAAGAGGCAACAAACTAGGGTTTGAGTTTTTCTCACCTCATTTGATCTATCTTGATCAAATCATCAGCCTTCAATCCTCAGATATCCAATTTTCTCACAAATCAATCGAGGATCGACCAATTAGGGTTTTGATCGGGCATGAGCATTCTCTGACTTTTTGAGCAAGAAATGACTTTTTTGGATAGAGATTGGTCATAATATAATAGATACAACATCTTGACCTAATTTCTGGATTCAAAACATCACAGAAGTTCACAGACTTCATCAGTCAATTTCAGAAACATCTGATGAAATTTCATCTGCACAGAAAAGTCAAACTTTGACTTTTGGTCAAAATTTTCAAAACAAAACTTTTTCAATCCTCAAAATACTTCAAATGATCCATCATGATCATAAAAAATCAAAGAATTTGGAAAAGTCAACAAAAAGTCAAAAGTTTACATACTTAGAAAAATTTCTAAGTGTTAAAATATCTTATTTTTTCCAAACTTCATGCCATTTTTTCACCTAGTTCCAATTTGAATTGGGAAAAACTCAAAACATGAAAGTTGTAGCTTGTGAAACAAGCTTTCTAAAATGTCCAAGAAATCTCAAATCCATGGAGTCTAGCTATACTTTTGAAATTGAAACATAAGGCTCCATGAACTTGATTTTCCAAAAGTTCAAAACTTCAATTATAGGTCATTTTGAGTTTTCTTCATCTAGAAGCAATACAAACTTGCCAAATTGATCATTGAGCTGATAAATATCAGCTAGATATAATTGAGATTGCATAGAATCAATTTGAAGATTTTTCACACATGGTAAAAAGAGGAAACTTCCTTTTTCTTTTGAAAAGTCATTCTTACCCCTTAAGGCATCTTTGATTTTCCAAAAAGCTTGTACTTGTGCCTAACATTTCAGACCTATTTGCCTATAAATTGATCACTATTTCAAGTTGAAACGACACCAAAGCATTGCAAGGTTATGCTTTCTCACTTCTTTCTTCAAAATCAAGAAACCATGCACTTTTGAGCAAACTTGCAATTTTAATTTCAGTGAAAACATGATAAACTTTGGTGTCAAACATGCTTCATGATCAATATCAAACTTGTTCAAAACTTAAAATCAACATGAACAAAGCTGGAAATCAAAAATCACATGCCATAACCATTATGTTTCCAAAACTGCCTTAAGCATCGAATTCTTGGTTTGGCTGGATTAAATTGTGTTGTAATCATTCAAACACCTTCCATGTACCTCATGTACATGATCCAAATCATTAGCAAGCAACTGTAACAGGTTTAACATCAAAATCGAGTTTCATTTTTCAGTCTGTGCAGGTTGACTTAAGTAGCATAATCCAAGCAAGCTCGAAGCAAGCAGACCATCCATTTAGCTTACATACATGCCGATGATGCTCAAATGATCCACAAACAAATTCTGGAAACACTCTAATACCTCCTTCGATTCTCACTTGAACAGGTATGAACATGAACTTGGATATCCTAATTCTTTGAACTTAAACAAAAAACTCTTGGCGATCTCTTTACACTCATAACGATCATAAGCCCTCAAGAAAATCAAAGAATCATCAACTGTGCATCATTTAATTTGAAATCTTAGTTTCTAGGGTTCTTCGTATTCCCAGAAATTCAAACATGCTAGGTTGAAAATAAATGCAATTAACATATACCATCATGTTCGTGATGAAAAACCGAGCAATTTTGATGTTTACTTCGTCCAATTTCGTTGAGAAACAAGGATTATAGCTTGGATTGAAGAAACCGAAGATCAAAGAGAACGAAGAACACTGCGTGTGTGTTCTTGAGTTTGAATTTTTAAAATTTCCAATATCTTGTCTACACGTGTTTTGGTTCACTAATACCAGCGTGCGTTTGTCCCAGTGGTAGTTAGCTTGCCTTTAGTCCTCATGCCACGTGTGCTACCAATGGTCATGGGTTGATCCTCTCGAGACCATTCTTTTCAAACTTTTCCATATTTTCATGTTTTTACAAAACTTCACAATTTTTAACCAATCAAAACTCCTCATTTTGAGGTGATTTTTGAACACTTGTCAATAAATACATCTATTTTATGATAGTGCAAAATTTTCAGAAAAACTTTCATCGATTAAATTTTAATCGGGCAGCGCGACGTTACGAGCACTTTTCAAAACACCTTTTAAAGGTGAATTTTTCAAGTTTTCGACTTCCGATTCTTTTCAAAACTTCTCATAAATCAACTTCACATTTCAAAACACTTTCAAAATCATTTTCAAAACATTTCATCAAACTTGCATCTTTTTACCATGATCGATCCGATTTAAACGATAAAACCGAATTCGTTTTCTCTCGAATTTCTCAATCGATCATGGGCCTCCCTCACGGTGTAAGTCCCAATCCTTTTATGTACATAATTATTTCTTTTTACATATTCAATCAATATCCAAGCATGAATAAACTTCACCGGTTTATTTTCGTGTCGCTGGTTAATACACCAATTCCATTGGTATTGAAAGGAGCATTATTCCCTGTGAAACTGCTTTCAAACCAATGGGCCTCCCTCACGGTGTAAGTCCAATAACATTCTTTTATGTACATAATATTTATTTGTACATATCAAACTCTCTTCAAGAGACATACAAATTTTTATGCATACATATCTGGATCCTTTTTATACAATAGACAAACTTCGATCGTTTGTTTTCACTTCACTTGTATATACTCAAAAAACATTCTTTGTACATATCAACTTCTTTTTATACAAATTCTTATCTATACATAACACAGATACTTTTTTTTTAAATACTTAAACACAGATAAACTTTAATCAGTCGTTTCTGTTTCATCTATATATTTTACACTGAATACCATTGGTATTGAAAGGAGCATTATTCCCCGTGAAACTGCTTTTAAACCAATGAGCCTCCCTTATGGTGTAAGTCCCAAACCTCCTATGTACATCCATCTTTCTTTGTACATAAAAACTCGTTCGTGTACATATTCACAATTCAACTTGTGAATAATCAAGTTCGCTCGTTTTAAGCGTTCGTTTCACAGACACTTGTTTATATTTCATAAACTCTTGTAAATAAACATCATGCATTGTTTATATTTCCTTCATAAACTCCTGTGAATACATATCACACACACACTTGTTTATACAACTGTCTAGTTATAACATAACAATTAGACTAATCAATAGGTTCCCCATAATTTAGCCTCCGCTTGGGCTTCATACAAGATAACTCATCACCAGTTGAGTTTAGCCTTCTCTTGGGCTTTGTACAAAGAAAACTCTCCCTACAGAGTTTAGCCTCCGCTTAGGCTTCATATAAGACAGCATTCCCCTATTGAGTCAGCCTCCTCTTGGGCTTCATTCAAAAGAACTCCTCATTGAGTTTAGCCTTCTCTTGGGCATCATACAATGAAAGAGATAGGAAATCTCTTAACAGCCTCTATTGGGCTTCAATACAAAGAATCACCAGCGTTAGGATAGAACCACGAGTATAATTTCCCGGTGAAATTGCTCTAAATTCCAAAAGGATGGTTTCCGGGTGAAATCCCTTTTAACACAAAGCCAGCCATACCTTATAGCTTCCTCTTGAGCTTCATACAAGGACCCTTGATGACCCTCGATGACCCTCGGAATGCCTTCTCTTGGGCTAACAATACAAGGACCCACGGGCTTCTTAAAAGCATCCCTTAAATCCAATCAATTTCTCCTTGAGATTTAGACATCTATCATCTCTATGGAAGAAGTATCTCATCTATCACATCACATACAGTCAAAACTTTTTTTCAAACTCTTTTCAAACTATTTTCAAACAAAAACATCTCTTAATTGTAAGTGGTAACGCTTGTACACTCAAGCAAAACACCCAATACTTATAGTTAACAGATTCAATCATCTATTTCAAAACATTTTCTTAAACATGTAAGTGGTAACGCTTGTACACTCAAGCAAAACACCTATAACTTACGATGAAAGATTTTAATCAGTCAAACTTTTCAAAAATGTATGTGATGAAATAGATTAGATACATTTTTCATTAAGATGACATTTTATGCATCTCTTACTAACATCCGTTGCTTTGCACTAGCATAAGTGGTAACTACGATTGCTCGACTTTCTCAACATCCCTTTGAGAATACGTGAGCCTGAGGTCTCATCCTTGCCGAGCAAATTTCTATCTCCTCGGACCAAACAAACCATAGATCACAGCAGATCCGAGCTACAAATGCTCGATTCCCACTAAGGGATATGTATACGAAGATCCATAGATCTTTGCGAGCACAATAATAACAAAACCTAGAATCCCACATCTATCATTCTTAAAATCCCAAAGGAGAAACTTTCCCAATCATAGAAATAGCAAATTAAAAACACACAAACATATCAAACATATTCATATATAAAGCTATGGATAACCATATATATTTAGGGCTCCATCTATTCCTTTATATAACAATCCCCTCGGGAATCTCCCCGATGCGTTCGTCTAGTTTGCGCTAGTCGATTCATATCAATATCAATTGAGGGTATTATAGCTTTCCCCTTTTTCATAATCATTAAATCATTTTCTTGTGTTGAAAATAATAAAGCTTGATGCTCGCGGCATCTTTATAAACAAATCAAAAGAGTAAATCGTTTCGAGCCAGAAGATCCGAATTCACGTTCGAATCCTCTAGCGTGTCACCTTTTAACGCGAACATACACTTAAAAAGAGAAAAAGTTAACTAATAAAAGTTTGTTCGTGTTTGTTTAACAAATTTAAATTCCTAAGGTCCTTGAAAACATTGCATTGCATTGCATAAACATCGCATATCATGGCATAACATTTCATAACAGGTACATTGAAGACCGGTTTTCTTATTCTCTCGTTGTTTATTTCAACAGAAATGGCTCTTGAACAGACGGTCAAAGATCTCCAGGCTCAGAACTCTCAATTCCAGGAGATGTTCACCAACTTGGTCCAAGGCCAGAAGGACCTGAAGAAGCTCATCATCAGGAAGAAGAAGACCATCGGTATCCTCAACATGGGAAGAAATCACAAGGGTGGACCTAAGGTAGTCAGCCGCTTAGAAATCTCAGACAAGAGTGGTGAAACCGAAGAAAGCATCAAAACGTGAAGGAAGCCGTCGAGTGCGAAAATAGAAAGACTACTTGAGCGAATAGTATCCTTAATGACGACAAATACAAGCAACTTAAAGACCTTGAATCTTGTGGAAAATATGAAAATGTCCGGTGAATTTTGATGATCCGAGTCTTGTTCTGGTATGGTAATTCCCATAGTTTAAGGTTCCTACTTTTCCAAGTATGATGGTATCTCTTGAAGTTTCACTTGAAGTCCTATGTTCGGAAGATTCATCCCTGATGATAGGAAGCTATGGATCCATTTCTTCCAAGAGAGTTTGTCGAACTTCGGTTGGAGTGGTATTATCGACTAGAGTACCCACATTCATACTTGGAATGACTTAGCGGATGCTTTCTACAAGAAGTACCGATCAATCTTGAATTAGCACCAACTCACATGCGGCTACAAAGCATGTCATGGGTCGTGACGAAGTTCAAAGAATATGCTCAAAATGGAGAGATCTAGCGGTGAGAGTTCAACCCTTGTCCATAGGGAGTTGGTTGATATGTTCATGGGACACACGAGGCTATTCTTCAATCATCGATTGGAAACTCTTGACCGAATTCACCGCGTCTTGACACGAGCGTATTGAAGCGGAATCAAGAGCGGGAAGATTCGAGATAGAGTCATCTTCAAATCTTGCAAAGAGATCTTTTGGTAAGAAAGAAGCCAATGTTGTGTATGGTCAGAAAAGCTGTGTCAAAGCCGATCGTACTCAATCTATGGGGGCAGTCGTGATCTCTAATCCTACACCAGCGCAACCTCAATAAGACAACTCGCGTAACCAGAACGCGCCACGAAGACAGTTCACGAAGATCAACATGCCATAGTCGCAAGCATTGCAACACATGTTGAAATAAGAGCTGATCACTTTGAGGGATCCTCCTCAAGGCGTCAACATTTCCTCTCCGAAGTACAATCCTAATGCAAAGTGTGCATACCACTCCAACAGCCCAGGGCACGACACTGACAACTGTTGGGCTCTGAATAACAAGATTCAAGACATGATTGAAGCTAAATAAATCGAGTTTGACCCTCTTGTCGAAACTCCGAATGTGATTCTAATTCGGTGGGAGAACTGACTTTGGAATTTGTTTTGCTTTTTATCGCAAATGTTGCGGATAGCAAGAGTCGCCACCGACTTTTCTTTTATCCAATTAAGGGAAGGTGAAAAGAACATAAAAGACCTTTGTTAGATTACGTAGCGAGGAGAAGGTTATGAAAAGGTATTAGCACCCTTTCCATCCGTAGTTATCTACAAGCTCTTAGTTGCTTCTAGCTCACTTTTAAAAATTGCTTTACGTGTGTGTTTTGAAAAAATGTTTTGAAAAGGCATTTCGCTTTGACTTTGTAATGATTCACGTTGTAATGTATACAAAGTGTTCGGAAATGTTTTGTTTTTGAAAAGAGTTTGAACTTTGACAAAAGTGTGAGGTGTGAAAAGTATTTTGATTGAGCAAGCAACTAAAAGTCTTATTACTTACTCAGAATGGTCGTTTTCGTGTTGTTTTACATTCCTTTAGAATAGTGTTATCCATACCATTAGTTGGTAGGTAACCCTATTCGTTGGATGTAAAGGGACATTCGAAGGGACATCGGATGGTCATAGAAGGCAACTTGTAGGAAGTATCCTAGCACATTCGAAGGGACGATCATCACTTTTCGTAGGCAACAATCGAGGGAAGAGATCATGTATTCGTAGGAGACATCGTGGGTCTATGATCTTTGTATCGAAGGGACTATGATGATATGTTTATAGGCAACGGTGCTAGGATATCTCTACGTTCGAGGGACTTGACCATTTATTCGAAAGCAACGAGAGAAATTACCCTAAGGGTGCATGTGTGAAAAGAGTGTGTCAAATTCGATATATTATCTTGGAATCGAAGTGATCTCGTTCGTTTTATCTTGCCATACGCCTAGTTACTAGCGTTTATAGGGTGCGAAAGTAAGTGCGGAAAGTAAAGTGCGGAAAAGTAAATCCTCGCTATTACATGGTTTTGGGCGATTACATAATATAGGAGTGCGGAAAAGTAAATCCTAATTAAACTATTACATCCCATGAGCAGTTACATAATATTGAAAAAGTGCGAGAAAATAGATCCTAACTATTACAACCTGTAAACAGATACATAATAATCGGAAAAGATTAGTAATTCGCATAAGAGAAAATATATTAGAAAAAAAAAAAGTCTCGTGTTAAGAAAATGTTTTTAGGTTAATGATGATGATTAGATGATAGAATAATTTTTTGGGAATTTTCTGGATTGGTTTTAATGAGAAAAAGTAATTAAAAGTCAATTTTATGGTTAATTAACAATTAATTAAAATATGCTTGCAAAAATATTAATTTTTATGCCAAAAATTAAATAAACATTTTTCTGATTAAAATGCAAAAAAGAAAATATTTTTGGTGATTTTTAAATGCAAGAGAAAATTATTTGAAAAGAAAATAAATTAAATAAGAAAATATGAAAATATGAGAAATAAGGTTAGAGAGGAGAATCAGAGGGCTTCTGACGGAATTCTCCCAGGAGTTGGTGTAAGTGTTTTTATGTTGGCATTAATTTTTGGTAAAACTAGGATATGACAATGTCTTGATAGATGTCATGACATTCAGAATTGAAGATAAATCCTACATGAGAAGGATGTTTAAATCTGAGGCGGTTGCAAATACTATCTTTGGAATTACGAAGATTGGTGATGTCATAACCGATGTTATGACATTACGTGTGACATTCTTGAGACATTTTTCTGAGTTTTCGGGAAGTTTGTTGAGCTGTTTTATTATGTTCTATGTTAATTAGATTACATACTCACATGGCTAATTGGTTTATCTTAGTTAAATCTAAATTGGTTGTTAAAAAGACCAAGTCTTTAGGATTAATTAAGTGAACCCTAGCTATTATTATGGAAGCCATGAAGTTTGGATTGCTTCTATAATAGGAAAAGAACCACTTTTTCTTCTTTTCTTGAGCTGTTGAAGATTTAGCGAGGTTGTATTTTGTGTAATTCTAGTTACTCTTGTGAGCCAAACAATTATCAATTGATAAGTGCTTTGGACTAGGATTTGGTTGTAAGGGTAGTTTATCACTCAAAGCTTTGAAGCACGAGTGTTGTGTCTCTTGATTAAAGCTTTGAAGCAAGATCAAGTTTGTTTATTGAAGAGTGTCTTCACAATTCAATTAATCAATAGGTTGATATCATTCTTTGTGATTGAGGGAGTGAGTAGGAACTCGGGTCTAAGTAGGACTTAGATTGAAGTTGCATTTGGTAGGTTTAAGTGAAGGAGATAAAGCGGTTGGTTTATTCACGAATTAATTCTACTAATAGTGAATTTCTTCCACGGCTTGGTAGCCTCGGATGTAGGTGTAGTTACACCGACGGGAAAACAATTTATTGTGTTCTTTCTTCTTTGTTTGAATTCTTGTGTGAATTGTTAGCAGTGTCGAATCTTGTGTCATAACATTCTGTGACATCATGTATACGCTTCGAAATTCAATTGGCATCGAGGCGGGAACCACTGTTATTGGTGAGATCTAGGGATAATAGTTTCTGGCGTTATGGATAAGGAAGGAGGATTTGGAGGTAGACCACCCATACAGGATGGATCTAATTATTATTACTAGAAACCTCGTATGGTTTCATTTTGAGATCCTTTGGATATTAAAGCTTGGAGTCTTTGAAAAGGAGGAAACATCCCAAGCTTGAGAAAGATGGGACTACTAGTCGAAACACGAGGAAGAATGGAGCAAAGAAGAAGAAGAGTTAGCCTGGGCAACTCTAAAGCATTGAATGCCTTATTCAATAGAATTGAAATATCTTGAGACTAGTACATCAATGTGGTGGCCAAGGATGTTTGGGACACTCTCAAAACTACTCATGAGGGACATCCAAGGTGAAGATGTCAAGACTTGAGATGCTCACTACCAAATTTGAAAATTTGAAGATGAAGGAAGATGAGACCATTCATGAGTTTCACATGAATATCTTGGAGATTGCCAACACCTCGAGAGCCTTTGGGAGAAAGATGTCGGAAGAAAAGTTGGTGAGAAAAATTCTCGGATCCTTGCAAAAGGTTTGCAATGAAAGTGCGCTATAGAGGAAGCTCGGGATATCAACACCTTGAAGGTTGAAGAACTTGTTGGATCTCTTCAGACATTTGAGATGGGGATCAGTGAAAATGTTGACGGGAAGAACAAGAGCATAGCCCTTGTATCCAATCTTGAGGAGGAATGCAAGGAGGAGGATGAAGATATACGAAGCTATAGCTATGCTTGGAAGGCAGTTCAACAAACTCATCAAGAGAATTGATCCCAAGTCAGGTCTAATGTCGAACATTCCATCGAAATTAGCGGATCTTATGACTCGATGAAGATCCAAGTCGGAAGAAAAAAGTCAAGCGAGGAATCGGTGTCATGGTTGTGAAGGATATGGGCATATTAGGTGAATGTCCTACCTTTCTAAAGAAACAAAAGAAATGGCATCACTTGGTCGATGGTGACTCGGGAAGTGAATCAAGAAGAAGCGGTAAACTTGTCACTGCTCTCGGAGTGTGCAATTCAGATAATGATTCCATGATGAGGAAGTGACATTTGAAGAGCTTCTTTGAAACCTACAAGCGTGTATAAGTGGTGAAGTATGTCGGAGAATGAGAAACAAAAAAAGATGATTGTGAAGTTGGAAGTTAAAAATGTGAATTTGGAAGCTGAGAAGAAGGAAAACACTGCTACTATAAGTCACCTCAACAGTGAAATTATAGTGTTGAACTCCAAACTTGATCAGATGTCTAAGTTTGTCAAAATCGACATCGATCGATAAGTTGGAGGAAATCCTTGACTTGACGAATCGAGAAATAAGCATGGTGCAGGATATGGGTAAAGAAACACATCGGTGACAAGAAGAAGAACAAGCCTGGCAAATCAATGTCAAAGCAAATGTCACAACATAAGGCAGGAAATAGGTCTGGCTCAGGATATGTGGATGCAAAGAAATTTGCTGATAACAAAAAGAAGAACAGACCTAATAAACCAATGTCAAAGCAGATGTCACAACATTGGGTTCAACATTAAGATCAAAGAAACATGAAGAAAAAGTTTCAAAGATGGAGATGTAATTATTGTGGGAGGTTTGGACACATAAAGCCTTTTTGCTATAGACTACATGGATTTCCTAATCAGGTTCCTTATGTCAAGCCTAAGACCAACAAGGTACCATACACTCAAAAGTGGAAGAAGAAGCTATGACATTGATAGCTCACACTTCCCTTAGAGTTTCTTCCAAAGAGGTACTTTGACGATGGATGTTCTAAGCATATATGGAATCAAGAACCTTCTAAATGATGTCAAACCTCATTCTACCGGTTTTTACTTTTGGATGGAGCTAAAGGAGAAATCAAAGGTGTTGGAAACTTAGGCAGAGTTCCAAACCTAAATGGAGTGTTCTTTGATAAAGGTTTGATGCTAATCTCATAAGCATAAGTCAACTATGTGATACGGATTCAAAGTCAACTTCACTAGGTCCGAATGTCTTGTAATCAATGAAAAACAAAGTGGTTATGATAGGAGTCGGATCAAAGGACAAGCTGCTACATGTGGGGTCGAGAACACCAACCTATCTTACGTGTGCTCTACGAGATAAAGATGAAAAGGAGGTGAAATGTGGCACCAAAACTTGGTCATTTGCATCTTAGAGGAATGAAAAGATCATTTCCATGGAAGCATCGGAGGGATACCAAGACTCCATATTGATGAAGGAGAGTCATGGTGAATGTCGGTTGGAAAGCAAACGAGAATCACATCCAATGTCAAGACATCGACCACTTCTAAGGTTCGGGCTGCGCATGGATTTGATGGGGCCTATCAGGTTGAGAGTCTTGGTGGAAAAAGATATGCTTATGTTGTTGTGGATGATTTCTCCATATTTACGGATAAACTTCATCAAGGAAAAATCGATGTGTTTGATGTCTTTAAGAATTATGCAAAAGACTTCAAAGAGAAAGGAAGACTGCATTGTCGAATAAGAAGTGATCATGGAAAGGAATTTGAGAATAGCAAGTTTGATGAATTACCCTTAGAAGGAATCAATCATGAGTTCTCTTCTCCAATAACTCCTCAACAAAATGGAGTTACCTTAAGAAAGGAATATCTTTCACCACATATGAAATATGGAAGGAAGAAAACCCTCTTGTGAAATATTTCCATGTTTTGGCGACAAATGTTATATTCGACGGATCGTGATCAAAGGAGAAAGATGGACTCTAAAAGTGATGAAGGCATTTTTGGGATACTCTACAAATAGCAAAGCATATAGAGTATTCACTCTAGGACTAAAGTTATGATGGAGTCTATTAATGTCATAGTTGATGATCACCATCGGAAAACAATGTCCCATATGATGTTGAGACATTGTTTGAGACATCACCACAAGTGTCGATAAGGATGATGTGCTGTTCCTACTTCTCCAAGTCGAACCGGAGGAAATTAACAAAGATCCCTCCATCGAATTCGGAAAGATCATCAAAGGAACTCATCATTGGAGATCCTAATTGTGGAGTCATTACAAGATCCGAGAAGTTGTCTCAACTCTTGTTTTGTGTCAAAGATTGAGCCAAAGAATGTGAGGCTCTTGGATTGGAGCAATGCAAGATGAATTGACAAGCAACATGAAGTGTGGGAGTTAGTTCCTAGACGGAACAAACATCATTGGCAAAAGTGGATCTACAAGAACAAGTCGATGCGAAGGGGTTGTCACGAGAAGACTTGTTGCTCGGGATACACTCAAGTTGAAGGGGTTGATTTTGATGAGACTTTTGCTCAATCAATCAAACTATTACTAGGGTTGCTTGCATTAAAATTCAAATTGTTTCGGATGGATGTGAAAAGTGCCTTCCTAAATGGCTACTTGAATGAGGAGGTATCGTAAAGACCTAAAGTTTGTGGATCCAAATTTTCACGATCATGTCTACAAGTTGAGAAAGCCCTATATGGTGCGAAGCAAGCTCCAGGGCTTGGTATGAAAGGTGACTAAGTTCCTTCTTGACAAAGGATATAGGAAAGGAGCCTTGGATAAAACCCTCTTGAGCAAGAATGAAGGAGGAGATAATGGTGGCTCAAATTTATGTTGATGACATAGTGTTTGGAGGAATGTCGAGATACAATGGTGAGACATTTTCCAACCAAATGCAAGCTGAGTTTGAAATGAGCCTCATGGAAGAATTGACTTACTTTCTTGTCTTTAAGTCACACGATGGAAGACTCAACATTCCTTTCATAGAGCAAGTATGCAAGGAATATTGTCAGGAAATTTAGAATGGAGAATGCCATCCATAAAAGGACTCCTGCTCCTACTCATTTAAAGTTGTCCAAAGACACAAGTGGAGAAAATGTTGATCAAAGCTTGTATAGAAGCATGATAGGAAGCTTGTTGTATACTTGACCAGGACGACATTGCATTGGGGTATGTGCAAGATACCAGGCTGAACCTAAAGTAAGTCACATCAATCAAGTGAAAAGAATTCCTAAGTATATGAGTGGAACTTGCAATTATGGTATACTGTATTCTCATGGATGTGAACCAATTACAATAAGCTATTGTGATGGTGATTGGGTGGTAGTCTTGATGATAGAAAAAGCACTACGGAGGATGCTTCTTCTTGGGAACAACCTTGTTTCTTGGTTCAAGAAACAAAGCGTGTGTCTTTGTCCAGGCTGAATACATAGCGGTGGTAGCGATTGTTCTCGATGGTCCGGATGAAGCGGATGTTGGTGAGTACAATGTCACACAGGATGTCATGACATTGTCTTTGTGACAACAGAGTGCTATTAATATTTCAAAGAATCCTATACAACACAGTGGGACTAAGCACATTGACATTAGACATCACTTCATCGAGACCTTGTGGAAGAGAAGTGATTAAATTGGAGCATGTAGCCGAACTTCAATGGTGACATTTTACTAAAGCTCTTGATGCTAGTCAGTTTGAGAATTTAAGGGGCAAGCTGGGTATTTGCCAATATGAGGAATTGTAGCAATTAAAATTGCTTACAACAAGGATTGGAAGAGATTTTTTATTTCATTTAATTTTAAGTGGAGTAATTAAATTTTTTCCTCTTGTTTTTCAAAAGTCCAAGAATAGGAAGAGGCATATATATATTTCAGTTTTTTCATTTGAAAGTATCTCTTGCCATTTCATCAACAAAAGCTCTCAAACTCTCTGTGATATTTTTCTTGCCTTCCTCAAGATGTCTCCACAGAACCTGTCCTCGTCCTCTTCATCATCTCAAGTTTCTGGCTCTTCATCTCCCACCATGTCTGAGATTAGGGCAAATGCTGAAGCCATGCAGACTGAAGCACTGAAGGTTACCCCACTGCATGCAATGGCAACTGATCTTGAGAGGGTCAAGAAACTTCGCACCAGGAATGCACAAAGATCACAAGAATCTCCCTCTGGTAAGACCTCTAAACCATCTTCCTCTGTTCCACCTGAAATAGCAAACAGAGAAGGTTCTAGGTATGTCCATGAAGCCATTGCTAGGATAGTAACCAGGATCTTGAATGAAAACCACTCTGTGCCTGGGGTTTCTGTCCCTCTAAACCAAAAATCTGCTAGCCCTAGTTTAGCAGCTGATCCAGATGTCACTGAGAATGTCAAGACATCTGATGATCAAGTCAACAAAACCCTTGTGGATCCTGTTACTAAACCTTCTGTTGATTCCCCTGTGAAATGTAATGTTGATACTTCTGATAACAACCCTAAAGTTTGTGTTGATGATACCACTATGGAGCCCCATGTGCTTAGTTAAGATGATATTTCTGATGGAATTCTTGAAGAATCCCCAGAAAAGTGTGTTGTTGATAAGTCCTCTATGAATCCTGCTGATGATATATCTGATAGTATTCTGGATGAAACTCCAGAGAAACAAGCTTCTGATTACCTGGAAAACTCTCCATTTAAAGATTCTGAAAATGCTGTGGAACCCCTATCATTGACATGGACAAAGAATTCTCAGATAATGACCTCATTGCCAATGTTAATCCAAGCATTGCTAAGAGGATGATGAGAAGGAAAGGGAAACAGGTTGCTTCTCAGAGTACTGTCAAAGAAAAGGTTGTTGAAGAAGTTTATAAGACTGAAAAGGACAACAAGGATGGACCCTCTACAAGGAAGAGTAGGGTGAAGATGCTTTGTGGTGGCTCTAGACCCAAGAGAACCCCAATTGTAAAGAAGAGGAAGGTTTCTGAACCTCTAGAGTCTGATCAAGACTCTGAGTTTGATGTTGAGAAGAATGTCTCAGACATTCATCCAAGGAAGAAGCCTTCTCTTGGGAAACTGCCCAAAGTCCACAAGTGGCTATTGACAACATATCCTTCCACCACCACGAGAATGCAGCGGTGGAAATATGTGTGCTGAAGAGAATTACCTTTGGAAGGGGCGAACAAAGTGCCCTTGAATGCAGCGGTGATTGATATGATTAAGGAAGCGGTTGGCCAATGGTGAGTTTTCAAACTACTATGATGTGCTGGTGAAGGAGTTCATTGTGAACTTGTCAAGTGGATGTGCTGATGGCAGGTTAGCTGATTTCAAAACTGTTTATATTACGGGGAGAAAAGTGAAGTTCTCTCCAAGTGTGATAAATAAATATTTGGGAAGATCAGATGATGCTCAGCCTGAGCTTGAGGAAATTGATAACCAAATCTGTCAAACAATCACTGCTAAGCAAGTGAAGCATTGGCCTATGAAGGGAAAACTCACAGCCAGCAAACTAAGTGTAAAATTTTCCATCTTGAACAAAATAGGTGTTGCTAATTGGGTTCCAACAAACCACAAGTCAACCATCTCTGTTGGACTGAGCAGATTCATCTTTGCAGTTGGTACAAAAGCCAAATTTGACTATGGAACCTATGTATTTGAGAAAACACTAAAGCATGCTGAAAGCTATGCTATTAAAGGACCAATAGCCTTTCCCTCCCTCCTGTGTGGAATTATAATGGATCAATATCCTGATATTCTGGTTGAAAGAGATACAGTTTGCAAAAGAGCCCCTGCACTTGGATTTCATTACAAGCTCTTCCAAGGAAGACATGTCCCAGACATTGTCATGACATCTGCTGAGACATCCAATGTCAAGGCAAATTTTCGAGAACTGTCATGGTGTCTTGAAAGCAACTGCGGAGCTTGAAGCGAAGCAAAGCAAGAATCTCTCTTGGAAAAGGCGGGACACGAGAGGTTGAGGATGAAGGGTTAACGGTAATGATCTGCGATAATGATCGATCTTGAACAAATGAATGATGTTGAGGAAAGTTCTGAAGATGCTTCTTTTCACAGTGTTTCTTCAGGAGAAGAAAGCACTTGAGTTGTGGTCTTGTTGCTTGTTGATTACTTGTTTCTATTTTGTTGTTTTGATGTTAACTTTGCTCTGCTATTTCTTTATTCCTGTTTTTGGATAATTGTGTTAATTTGACAGAGTTGTAATCTTTAACTGTGATGGTACTTTTTATATATGATGAATGTTGGGGCATTTGTACTAGTACCTTTGGCCCTTTTAAGGCTAAAAGGGATATATGTGGGCAATTGGGGCAATTATGAATTGTGGGTAGAATTTATCTTCTCTAGGATCTGGTTTTTAAGCTTAGGATAGCTTAAACTAGTTTATTTTTTTCTGCTGCATAGGTACTCTGATAACTTAGTTTGTTTTAGCCAAAAAATGTGCCAAAGGGGGAGTTTGTAAGTGTTTTTATGTTGGCATTAATTTTTGGTAAAACTAGGATATGACAATGTCTTGATAGATGTCATGACATTCAGAGTTGAAGATAAATCCTACATGAGAAGGATGTTTAAGTCACTCAAGTTGCAAATACTATCGAAATTCGCGAAGATTGGTGATGTCATAACCGATGATATGACATTCTGTGTGACATTTACTTTTCTGCAGAATCTGTTTTTCCTTAGAGTTTTCAGGAAGTTTGTTGAGCTGTTTTATTATGTTCTATGTTAATTAGATTACATGCTCACGTGGCTAATTAGTTTATCTTAGTTAAATCTAAATTGGTTGTTAAAAAGACCAAGTCTTTAGGATTAATTAAGTGAACCCTAGCTATTATTAGGGAAGCCCAAAACTGAAGTTACAGGACTGCTTCTATAATAGGAAAAGAACCCTTACTTTGCTGTTGTGCCTCTTGAATTGTATTGAAGATTTAGCAGGTTGTATTTTGTGTAATTCTAGTTACTCTTGTGAGCCAAACAATTATCAATTGATAAGTGCTTTGGACTAGGATTTGGTTGTAAGGGTAGTTTATCACTCAAAGCTTTGAAGCACGAGTGTTGTGTCTCTTGATTAAAGCTTTGAAGCAAGATCAAGTTTGTTTATTGAAGAGTGTCTTCATAATTCAATTAATCAATAGGTTGATATCACTGCTGTGATTGAGGGGGAGTGAGTAGGAACTCAGGTCTAAGTAGGACTTAGATTGAAGTTGCATTGGGTAGGTTTTAAGTGAAGGAGATAAAATGGTTGGTTGATTCCTGAATTAATTCTACTAATAGTGAATTTCTTCCTGGCGGTAGCCCGATGTAGGTGTAGTTACACACGGGTAAACAATTTATTGTGTTCTTTCTTCTGTTTGAATTCTTGTGTGAATTGTTAGCAGTGTCGAATCTTGTGTCATAACATTCTCTGTGACATCACGTATCTGCCGGTAGTTGGGATTTCGGGAAGACTACTTGGAGGTGCCCGAAATTAGGATTTCGGGGCTTTCGGCTGAGATGCCTAAGTGTGCACTGGGGTTTCTAGGAGGATACGTATACGGGGACGTGCGCCTTGAGGCTAGAAGTTGGAGCTTCTGGGCATGTCTTCTGAGAAAACCTGAAATTTCAAAAAATTAAGTAAAAAAGGAAGGGCTCGAACCCAGGACCTTCTGAATAATCACGCGCTGCCTTGCCATCTTAACCATGTGAGTTATCTGTTAACAACATAAAACAAAAATAACATAAAGGGTTTGGAACCCTTGGATCGAAAACACGCAGCAGTTATCTTCTCCAATTCAAATGTTCAGGCTTTTGGCTACGGTTTCTGCTTCTCGGTTGCTAAATCTCTGCAAGTTATAACTCAAGCAATATGCAATATAAATTAAATGTAAAGCCATGGATCAATTGCAAATTGTCCCCTGAACATGAATATATCCTTAGATTGGTCCAATTTTTCCTATCTTTGAGAATCCCTAATTCGTGCTCAAGAACCCTAACAATGGTGGAATTCGGTTTATGCATCTAAAATCAAATCAAACCATCCAGATAGCTTGCAAACATCATTCTAAACACAAACAAACAATCAAAACATGTTAAATATGCATGAAAATCAAAAATCGAAATTGAGTTAGAATGTGCAAACCGAAATCGTGTTTGTGTGATTCTGGGCTTGTTGATGGCTTGTGAGTATCTGGATCGATTCAAGGGACCTCCAGGAATGTATTGGAAAGCTTAGAATTGGCTAAATCGATCTGAAACTAGGGCTGCAAGTTGCTTGAGAGACACAGATTTTTTGAAGTTGGTAAGGGTTCCTAGAGGCAGAAATTTCGTCCTTGTGTCATGTGAATGCATTGTGTACTTATAGTGGATGGATTTAGGTCAAGAATCATGAAAAAATAATGTACCAATCAATGAGAAAATATTTGATTTGGTATGAAACCTAATATTCCCTTTTTTGATCAAATCTCAATCAATTCTTTTGCCAATCAATGCAAATTTCGAATTTGCCAGCTTGTGTGGCTTGGTTGGTCCTCAAGAATGAGAGAAAAATCCAATTTGCAATAAATTTTGATTTTCTACCTTTTGTTTTAATTTAATTGGCTTTTAAATGATTAAAATCCAAAATAAATAGAAAATAAAAGATAAAATTCGTGGCCTTGGGCTTGGAGGTTCCAAATCAGCTGAGGAACAAGTTTGAACCAAGAAAAGTTAGGCCCATTTGCAAAATTTTGGATTTTGTCAAGTATTTCTCTTTGTGCACCTCCTCAAAAATGCTCAACTTGTGCAAGGTGTATCTTGCTCAATTTTTAACATTTTTGGATGTTCTTGGACTTTTTAGAAAGCTCAAGATGTCCTCTAAACATCCTCTTTGGTTTCATCTCAATTGAAGTTTTCATGCTCAAGAACACTTCTTTACAAAAATTTGACTTTTTGTTGACTTTGAAAAGGACCTGTAATGTTTTGATCCATAACTTCCAAATGAACCATTTTCTGACCAAGCTTGTGAGAAATGAAGTTCTAGAGAATTGAATTCTCTTCAAAATGAGCTATGGTGAGACAATTTCTGATAAAGTATGTGAAAGTTATGCCTGGTCAAAGTTCTGTTGACTTTTGTCTAAGAAAGCTCAATTTGGAAACTTTGACTTTTGATCAATTCTTGACTTTTCTTGATGAATCATGATCAACTCTTGATCAAATGATGAATATTACTTCAAAATATTGGTGTTGACCAAAAATCATGAAGTTTGACTGTATGTTGACCATAGTTGACTTTTGTCCATACTGATTTTCAACCATCTGAGCAATTGTTTGAGGAAACTTGACTTGTAAGGCTTGAAACTTGACATGGAGATTATTTGAAGCATATGATGAGGCATGATGACCATTGGAAATGTTGGAAACCACCTTGATCTGAGGATGGCCAAACCCTAGTTTGGGTTGATTGCCTAGGAGAGGGCTTGTCTGGTCAACCCTTGGGAAATCCTTGAGTATGGATATATGAAATGTCTTGAGAAGTAGGAGGGAAAATTTTGGGGTATGACAGTGATCAACGCACCAATGCCTAACCACGGTAAAAGTTCCAATGCTATTGACGAAGACTCCTACGTGTATGACGTGAACAATCTGACTATTCCTCTGATGATTGTTAAGAAAGATCTGCTGCAAGCCGGTGTATTTCTAGGATGCCCGGATGATTGTCGTTGGTGTGTGTAATACGGTGAACTGACTTTGAGATTTTTGTATCTCAAATGTTGCGGATAGCAAGAGTCGCCACCGACTTTTCTTTTATCCAATTAAGGGAAGGTGAAAAGAACAGGAAAAGACCTTCGTTAGATTCTGAGTAAGGGAGAAGGTTATGAAAAGGGAAGGTATTGGCACCCCTTTTCGTCCGTAGTTTTGTACGGGCTCTTAGTTACTCTTAGCTTATTTTTTAAATTGCTTTCTGTGTGTTTGAAAAAAAATGTTTTGAAAAAGGCATTTCGCTTTGACTTTGTAGATGTATACAAAGTGTTCGGAAATGTTTTGTTTTGAAAAGTGTTTGAACTTTGACAAAAGTGTGAGGTGTGAAAAGCATTTGATTTGAGCAAGCAACTAAAAATCTTTATTACCTACTCTGAATGGTCGTTTTTGTGTTGTTTTACGTTCCTTTAGAATAACGCTATCCATAAGTGAAGGGTCACTTCATAAGTATGGCTCTTAATGGAAGTCTATACAAGGGGCTCCCAACAGAGGGATAAGCAAGACAAATATTCTTGAGACAATATTTTGAATTCCCCAAATATACTTACAAAAATATACTTTTAGGCTCTCTGTCCATATAGGAAAGCTACTCGTTTAGTGTTCCAATGCAAGAATATATATATATATATATATATATATATATATATATATATATATATATATATATATATATATATATATATATATATATATATATATATATATATCGAGAGAAAATGTAGTGTGTTTTTAAGAAAATACTAAAATTGCTTGTTGAGGATTGAATCAATGACTAGTTACATTTTCCTCGGGTTAAGATCGAGGAAAAAGTGACACATTTTCTATGATACCCTTCATTAACCCGACCTTCTAAATCGGTGAAAACACTACTTCAACCAAGGTATAAACTTATTTTGTAGTAGTGACTTTAAATACCGATTTTATGATTCACTTTTTATGGGTGTTATTGTAAGGCGAGAGTATCTATGAAGAAAGAGATAAGTGTTAATTTTTCGTCAAATTTATAGGAGATGAGATCAACACTTAGGACGAAAAATGTTCTGGTGTATGTGTGGTTAGGAGGAAAATAACTTGGTAGTAAACACAGATAAATGTATTTTGATAATCAACAATGCATTAATACCATTTGCATGCGAAGAAATGCATATAGTTTTTAAAATTTCTTAATTTTCCATTCAAAATTATATAGGGTATAACTTGTTGTTTAATTGCCATCCATTTATGTGTAATCTTTTCTTAAAGTATAGTATCTATATTAACTAATTCAAGAGGCTCAATCACATTATCCCATAACATGACATCATTTAAAGGAAAAACAAAACTATATGACTTAGGCAGCATAAAAATTGTCGGTTCATATCAAATCAACATTGTTATATCTACAACTTTCTCATACACTACATCGTATGCCTATCCCCAATTTTACTCAAATAAAATAACAAAATAATATGTGGGTCCTATTCAATTTCTTAAATAAAAAATATTTATTTATAAATAGTACGATGAATAGTAACACAAATAGTGCATGAACTGTATCTAAAATTACATGAAATTAATAATTTTAACAACTTATTAGTTAAACCATTTGGACTTTGACGCATATTTGTTAAAGGATGAAAAGAAAAAGTCAAGTTTACAGTATAAAACCTTATGCAATCATTCATTAAAAAACAGATAAAGAATAAATTAATATAAATGAATGAGAATTAAACTAAGAAATTTAAATTATATTTCTGACATTATACGTAAAAAATTGGTTTACACACATAAATATTAAAAATAATTTTTAATAATAAAATAAAATTAATTAATATAATGTAAAAAATTAATTAAGGATGTTATGAAATTGATTAATAGACTGTCCAAATTTTTAGTAAATTTTTAGTAAGTAATATGAAGTTGATTAATGATATTTAAAATATTAGTTAATGAAATTATGTAGTTGGTTAATCACATGATTTTTTTCGTACACCGTCAATTTTAAAAATAATAATTATAAAATATTTTAAAAAATATTTTTCTAATTAAAAAAATAATATTATTATAATATTTGAACATTAAGATATATTGTATGTGTAAGAATTTGGTGTAACTATAGCATTTTTCTAATTAAAATTGAATTATTAACTACTTTTAGATTAAATAAATAAAGGTATTTTTCTCTAGATATAATCTTCTTAATTTATTTGTATGCATGCACTAATTGACAATGATGACTTTTAATTTTCCAACATGTTTGAAAAAGAATTTTAGAAACAATCCAATGGCAACTGTTGTGAAGTATGGTCAAGATTTGTTTGAATGTGATGCAAGTTGGATGATTGCGATTGAACTATCATCTTCTTTTGGGTCAAGTCATTGAGGTGGAGTAGCTGGTTATTAATTTTAAATGTTCCAATTAGTTAATAATCTCTTTCATTATCTTTGTTATTTTAATAAATAAAAACGTAAAAAGTGATCAGTTCTAAACTCACATGGCCAGAAAATAACATACTAACTTCATTTAACGTCATATTCAATTAGTAGTTAATAGAAAATTAAGGATACAGACATGGATTAAATTTAAAATACAGGGAATGCTATTTTTAGAAATGTTATTCCTTGAATTATAATTTTCGTCAATTTATTTGATAAATTATTTAGATTTTAAGAAATATTTTGAAAAATTATTTTATTGTAATTTTAAAATTTTAATAATAAATTCAAAAAATGTTAAAATAATATATATTAGTGGATAACTGCAGTTAATTACTTTTTATTCTATGAGAATAAAAGATTCTCATCCTTTAACATGGAAATAAGTTTTTTTAAATTTCATCAATAAATTATATTCTAAAGAATTAAAAGTATCTAGCAACAATTTATTAAAATTTTAAACAAACATGGGAACATGATCTCTAGTTTGTACTTTGTCACAAAAAAAAAATGTATTTATGATTATCAATCAAATCAAATCTATGAAGTCTTTCCTTTATTGTAAGTTTATCTTGGTATGTAAGCCACAAAATCATAATTTCTCTAAGTCGAACTTTATTTAAATATTAGTTTCATTCCTGTATTGGTGTTTTCGATATATTAGTGATAAATATATATCTTATTACTTTTTATATTTATCAAGTTCAAATATTTCTCCTGGTTTCAATAATTTTATCGATAAAAAATTTATTGTCCCGTATTTTTTGTTAAACAATTACTCACTAACAAATATTTATCTCACATTTTTTAATGTATCACTTGAAATTAATTGTCTCAAGTTTTTCTTATACTTATCACTGACAAATATTTGTTTAGTACAATCGGATTTATTGGTAAAAAAATACTTATATAGTATGTTTTTCATATAAATATCAACAGTAAATATAAATCAATGTTAGTTATATTTAAAAATATATTAATGTATTTTTAGATTTATAAATACATCCATGTATTGTGAATATTTTAATTATAAAAAAATTATAATTCATATATTACAACTATTTTCAATTTTTCTTTAAAAAATATTCAATAAATATGAAATCTAACAAATTAATTTGTGAAAAATTAATTTTATGAAAAATATAAATGTTCATTATCTTTTAAAATATATTAATCCTCCTCCTAAGGAATATAGTATGCGTAGTTTTAAAATGAGTAAGATGCTGACAAGTTTAGGAAGTGACGTTATTCATGATTTGTCGTCTCAATTGAGGTGAGACATAGAAACACTTTGACGTTCAAATAATTTTTTATTAGATGTGAGTGATATTATATGTACTAGCGTCTAAACGGACACTCCCATATCCGTTTATCCGCTCTTTTAATATGCACAACATTAAAATACAAACGTATTTTTATATCATTTTGATTTTATTTAAAAGTTTTGTATAATAAATTTTGTAATAAATTCTATCTCCACCTATCTCTCCCCATCTATCCTCTCTATCACTCTCTCTCTCTCCCCAAATATCCCTCTCTATCTCTATCATTAATTATTTGTCTCCCCTTTCTCCTCTCTCTCTCTCTCAATCTCTCCCTCTTACTCTCACACACATTTATGTCTATGTCTTCTTTCATCTTTTATGACACTCTCACGTTCTGTTTGTCTGTTTTTGTACTAGGCCAACGTGTATATCTTTATGAGTCTTTTATACATCTCATAAACATATTGTTATTTAGACATAAGTAATAGTATTAAAGTAAGATGATAAATATTTATTTTATATGCTATTTAATTCTTTTCTCTCTCAAGATAATTTATGACATTAAAATATCTCTCTCAAGATGACTAATGACATTAGAATTTCAATTAAAAATATATCATAGTTATAAATTTTATTAAGAAATTAATTAATATGTACTATAATATAATACTTTAAATATAATTAAGGTAAAAATAAACCGTTCTAAAATTCTAACGGTTTACACCAAATTGACATTATATAAAAACATAATCCAAAAATTTATAGAAAAACATTTTCCAAATTAGATTATAATAAGACTAATATAAAATAAATAAATAAATAGATTATAGTAAGATTAATATGAAGGAAATATAAATGAATATACAATACATCACAGCAAAAAAAGTTATCTAAAATAACAATATTTAATTTTAAAAAATTACATGAAATTAATAATTTTAACAACTTATTAGTTAAACCATTTGCACTTTGACGCATATTTGTTAAAGGATGAAAAGAAAAAGTCAAGTTTACAGTATAAAACCTTATGCAATCATTCACTAAAAAACAGATAAAGAATAAATTAATATAAATGAATGAGAATTAAACTATGAAATTTAAATTATATTTCTGACATTATATGCGCCAGACTCCAGAGTAATAGAAATGAAATGTGCATATGCAAACCTATAAAAATATAATAAACCAAAATAAGAGAATTAATTAGATTAGAATAGAGAAGAAATAGTTTTTTTAAACTTATTATAGGTGGCCATTCTTTTGGTAGAAACCCAACAATTTTTAGAGAATATTTGAATATTAAAATATGACTTCAAATGCAATAGACTGTAATTAAAAATCATCATAAATTAAATTTATTAATCAGAATTAAATCTGATATATATAAATAAAGAGTACCAAAACATGACTTTAATTGCAATTAATTGTTATTTTAAATTGTCATAATCAAATTTGATAGAAATTTATCCGTAAAAATTACACCACAAAAACTATTAAATTAAAAAAATAACATAAGGTTTTTGAAATCTTGTTTATATTCTCTAAATTGTATATTTCTTCTCAAATTCATAGATTACATGAGTCTCTCTTTTTCCACTTATTTATTTTTCATCTTCTTTATCTTATTCCTCACAATTTTTTTTCCATCTTTTCTCTTTTGATTGCATTCCATTATGTAGTTATTTGGTAGATACATTCTTATTTTGGTTTGAAACAGAAATAAACCAATCTGAAAAATTATATCCTTTTTATCTATCGTAATAGAAGAATAGAAGTTGCTCCCGTGAGATTGCAGTTACACAAAATGAAATTGAAGATTAACTTATATAACAATTATTCAAAATGAAACTGAAAATTAACTTATAATAACAATTATTTGATAAGTATTATTATAGATTATCAGAATCAGAATATAGTTCAGTTGAATAACAGTAAAAAAAGAAAAACATATGCCAAATAGTATTATTGGATAAAGGTGTGCTTCATGACCATATTATATAATTACCAGATAAATATGTTTTATGAAATTCCTATTGAATGAGGCACCTTCAACGCAAACTTTAAAGAAAGAAATCAATAATGAAAGTACACAATAAAATTATAATTACAATCTAAAATGTTAAATAAATTAAAATCAATTTGTAAATAAAAGTAAATAGAAAAATGAAATAGAAATTATATATTCAACAAACTTTTTCACCTTCTGTTTTGCTTTCTGAGAGACATCTTACTGAAAGAAAACATCAAAGCCTTTTCTATCAGTAATAAATTCAACCGAAATGGATTATTATCAAGAATGGTGACAAAACTTTAAAAATGTTAGCCTAATTCAATAACGTAACATCAACCAAACAAATTCTATCCACATCTAATCAAGTTTCTCACTAGTCTCTGTCAAACCAATTATAAAAGCAACACAATAACATCTCACAGTACTTGTTATTTTCAACCAACAATAGTTTAAATAAATTAAAAAACATATAAAGAAAGAAAAAGGGTGTCACACCTTGAGTATATTATTTTTCTCTAGTTTGACATTCTCTATCCTTCTTCTAGCGCCCACTTCATATAAAAATACTTATGGTTTCCAATAAAATTTAGAAATCTTGATTTTGCAAGAAACTAATTAATTAGTGGAAGAGAGAGTTATTTTGGAGAAACTAAAAGGAGGAGTTATACGGATGATGTAGCAGTTTTTGTTAATAGAAGTTAACAAAGTTATAAAAGTAGTTATAGTAAAGTCATGATGTGCAATTATAATTTGAATTAAGTGGTGTTTTAGAAATAATTGTTGTATGTGAAGGATAAAATATGAAAGAAAATAGGTCAGCCCAAATCTCCCTATTTTCCTTATAGATACTTATAGATTATTATTTTAAAAATAATCTCTATACTATCATAATAATTATTTTAATTTAAATAATATTAAAAAATTAAAATATAATAAATTAATTAGTTATACAATATTTGTTTAGTGCAAGAAATGTAAGTTTCAACGTGACTTTAAAATAACTTAAAAAATTATAATAAATATAATATACCTATTTTTATTTCAGTTGTTTGTAATATTACAAAAATATTAATTTTAATTAACTATTTATTGATCAATACTCCCATGCACTTTTGTATGCTCTAACAATTTTTAGAGGTTAATTTTTAAAATGAAATTTGAAATTATAATTAATTTATTATAATTAGTCTTATTTTTATTTTTAAGATTACGATATTAAATTTTTTTATGTCAACTAATTTCTTGATTATAAATATTTATTCTATATATAATTTTAATAATAAAAGTATTTGTTTTAATATATTAATTAATTATAATATGTATCATGTACTTTTTATATTTATTAATAATGTTTTTTTTACATTTTTATGTATGACAAATATTCATTTTGTGTTGTTTATATTCGTTATTGATAAAGATTTATTTACAATTTTTTATGTATGAATGATTGATATTTGTGGAAATTTTTTAATACTAATTTGTGGCAAATGTTTATCCAATATTAAAATTATTTTAATTTTAGTCTTTAAAATTAAAATTCATAAGAAACTTGCAAAGTTTCCTGTAAATTCTAATTTTAGTGATGAAAGCCAAATAAAATCCATCATTTAAGACTTTTATCAAACGAAAAAATTAGGACAAACAACAAAAATTTGGCAATTTACAAAAACCAAAAAATCATTTAAGCTATATTTTTATAATAATAAATAAGCGTGGTAAATAGGCATTGTAACTATTCTAACCTTAAACAACATTTTTTTTTTTATATAAAATAAGCATTAGTATAGGTGGGGTTTAATTTTTTGACATTAGACAACATTTTTTTTAAATATTTTGCCGCTGTCTAATGTACATTTAGGATAGCACTTTTTTAACTGATAAGCGACGGCTAATGAATGATTTAAGGTAACATTTTTTATTTTGAGTGTCGTCTAAAATAAAAACGTTGTGTGTTGTGTATACTTAATTTTTCTTTTTTCCTAAAACATACAACATCGCCTAGGCCATAAAGCGCTGCCTAATATGAATACCTTAACCAAAGCTTAATCTTGTTTAGCAGCACTTTCTATTAATAAATGTTGGATAATAAGGTGCTGCCTAAATTAACTTTTGGCATGGTGAAAGAAGAATGCAAGTCTTCAAAATACCAACTTTAAAACTCGAAATTAATCTCTAATCCATTAAAACTTGAATTTTTTCATTCCAATAGAAATCCAAATCTTCGACTTTGTAAACCAAGTGGAGGGACAAAACTAACCTAAAGCCTTTGAATTAAATTAGGAAAATTGGATATTTCTTGAAAAAGAAATGCGGGTACAATGAAATGCTGCCCTTAAATCTAAGAAAATTAACTTATAATTATTTATTAAATATGTTAAAAATGATAAACTTTCCTATTAATATCCGGTTATATGAAATGTGTAGTTGTTTTGTTTTTCTTTAAGAGCCATAACTTACTTGTGGTTGATGTATGGCTGAGAAACAAGAGATTGGAGTGATAAATTAAGAGATAACCAAACAACTTGAGCCATAAAATAAATAAATAAAACTAGGCATTTATCGTTACAAGAATGTATTGACTTTTCATTCTTATAAAATTTTCTAACACGGGAGAAGAAGATTCATACCGACATACATTCCAAAAGCAAATGCCGTGTCCGCAGGATTAAGATTAAGATTGTTTGATTGCGAGGCAAGTTGGCGCAAGTCATTGAGGTGGGGTAGCAGGCTATTTTAAATCTTTCTATTAGTTTGACTTGACTATATAATAGGTTTATAGTCTTACATTTACTGAGCCAAAATAAAAGTATTTCCTTTACAGCATTACATTTACAATCTACAAATTATATATGCAAAAGATATTATCAAAAAGAATTTATCTTAGAAGTTACACTAGTTAGGTGGAGAGAGATTAGTGAGAGAGTATTGATGTCAACCACAAGTGGATGCTGTTAGTACCGCCACCGCCATTTATTTCTACGATTTGTTTAATTATTTAACTGATAATAATTGTACTTTTTAAAAGCTATTAATTGTGTCTTACACATTAATTGTTATGCATTTATTTACATATATTAGAAGAAACAAAAAGTGTGTCTAACACACTAATTCTTACCTATTTATATACATATATTAGAAGAAATAGAAAGTGTGCCTAACACACTAATTGTTATGTATTTATTTACATGTATTTTGTTTGTTTGGGGTTGCAGTAGTCAATTTACTTATGATACACGTTCTCCATTAAAAAATGATTTTGCGTTTTTTCTTTATGTTGATGATTATACTTTGATGTTGTCCTTTTCTTTATCAAAAGATAAGTAATTCACATGTTTTTGTGAAGAGTACAACAAGACTATTAATTTTATTGTGCAAATGAAAAGTAAAACTTGCCTAGATGAAAAATATCAAAACTATTACAGAAGTGAATATATCACTCTGCTGTCTAGAAAATTATTAACAAAATTTTAGTGTCATTTTTATATTTGCATGAAAGTTAGAGAGAAGATAAAATCATATACCGAGCAAAAAAGATTCTCCAACTTTTTTTATCGGTAAAAAAACTAAATATAACTAAATCTGTTTCTATTCATAGCAATGTAAGCAAAATTAACCAATAAGAAAAAAAACACCAATAATGTTACAGTGTATAAATGAAAGATGAAAGAGTACATAGAACGGAAGAAAACATCAAAGAATTTCTTATTCACCAATTCTACCCCACAAATATCAACAAAGCAAAAATGGGTGAAAAGTTTTTTTTTGGTATCAGATTCACGTACCTATATACAAATACAAAATTAATGGCTTCACATGGATGTATTAAGAAAGACAATGTAACACCCGGAAAATCATTTAATTATTTAAATGAAGTATTAAGGGAATTATTAGTCAGAATTTAGTCGAAGAAGAAATTATCGAAATAATTATAAAGGACATTAACGGATTTATAAGTCGGTTTAAGAAGAAATTAAGTGAATAATCAATTTAATCGGAGAATTATTATTATGAGTAGAAACTAATTAATTTAAAGTATTTATGAGTTTTATTATAATGTGAGGAATAAAATGAGAAGTATTAATTAAATTGGCCAAATAGACTTTATAATAGAATAAATGATAGAATATATGGTAGAATAAATATTGAATTATTAAAAGAATAGAATAATTAATTAATTATTAATAGAGTAGGATATTAAGGAGTATTTAAAGGAAGGAAATATTAGGAGAATAGGGTTTACGGGAGAAAAGGAAAAATCAAAGAGGAAGTGGAGGCACAAGGGCTAGGAGAGGATACCGGAAGTGCACAATCGGAACCGGAAAGTAGGAATTCGATCGGAGTTATAACCACCGTCAAATTTAAGATAAGGGGTGGGGTTCTAACTTTCTAAATGGGATTATGATAAATCGTATGTGCGGATGAATTTATATGAAATTATCTGTGTTTGTGTAGACCGTATGTGAATTAAATGATTAAATTGTATATAGTAATATTGCTGGGGTTAATCGAAGGGTAGGAATGGTTGGAAATTAGTGACACAGGGATCGATCAGACGGTAGCCACCAGAAGAGGAGGCGGACGCCTCCTGGGAAACAAACAAATGGAGATGGGGGTCTTGAATTGGAGGTGGGCGCCCTCCAGTCGTAACACCTTGGGGACGGACGTCACCAACTGTTTCTTTTTATATTAATCTTTTTTGTTTCTGTTGTTTGCTGTAGCCTTGCTTTTCGTTGACTTCTGAGGCATTAAGTAGGCATTAGTTTAGTTAATATACTATATGTGTTATATCAATAAATAACATTGGGACTATTAGAATTAAAAATGGTTTTATTTATTTAAATAATATAGTGTGTTATAGAACTAGCAGACATGGTAAAAGAACAACAGAGTTGTACAATTGGTAAACTGTCAGTATATTAATTATGAGACCTTGGTTAGAAATATAAGTGTAATTGAATCAATTAGTTTGACTAGATTGGTATATATATGCATGTTAGTAGAGACAGAATACACTCTTAGTGTCAAATTAGTCCTAATTAAATTACTTGAGTTGGTGAACTTATATAAGTAGCAGGATTAAAATTTGTAGCATGTTTAGTTAATTGGCAGTGTGGTTCTTATATCAGCGATAAAATTTGCCAAGAATACTGTAATAATTAAATAATAATAAAAATAGTACTTAAAAATCAATACCGAACTAACCGAGCTAGTAAATTAAGCGGTGTAATTAAATATCCGGAATTAATTAGAAATTATCGAAATGATTCATATATTTTAGTAGGTGATTACAATTATTTTATTTTGTTGAATTTGTGTGAATGTATCTTATTGTGAAATTGTTGTGAATCATTAGCAATGAATTGGTTGTTATATATGGTTGTTTATGTGAAGTTGCAGGATATTTTAAGTGACGATGGTTACCTCTGATTATTGGTAATAAAAGTGATGTAGGCGTATGCCTTGTGAAGTGAATTTATGTTGTTATTTTCATGTTGTAGCATCGCATTTCATTTTGCATTTGTGAAGGCCTGTATTGGCGGATTTGTAAAGAAGGCTTATGCCTTATGCCTCTGATAACTGGCAAATTAGTGAAGGGAGTTTACTCCACCGGTACCACATGCATGTGCATTGCTGAGTCTCATTGGAAGTCATGTCGTTGTTAATTGCGAAGTAATTACATGTTGTTGCTAACGAATGAAGTGTGTTGTGTTGTTGTTGATTGAGAATTTTATCGTGACGTGTTATTTGTGGTGTGATAATTATGTATGATTTAATCCTAATATATTATTTATCATACACCTGTTTATATTGGTAGATATCTCACCTTTTCTTTTGTTGGCCGTTACCTTTATATTGGTAACGTGCAGGTAATGAGGAGTAAAGCATTTAGTAGCTTATGGCGTCGTCGCTCTGATACATAGCACTCGGGGGGAATAAGCGCATATTTGATTTTATATTACTTTTCGTTGAAATTGTTGCATTTTAATACTTGAGAATTGTTCCTTGAATTAAGTTGTTATGAAGGATGCTATATTTCGTTTGGAGTTTTGAAATATTATAAATCCGCTGCGTAGTTTTGAATAAATATGAAGAAATTTTGAAGACTAATTAATTGCTATAAGTTCTTTGGACTAAAATGTGCTATGTATCCATTATGACATGCTTTTATGATGACGGTTTTGAATGATGAATGTAATGCCTCATTTATTGTAATTTTTTTGCACTCTGACTTTCAATAATAAACGTTGGGTAGAATTGGGGTATTACATTAGTGGTATCAGAGCAGGTCGGTCTGTACGGCCAGGTTGTTGTGTCGTTATCAATCGAGTATTGTTAATTACTTTTATCTAACTGTTGGTTATGTTGTAGTGCTTAGTTGACATGACTGGAAGGAACGATGTTGCGATTGTTGCTGCTTTGGAAGCAATGGCTCATGCTTTAGAGAATCAACCGAATGCTGGCAGAGATGTTGGATCCCGATGTTTGGCAACTTTTCAGAGGGAGAATCCACCAGTGTTCAAGGGCAAGCATGATCCTGATGGTGCTTTGGAGTGGTTGAAAGAAATTGAGAGGATCTTCCGCGTGATGGACTGCACTCCAGTACAGAAGGTTCGGTATGGAACTCATATGTTAGCTAGTGAGGCTGATGACTGGTGGTTAGAGATGAATGCAAGATTAGAAGTTGCGGTGAGGAGGTTACTTGGTTTGTGTTCCGTAGGGAATTTAGAAGTATTATCCCGATGATGTTCGGTAAAAAATTGAATTCCTGAAGTGAAGCAAGGTAATAAGTTTATTCTGAGTATCTTGCTAAGTTTGTGGAGTTGGCCAAGTACTATCCGCAGTATAGCGCGGAAACTGCGAGTTCTCGAAGTGCATCAAGTTTGAAAATGGGTTGCGCTATGAGATCAAGAAAGCAATTGGATATCAGAAGATCCGTGTTTTCTCTGATTTGGTGGATAGTTGTTGGATTTTTGAAGAAGATAGCAATGCTCATTACAAGATAGTTACTAAGAAGAGGAGCAAGAATCATAGTCGTGGTAAGTGTTGCACCCAAATTTTACCCCTATTTTTTCTACTTGCATTGTATTTATATTAAAAAGAACTGTCAATTTTTACATTTTTTGTTACACATCTTTAGTTAATGATTAAGTTAATTTCTAGCATTTTACTAGCATTTGTATTCTTTATAATATTTTTGAATTTCTAGTTTGTATTTAACTTTGCATTGTAAATTTGTAGTTAAAAGTCATTCACTCTTGCATTTGCATCCTTTCTCACTTTAATTTTTATTTTTAATATTTGATTAATTCTAATTATTTGGTAAGGTTTTACTAAATAATTTCTATTAGTTAAATAATGAAATAATAATTAAAAGGAATTTTTGTTTTATTTTCTAAATAACAATGTGTTGTTTTTAATAGTAATTATGTTTGTATTTATAGATTATTTCATGCTTGATTTTTGCATTTTATTTATTAGAGCTTTGAATTAATTAAAATCTTTCCTCATTGAAAATATTTTCTATTTTTCTATTTCATTTAACAATTAATTTAGATTTTTTTATTTTATTTTTTTTATTTTGAAATTCTAATATTTTTCTTTCACATTAGCATTAATTTCCTTTTTTAGATAAGTCATATTTTAATATCAAAGTTTGTTTTATCATGTTTACATTTTTCTAAATAGATTAATTAATTTTTATGTTTGTATCTTTTAATTCTATTTTTATTGTGATATTTAATTTCAATCATTTTAGTGATTAGAAGTTATTAATTGGTTTCTATTAAATATAATAAATTAGGATTTAAATAAAAAGAAATCACTTTTGTTAGAATAACATTTTTGTTCTTATCTTATTTTAAAAATATTAGTTTTTATTATTAATGGATTTTTAATTGGCATTTTGTTAGTAATAAAATTAGTTTTTAATTAAGTTTAAATTTTTGTAATTATATTATGCATCATTGTACATCTTAATTTTTAGATTTCAATTAATTAGATTTTGGTTTTTTTTTACTTTTTAACAAAATAAAAAAAAATTAAAAAATTGTTGTTGCTGCTGTTTGTTCTTGTAAAACTTGCCTCCACCACCTCTTGTACAATCTTGTACCAACCTGCAAAACAAGTTAAAAGAAAATCAGTACAATTTACACACCTCTTCCTCACAATTTCTCCTTCCACTACCACCACCTTGTACAAATCAGAGAAGAAACAAATTCAAAATAATATTAGTACATACATGACAAAATTGTACAATTTCTCCACCACTATCAATTCCACTACTCTGCTCCACTTTTATGACAACTCATGTTGCTCCCTTGTTCTTATCCTCTCAACCCTGGCCAAAACTCCATCTTGCCCTCACTTCGATTCTCTTATAAAAAACGACTCTCTCATATACCACAGATTTGGGGGATAGGCACTCAACCAAGATCTCACGATTTTTTTTATAACAACTATTAGTTCAACACAGCAACCACTGAATTCTATCTAAACCTTTAAACCATACAAGAACAACACAGAAACAAATTCACAGAACTAAAACAACACAGAAACATATCCCACAATAACCTTCCATACTCATAATACTCCCTCTGTTCCCTGTACACCTCAAAAAAAGCCAACCTCACCAAACTGCATCAACCTTTATCAACACCATATCAACAACCCAGAATCACACGAGCATAGCGAAACATAGAAGAAGAGCAAGTGCGAAGTCAGGGGTTTGATTTGGGGTTTAGATTTATGTTTTTTGTTCTATCTGGCGAAAACAAGAAGAAAGATGGTTTGGAGACGGAGGAACCATGGCCGATCGAAGAGAAAAACACGTGAGAAGCAGGGAGAGAATGCAGCAAGAGATGATAAGGTTTGATTTGTTTCGTGAAAGTAGAGAGAGAAAGGAAGAGAGCGTGGAGATTCTTCTGATCCTATTACCATTTATTTTTATTTTTAATCATTTAATTAATTCCTAAAATAATGATAATGGTAGTGAGGTGGCAGCGGCTAGGTCATAAATTTAGGGTTTTTTTTTGTGTGTGTTGATTTGAACATCAATAATCATTGGGCCTAACCCGACCAGTCCTATAACAATCTAACCTATTTTACAAAGAGCCGGCCTATTTATTCTACACCACTCCAATTTCATACACCCTCTGCTCATTTACTTTATTTTAATTAGATCTTTTCATTTTTTATATAATACTTGGCTAGTTTTTTTGTTGTTATAGTTTCTAAAAAAAAAATATATATATATATATATATATATATATATATATATATATATATATATATATATATATATATATATATATATATATATATATATATATATATATAATCTTATTTTATTTACTCAAAATTTTATTTTGAAAGAACAAAAAAGATTTTATTTAAATAGTATTCTTGTTGTTGATTGATACTAGAAATAATATATTTTAGATCTTCAAAATGATTTTCAAAATACAAAAAGATACATAAAATATAGATTTAGTTTTATTTTATTTACTCAAAACTTTATCTTAAAATAAAAAAGAACAAAAAAAAGATCTTATTTTCATTTTAGTTGTTAAGTTTTTTTAATTGGTTGATGCTAGAAGTAATAGATTCAAGATCTTCCAAATAATGTTCAAAAATACAAAAAAATATATAGATTTAATTTAATTTTATTTACTCAAATATTTATTTTAAAAGAACAAAAGATTTTATTTTCATTTTAGTTGTTAAGTTTTTTTTAATTGGTTGATACTAGAAGTAATAGATTTTAAATCTTCAAAATAATTTTCAAAGATAAAAAAAATAAATATATAGTTTAGAACTAATTTTTTTTAATAGTCAAAATATTTTCTATTTCTAAGTATTTTATAAGTTTTATTTGATTTAGATTCAATTGAGTAAATTTAGGATTTTATTTAGTTTAGATTTAATTTAGTAAACTTTAGAATATTTATTTGATTTAGATTTAATTTACTAATATTAGAATCTTTATATATTTTATATTTAATTTTATGATTTTATAATTTTTATTTAATTTAGGTTTAGTTTTAGGCACTTTAGAATTTTTTTTTTTTTTATTTATTTTAGATTTAATTTAGTAAGTTTAGAATTTTAATCTAGTTTAGATTTTGTTTAATAAATTTAAATTTATTTTTATAACCTTAGACTTTGTAGTTGTTTTTAGAATTACTTTAATATCTTTAGTTTTTTTTATTAGGATTAATTTAGTGATCTTAAATTTTTAATAATTATTATTTTCTTATGAATTTAATTCATTTAATTTATTTTTTTTTTACATTTGTTTGAACTTGTAATTTATTTCCGTCATCCCCATTTGTAAATTTGTATCCCCATCCCTATGGTTTGTAATAATTTTAGTAAATATTTATTGCTTTATTATTTAATTAACTGTCACTTACACAAAACTAAAAAAATCTTTTTTTTAAACTAATATTTGTAAATCATTTTTAACCCGTAAGTCGACAAAGCTACGAAGCGTCGCGATGACCACACATGCACACATGTACGCTTGATCCTGGGCCTTCTTACAGTGAGCCTATTTCGATCAATGGTCCCAATTGGTCGTCTTAGTAGACTAGCCCACTTTGCTAGTACACATGTAATTTAATTATTTTATACTTAGGTTGGCCACCTTGTATGGGCTTTGTCGATTTTACTTGTGATTTACAATTGTCTCGATTCTATTCTTTTTCCATTCATCAAGCATCTAAAACACTTTCAATAAAAACTCGATCCAACGTCGAGTCTTCTTCTCAAACCTCGATCCAACGTCGAGTTATTTTCAAAAATGAATTTCTACAAAAGAACACTTGGATAAGATTTGTTTTAATGGTTGAGGTTAGCCCAACGATTAAAACAAATCAAGTTTCTAATTGATTGAGGGTAACCCAATAAATTGAGAAACTTCAAATCCATGTTCTCAAACAAAAAACATGGTGCTATGGTATTTAAGTAAATTGTTAGAGGATAGCCCGCGATTTAATTAAAATGTAAAGTATTTGGGCCATTAGGGGTAACCCAATGACTTAAATACTTTATTCCATACACTAATAAAAGTGAACTTTGTTTCACCTCACTCTTTTCATAATAAAGATTTTGGATGAGATGATCGTTGACCTCAATCACCAATCTCGAGTATTGAATCGTTAGAGGATAACCAACGCTTTTGGTACTTGTCATCCACAAGTTAAAATCAATTTTAACACATTCAAACTTTTATTGTGCGCTTAAGCACCTTTACCTTTAAACCCTTTTTCAAGATTAGACATGATTCATTTATAATTGAGATGCTTCTTCCTCTATTCCCAAGGTTTTCGACTTCTCCACTTGAGTACTAGAGGTGTTCTCAAACCCTCCCTCACGTTGGTGCGTAGTCCATTATTCTTTATTACACCTTGTGGACGTTAGACGAGTCTTCTCCTTTAAAAATGACGACTTGTCTTTTCATTTAAAATCAATCAACAAACAAACATTTTCTAGAAGAACTACGGAGTTTTGACTTTCCCATTGCACGAGGGAATACGTAGCCGCGGTTTCAAACCGTGTCAAACTCAAAAATAATAAAAACATTTCTTCTCCCTTTCTTTCTCATTTCAAACTTAGAAGATTGTAAAATTTCACACAAACACACAAACACACTTTGAACTAAATGGGTACCATCGAGTACGATGGATGTAAGGTGCTAATACCTTCCTTAACCAACTCGAACCTATATCTTTTAATTTCGTAGACCGTCTTATCCATTTCATTCGTGGGTTTTATCTATATTTTCCCGTTCTTCTTTTTAGAACGAAATAAAATTAGGTGGCGATTTCACTGTTGTTTTCGAAAACTTAAATGATTTTTGAAAAAAACGTAGTTGATTCAGTAAGCCGTATGATGCTCCAAGTTGGTAAGGAAAGTTCTTGAGGGCTAGAGGACTAGTGGGGGAGATGCTCCTGCTAGTGTGACTTGTTTCAAGTGTGGAAACCCGTCACAAGAGTAATGTATGCACTCTTTGATGTGAAGAGGTGTTTCGTTGTGGCAAGGCCGGACACGTAATTCCAAGGTAAACATAAGGCTGATGTCTACTTTAATTGTGGTGAAGAAGGGCATATTAGTCCTCAGTGTCCGAAATTGAGGAAAGCGCCTGGTGCGAAGGTGTTCGCGTTGGTTGAGACTCCAACGGACACAGATACCAGAGGTATGTTTCCATGGATCTACCTCTGGTGATTATCATGGTTAATAATGTATAAGTGAAATGAAATTGCGCATGTACTTTGGGTTTTAATTGTAGTAAGTTGTGGTTATGTCAGAAGTTTAGACATAGAGACAAGGTTAAGGATGGATGTGTCGGACGAATTTTCGAGGACGAAAATATTCTAAGTGGGGAGGGTGTAACACCTGAAAATCATTTAATTATTTAAATGAAGTATTAAGGGAATTATTAGTCGGAATTTAGTCGAAGAAGAAATTATCGAAACAATTATAAAGGACATTAACGGATTTTTAAGTCGGTTTAAGAAGAAATTAAGTGAATAATCGATTTAATCGGAGAATTATTATTATGAGTAGAAACTAATTAATTTAAAGTATTTAGTGAGTTTTATTATAATGTGAAGAATAAAATGGGAAGTATTAATTAAATTGGCCAAATAGAATATATAATAGAATAAATGATAGAATATATGGTAGAATAAATATTGAATTATTAAAAGAGTAGAATAATTAATTAATTATTAATAGAGTATGATATTAAGGAGTATTTAAATGAAGGAAATATTAGGAGAATAGGCTTTACGGGAGAAAAGGAAAAATCAAAGAGGAAGTGGAGGCACAAGGGCTAGGAGAGGATACCGGAAGTGCACAATCGGAACCGGAAAGTAGGAATTTGATCGGAGTTATAACCACCGCCAAATTTAAGATAAGGTGGGTTCTAACTTTCTAAACGGGATTATGATAAATCGTATGTGCGGATGAATTTATATAAATTATCTGTGTTGTAGACCGTATCAATTAAATGATTAAATTGTATATAGTAATATTGCTGGGGTTAATCGAAGGGTAGGAATGGTTGGAAATTAGTGACACAGGATCGATCGACAGCAGTTACGAGAGGAGGCGGATGCCTCCTGGGAAACAAACAAATGGAGATGGGGGTCTTGAATTGGAGGTGGGCGCCCTCCAGTCGTAACACCTTGGGGACGGACGTCACCAACTGTTTCTTTTTATATTAATCTTTTGTTTCATTGTTTTTGTAGCCTTGCTTTTCGTTGACTTCTGAGGCATTAAGTAGGCATTAGTTTAGTTAATATACTATATGTGTTATATCAATAAATAACATTGGGACTATTAGAATTAAAAATGGTTTTATTTATTTAAATAATATAGTGTGTTATAGAACTAGCAGACATGGTAAAAGAACAACAGAGTTGTACAATTGGTAAACTGTCAGTATATTAATTATGAGACCTTGGTTAGAAATATAAGTGTAATTGAATCAATTAGTTTGAATGGATTGATATATACATATATATATATATATATATATATATATATATATATATGCATGTTAGTAGAGACAGAATACTCTCTTAGTGTCAAATTAGTCCTAATTAAATTATTTGAGTTGGTGAACTTATATAAGTAGCGAGGATTAAAAGTTGTAGTATGTTTAGTTAATTGATTAAGGTTCCTATGACGGTAAATTAGATACCGGGAAAATAATTATATCAGCGATAAAATTTGCCAAGAATACAGTAATAATTAAATAATAATAAAAATAGTACTTTAAAATCAGTACCGAACTAACCGAGCTAGTAAATTAAGCGGTGTAATTAAATGTCCGGAATTAATTAGAAATTATGGAAATGATTCGTATATTTTAGTAGGTGATTACGATTATTTTATTTTGTTGAATTTGTGTGAATGTATCTTATTGTGAAATTTTTGTGAATCATTAGCAATGAATTGGTTGTTGTATATGGTTGTTTATGTGAAGTTGCAGGATATTTTAAGTGACGATGGTTACCTCTGATTATTGGTAATAAAAGTGATGTAGGCGTATGCCTTGTGAAGTGAATTTATGTTGTTATTTTCATGTTGTAGCATCGCATTTCATTTGCATTGTGAAGGCTGTATTAGCGGATTTTAAAGAAGGCTTATGCCTTATGCCTCGATAACCGCATATTAGTGAAGAGTTTACTCCACCGTACCACATGCATGTGCATTCTGAGTCTCATTGAAGTCATGTCGTTGTTAATTGCGAAATAATTACATGTTGTTGCTAACGATGAAGTGTGTTGTGTTGTTGTTGATTGAGAATTTTATCGTGTGTTATTTGGTGATAATTATGTATGATTTAATCCTAATATATTATTTATCATACACTATTTATATTGGTAGAATATCTCACCCTTTCTTTTGTTGGCCGTTACCTTTATATTGGTA